>JAODJU010000033.1:6836763-6857205 GCA_026776725.1 Gnathonemus echidnorhynchus
TGAATCAGGTGTGTTAAATGAGGGTGAACCAAAAACTGTGTAGGACTCCGGCCCCCCAGGACTGGAGTTTGAGACCCTTGCCATAGATCATAACCAACGTAGCACAGACCTGGAGTTTTGAGGTATTAAATGTAAAAGAATCAAACTCATGAGTGGTAATGAGGCTTGTTTTGTTACTAACACACTGTCCAGCCCGTTAAGATTGACATAAGCAATCAAATCACAAGATTCTGCAACTCTGCGACAGGTTGGTCACTGTTATGAACAAATACAAATGAAAGAAGCAATACATGGAAAGGTGTAGGACACAAATGTTCTCCATTTTTAATTCTTCATAAATCTTTCAGTACATAATTTAATATTATTTATATAAGATTTATATATATTAAATCTACAGCAGGCTGCAGTGCTTAAAGAAACAGAATAATGAATTGGTGTGGTACATTACCCAGGCTGTTTCATTACGCCCCATTACTTGCTTCAGTACTAAAATCGGTGTCTGACTCACAGTACGTCCTGCAATCTGTATTCCAAAAGGGTTTGAGACATGGTTATGAGAAACTTTATGTCAGTCTCATGAAATAGAATCATATTCCCAGTTGGAATAAACAATATTATAACTTTTTAATATTGAACGAGCAATAAATCAATGTAAACGCCTTAGTCACAATTTGACCCATATAATAAGATTCTGGATATAAAAAATGCACCCATGACTTCTATCACTTTGGAATGACATTATGAAAAAGTAAAAGGGCCAAACAACATCGCAATAAAATTAAAGCGAACAGTCTCATATACATATTCACGCTCTGTGTTTTCAAAAATCCAGTTCCATTAGTGTGAACTACAACTAAGGCTCTCAAATGTCACAGTGCAGGATTTTAGAGAAATGCATTTCTACTGAATAATCAAATTCCATTTTAAGTTTGTTAACTGGGTTAACAATTGTTGCTTGTTAGCTTTATGCTTCTACTAATTATCTGCTTCTTACCTGTTTGCTAATCTACTGTCTCCACATGCTCAGGTTCTGTCCATTACCAGGCAAAGTTTTTGGAATCGCACGTTCCTGGACTCATCCATCTTGCCCCTCTATTAGTTGAGGAAGCGTCCGTGACTTGTGTGTCTCATTTGTGCAGTGCTCCACTGGATGATGTACTGTGTAGTACTTTGGTCAGATAGTGAAGGGCTTCCCTTGGAAGCCAGTGAGACAGTAGCAGGTAACCTAGTGCCCAGGGACATGCCAGTGGCAGTCCTGTTATAATACCACTAACCCAAGGTACTGTACGTAGGCAATTAGGTGCCCAGGGAGGAGAAGTATTAAGCTGTGTAAACAGCAACAAAAAAGGCTGGTTGTTTTGGATGATGGCTTTAGCTAATCACGTACACTCAGAAATCTCTGTCAAAATACAGCTAAGCAAGGTTTTCCTTTTGTCTCCTTCCTTCCTCCCTGTATAACAAATTAAAAATAGCCTGCTGAGATTTGCATCACAAAATCTCTGTTAATTACACTGCAGTCACAATGGGGGAGAGTCTTGTTTGATGAGGTTATCACTGCCAACATTTTAATTGTGGATTAATTACGGTGTGCTCTATTTAAAAGCGCAATTCGGTTAGCCACATGCAAATTGGTATAGAAGCAGCTCTTCACCTATAAGTGGAAGCCCTCCAAGTGAAATCGAAAGTCCTAATTCCTGGATGATTTGTGCGTCTGTCTGCAGTTGCATTTTTCATTATTTCAGTGGTTCTTAAACCTGTCTTCAGGTCTCCTTGTACAGTCCACTTTATAACCCGTCCTACCTCATACATACCCGGTTTTCTGCGTTAGCTAATTATAAATTCCCTGATTACCCAGTTCAGGAACGTAAATGCTGGAATAGAATAGGACTGTGAACTGGTAGGGCACCTGCAGTGTGAAAGAAGATACAAAGAAGATTTGTCCTTAGCCTTTTCTGACACTTTTTTCATCCCCATGGGGAAATTAGTTAGTATCCATGTATTCCGATTCTGATTCTGATTCCTGTTTGCTCTCCATGAGACATGTAGACGTGTGTTAATGGCCTTGCTCAAGAACCCAGCAGTGACATCACTCTGCCGGCCACATGACTTGAATCGGTGATCATGCTGGATCCCTCTTATGGTCCAAAGACATGAACTGAACCATTAAATTCTGCCTTATCCTGTAGTTCCTGGGAAAGCTGTTAGGTGAGCAACACTAGATAAGCAGTTACTGAAATGTGCAGAAATGCACAATTTATGTGATACAGACAGAAATGCAAAGCTACTTCTTGTATAGATGGACCAATACGATGAAACACAATATAAATGGATATAAATGCAATCTATGATAGAAAAACACCCACAATATTAGAGTGACTGATAAAAGACAATCCTAGACTGCATCAAAAATCGTAAGAACAGCCCAGACCATGATTCAATATGACTAATACCATCTAGGTAGCATTTGTGAAAGAACATTTTTGTGTGAGTAAAACTCCCACGAGCGTAAGTTTAACTCCATTTGTTGTTTGAGGTATGAAGTGTTAAAATAGATACCAGTATGTTTTTACAGAAAGTGATATATATTTAATGTGTAGAATTTGCTAACCAAATTAATTAGTTTGTCTATATGTCTTATGTAAACTCTTTATAATTATGTGTTGGTGTGTGTGTGTGTGTGTCGGGGGGGTGTTTGTCATGAAGACATTTTAATGTTTTTGTTTTTAGTTTCAGCATTCACCCAGCAAGCAGCTTAGAAATGTATTGTTTGCAATTCCCAAAGTAAATTCCATTCCGCTTAATTCCAGCTGGGGTGGAGCTGCCAATCTGCGTTTCAGAAGGAGAGCTAATATTACTCAGGTACAAATACCACGGTAAGACTGGCTTCATAAGTAAACGTTTGCTAAGATACAGAGCAAACGCATCATAAAAATCTGGATCTCTTTGCCAGAATGCCTAGCTGTTCATAGGGTCTACAGAAGTTTTGGTATTTCACTAAATTACACACAAGCAGTCCTTTCCAGTATAGTGTCCTGCATCTCTCCTTGAACATGGCTTTAACAGTTGAGATACAATTTGAAATATAATTTACAGCGTACTGTACTATATATGTTCATTGTTACATTGTTTTCAGCTTTGATATAGTGTTATTTTTACTATAATAATAGGGTCTGATCAACACATAGATGGATAACTCAGAGAATGTATATACCTTACACAAGCTACTAGGAAATGTTGCCATTTCAGAATTCTGTGCGGACATTCTTTCAAATAAATTTAAAGCCTGTTCATTGCTTGTGATACCTAAAATCTACTCCATCTGACTTAAGCTTATTTTGCTTGGATATATGGGACAACACTCACCCCTATTTATCTGATTTAACGTTAATAACAGTTGAGCCTTATCAGTCTTCCTTCAGATAAGGCTCATTTTAAACTGAGTGAACTAGATGTAGGATGTCCAAAAATGTGAGCAAACAACATTAGTAATGGCAAACAGCTAATATTAATTTGAACATGTCCTACGAGCAGAACTACATTTTGTTTAGCTGACACATCATCCAGCACAACTTACAATTTTTAATACGTCAGTGTTTGATATTTTATGGAAAAATCAAAGCATCTTGCTACATCGTACGACAGAAAAATGCTTTGGTGACAAATACATTTCCTTAACTACTACGCCACCTGCTGGTGAATATAGTTAGTGCTTTTAATTTGTTTACCGGTTACTTATTGTGCAGCATCTCAAAATGTAAATGGTGATTTACAGCTGAGCAAGGAAAACACAGGGAGCTTCATTGGTCATCAGTCGTTGAACAGCGGGTAAGCTTACGCACTCTGTTGGAGAACAGAACATGACACAACTTGGTATTTAGGCAGTGAGCAGTGCAGGGCTGTTTTTGGGGTCCTTTGCAGTTCTTATGCAAGAAGGGGAAGGGCACTTGAAGCGCTGTGCATTGCAGGAGGCCGTAACGCCAGGGGACCTGCAAGAACAGTGTGATTTCAATGCACCATCTACTTGCTGAGAGCAATTATGTTAATCTGACAGGTGTAGGAGGGTCTTTTCTCCGTGGGTGGCAGGTGGGGGGGTGTTCATGCTCGGCTGAGAGGCTATTAGATGGCCTGATGGGGGGGAGGGAGGAAAAGTGAAGCAGTGTGTAAAAGTGCCGTCCCTGGGTGAAGCTCCAGCTGAAATGCATAGGCTTCTGTTAATTGGTTTCGAATGGGTTTTAGGACAGTCGAAGTGGTTTGCATTACTTTGCCGCACCTCTGCGGCTTCCAAAGAGTGCCACTTCTGATACGAGACTAGAAGGTCTGGTCAGAGACCACGTTGGTCAATAAAAGTGTCAAATTTTAATGATCGGGGCCTCAGGTCTCCGTGATGCAGTGTGTGGGGGTCTGTGAGTGCCCCCCGGGTTTGAGCTGCTTCTCCCTAGCGACATTGGCTTTCACCCAAAAATCCGAAGGTGACTGGTGATTGCCCAAGATTAGATGTGGTTGTTACCTTTTAATTACAAAATAAACAATGATCATGCCTAAATATTTGCACTTTAGCTCCTGATATATCTGCTGTTGTTGTACCTCAGAAGTTTGTGTCATCAGCCCATGCAAGTCCCTGATCTACTGTAGACTTAAGTTTTAACTTACCTGCTTTTTTGTGGAGGTCTGACATTTAGCATTTACTCAATCCTTTTCTCTTTTTCCCCCTTATAATATTTTTGTCAGGAGTTACAGCTAAAATGCTAATTTTCCTGCACACATCCTGTAGTTCATTAGGCAGGTATTGCTGGCCAGGTGCGAGCAGTGAGATACTCACATACACAAATCTGTTCTTTTATGCCTCATTATGCCATAGCGGTTTGTGGAGACCTGCTTTGTTGTTGGCTGTTGCTGACAGTCTTGCTGTGAAGGCCTTGACTCTGGCATGGTCACAGGACATCAGCAATCATTTGATTTGTTACTCTTATTTGCATTAGACATCTTTTTCCAGATTTTGTGTTTCCTTCGCTAAGCTAGCTTTCTCACTTTATATTGAGAGATGGATTTCGTTGTGACCTACAGAGCACTGAAGGATCCGCTCACAGCACGTGAGATGCTCTTCAGCATCGCATGTAATTTTGTATGAGCCGTCTTACTTATGACATGAGGCCTCTCACTGCTAAAGAGGAAAATAAGGTTCGCGTCCGATTTGCCGGTTTGACTCGAGCGCCATTTCTCGAGAACCCTTCACGGGTGGTGTAGTGATTTTTTTGTTACCCTGCTGCAAATTTCTCACTTATTAATCATCTCTGCCTGTTGAAATGAGAAGAACAAAATAGTTTATTGACACAATGTCCAACCACAGTGTAATGCTTTGTCATGATATAATTCTTATTAAAGCTCTTGCACAGTTACACTTGTCAGTGAAGAGGGTTTGATTATAATACTACATCTTGCCTATCTAGCTATCTGTTTATATATCCATCTGAACACCTATCACTCACCTATCTAGGAATATTTGACAGTAGTAATACAGAGAGAATAAAAGAAAATGTAACCAGTGCTAACTGGTGATGTAATTGCTCACATTCATCAAATTGAGAGTCCTTCAATTAGTTACCCAAAAAAGAATGGCTTTGGGTTCAGTCATCATATGAAGCATGACAGCATTGTGTTTGGCTTATTAAGTAATTAACAGGAGAGTGGTAATTAGACTTTGAGGCTTTCACATGGCATGGTACGTTATTATAAATAGTGACTTCCAGCAAAGCATGATGTAGTTCCCTTATCAGACTACAAAGCCAATTACAAGGACAGAATAATTGCAATTATTTCCAGTCTTCAGTTTGTTTGCCTATAGCTGTGACAGAATTAAGTGGCCATTAGCCGCTGCTTTCTCCGTACCCTTGGTGTCAAAGTGTTTTTTTCCCCTCATTCAAGAAAAAGTTCTTCACTGTGGCACTGATATTACGGTATATAAAAATAAACAATGATGCTTGGAATTAATCCTCAGAAGGCAACCTTACAGTCTCACATCCTGAACTGGCCTGAGTCAAATTTGACCCCCACAGTCATTTCTGGCGTTTCGCTGCCTTTTTTTGATGCTTGGATTTCTGGGGGAAAAATTGAGCTGCGTGTTGCTTCCTTCAGCTGAAAACCCGAGGGACACTCATCTCCACTCTGGCTCCGTGTCACTCAGCCGACTTGTAGCCTCAGCTGTGTTGAGCTTCGACTTCCCTCCGGCGCAGTGGTATTTGCTGTTCACCCCGGCGCAGTGGTATTTGCTGTTCACCCCGGCGCAGTGGTATTTGCTGTTCACCCCGGCGCAGTGGTATTTGCTGGTCACCCCGGCGCAGTGGTATTTGCTGTTCACCCCGGCGCAGTGGTATTTGCTGCTCACCCCGGCACAGTGGTATTTGCTGTTCACCCCGGCGCAGTGGTATTTGCTGCTCACCCCGGCGCAGTGGTATTTGTTGCTCACCCCGGCGCAGTGGTATTTGCTGTTCACCCCGGCGCAGTGGTATTTGCTGTCCACCCCAGAGCGCCTGAGTTCTCCCAGTAATGCCGTGTAATTAGCATAACCTTTAGCCCTCTCATTTGCACATACGGTCTTTGTTCTCTTAACATGTTAGAATCCGTCCTGCTGGACTCCTCTTTGACACCCTCATTGCCGCCTTAAAGCCCTTTGCTCCTGTTTACCGTTTTTGTTAACCGCCCTCTTTTTGTGTTACCTTTCATCTTTCTCCACACTTCTCTCCTTTTCCCCCTGGGGTTGTTCTTGCCTTTCATAGAGTCTCACAGTTTCACACTTTCACTGTTTTTTTTCCTTTTGTTTAAACAATCCAAAAGCAGCTTGCCATATTATCTACAGAGCTGGTCATATCTGCTGACAAGACTGACAACTAATAGTCACATTTTGTGTGATCTGAGCTTCTAACTCTGAACAAGAGCTCTCATGCCCGTAAGTCCCCCCCTCTTTGAAATGTATATGTTATTCATGTGTGTTTTACACATACACACACACACACAGGTTTGTAATTATATCTTTGTGGGAACTCTCCATTCATTTCTATGGAGAAAACTCTAATCACAACATGACAACCTTAAACCCCTACCCAGCCCTAACCTTAACCATAGGTAACCAAACAAGATACAAGAGTTTGATTGCGTTCGCAGATCTTTGTGGGGACTTGAAAAATGGTCCCATAACCTCAAGATAACAGGTTTTTATCACATTGTGGGGGACATTTGGTACCCACAAAATAATATTAACCTAATCCACACACACACATACACATACAGGTTTGTATTCATATCTTTGTTGAGACCATCCATTCATTTGTACAGGAAAAATCCTAATCCCAGCAATGACAACCTTAACCCCTACCCAGCCCTAAGCTTAACCATAAGTAACCAAACAAAATACAAGACTTTTGGCATTTTCAGTTTTTTGATTGCATTCATGGATTAAAAAAAAAAACTGAATTTCCCTTGTGGGAAAACCCCATGATCCACTGACAGGGTGTCGAGCGGCCAAGACTCAACCACGTGGGACGTGAATGAAGGCTACATATATGCAGAGGCAAGCTTTAACTCATGTTCATTTTACATATTTTCACATTTCAGAAACAAAAAAAGAACGCCCCCTCAGTGGTATTAACACCTTGGGATGTGTTTATGTTTTTATTTATTGCATCTATACATCTGCAATGCATAGATATCCAGCTTCCCCATGTACCTGTCTTTGGAAATGCAACCCAGCTCTTAGATGGTTGGCGTGACATTTTGCCATATTAAGTATATATTTTTTAAAGCCATTTTTCAAGCCCAATTTGGAGTGGTGGCATTGATTGTGATGGTGTGCAGTGATGCTAAGATGTGGCACATCAGTTTAAACAAAAGATAGCATCCTTGCCCAATAAACTGGACAAATGCAAGCTTATTCTCCACATTGCTATACAGGCAAATCTGTGTAATTTCACCTGATTGTCATTTGAAATAACTTTAGAGCAGAAAGGGCCCAGCTAAATGCAGGAAGCAAGCTAGCTAAATGTAAATAAACACAGTAAATGTAACACAGCCTTGAAGTTATATATATAATTGTATTGAGTTGGATAATAGATAGCTACATTTTATCAATTCCAAGGGGAAATTCAGTCACATTCAGGACAAAAGGGATATAAAGTATCAAACGCACCGTGCAAAAGGAAAGACAAAGTGCCAAGACAATACTGATAGTGAAAACAAAGTATTTGGTGTGCAAAAGTTTGTAAATGAAAGAGGGGTGTACATTAAACATGCTTAGTTATTTGTGGTGATTGGTGTATCATGGTTGTGTGTTTTAATGCTGTTCTGCCCTGTGTTATTGCTGGGGCTGAGGACTGGCATGTCAAGAAGAGACATTGTGTTACCTGATGACAGCAGGCAGAAAAGGTCCCTGATAACATTGGTTTATGGCGTATAAGGCAATCTATAGGGCAAACTGCATTAGTGCTCTCACTTTTACCAGCTCCCTGCAGTCCAAAATTGTATATATAATTGATTCAGGAATCCTATATATGTCTGTGAAATTATTATTACTATTATAGCATGATCATGACGGTCAAACGAGCAATCATTAACACACAAAGTGAGCATCTGACCAAACTGTCATGTTAAGAAAAAGAATGACCATAATACACAGTGAACATCACCCAGAAGCCATTAATGAGTAGAGTGGAATTATTGTGATGAGCTGATGTTAATGTATTAGTGTGGATGTGACAAGTAAAACTTCTAAAAGCTTTTTCTAATGTCTTGTTTTTAAACACTTGTTGAAGGCAAATGAATAACTAGATTTATTACAGTCTGCATAATTATTATGATTATATTTTTAAAATCCAAATTGCATTTGGATATGACCTTTAAAAGTCAGACAAGCACAAGTGATTTAAAAAAATGACAATGGGGGTTTTCCCACAATTTTCATTCGAATCAAATTTTATTTAGCAGAATGCATTTTTAACAAGCACGTTGTCACAAAGCATCAGTCTGATCTGCAATAATTTGTTCCAGTGGGAAATAAAAAACGGATGAATCCCAGTGCCAATTTTGGGAATAAACTGCAGATTGTTCCCTGGGCGCTTCAAAGAAGGTGACCAAGTAGTATTTCTGGACAATGTCTATAAAATTAAACACAATACTGGATATAACTACAATTGTAAACAAAACGTACAAAGGTTTGATTGTGGATGACAGTAGTGGAGGGTGAACTGTTAGTGTCAGGCTTCCTAGCCACTGTAGACAGGGGGGATGAGGTGGAGCTGTCAGTTTGTAGCAACACGTGGATGCATTATCTACACTGCTGCAAGCTGGCTGTCTATGTGTCGCTGATAATCTTTTATCTCGGCGACAGATGGCACAAGACAGAGGAGGGAAGAAAAGCAGGAAAAGAAAAAAAGAATTGTGTTGATAAATTGGGTATACAAGAGTATAGATAACAAAATGCAATATGGCAAGATAAAAACAGGTGAGGCAGAGAATATATGTAATCATGAGGAACTCTGGAGACAGTCAACACAAAAACGAGGCTTGGAACAGTTAATATTATTATCTAAATGCAAGCTTGAAAGATAGTTATTGTTAGGGTGGAAGCAGTGAGGCCTTGCTGAAGGTCTGGTCAGGATCCATGTTCTTGTCTGTTACCAAACTCTGTGATCCCTCAGAGTCACCCAGAGATGCAGCTCTTCTACCTCAATAAGTAGAGTTGTGCTCACAGTCCAGATGTTGTCGAGTCAAATCACAAGAAGTGCACTTTTTTATTATTATTGTAATCCTTTCCTCTACTAAAAGCTGCTTTGAGTGACAGTAACGGATAGACTTTGTTACCTCAAAGTTTGTAACACAACAAAAAAAATGTCTGAACAGTCATTTTTCCCTTGTTTTGCAAGATGAGTTGGTTGAAGTTTTACTGTCAGAAGTAATTGGTAACAGGGTTATGTGGAAGGGTGGAAAAACTTTTTTTTTTTTTAAATTTTAATAGTGGACCTAAAATTACCACTTGTATTTTCCATATAAATGTTAAAATTGCCTGTATTTCTAAAATTATCAATTGTCACAGCCATCTGTGAATAACCCACATATGAAACAGAGTATTATCTTTATAATGCATCCCTGAAATGCAAGCGATAGCCAGATTAAAGTATTAAAGCACCTTTTTATAAATTCTGGAATCCAAGAGCCAACATACAATGAGAGCTTATTATGCTTGATATCATTGCAATGTCAGAGTAAATGTGTTTTGGGCAAGAGTTATTGTTTCAGCTTTGTTACGGGGATATTCTGTGCAAGAAACTCTGCTATATCTTCATTAGAGGACGATGAACTCATCTCTTGCTGCTGTGGTTCTAACACTGGATTGTAAGTCTGGGCGCACAGAGACTGATGAGGTCACCAGCCATCTCTGGAAGAAGATGGTTCAAGTTCATTTGTTCCACATGTGCCTTGTTCCCTGTGGTTTTTGTACATTCGTTTTTGCATTGCTCCTACTTAACCGCACCGAATTTGCTAGAATTATGACCTGATGTAGCCTGTTGTGTACCTGTTGAGGTTTTTTTGTTCACTCAGAGGAGCAGCCTTATGGTACAGAGGCCAGCACTTCTCACCCTGTTCCTTCCTACCATTCTCCTTGCCCCGTCTCCAGGCTGCTGTGTACCTGTTGAGCTTTTTTTGTTCCCATTTCCTGCACCCTTTTTTAGTTTCAGACCCAGCTAAAGCAGTAGCACGTTTGTTTATTTTCAGTTCCAGTTAGCATAGAAAAGGGCAATCATGTCAGCACATAAACCTGCCATTCTCTATTCCAGTGTTTTTCAAACCAGCCCCGACTGGGAGGGAGCAAAACTGTGGACTGTCTGACAGAGTTCTTGGAAGGAGCAATGACATGGGCCGACTGTGGGTCCCCGACAATCAGAATGAGAAAGACTGCTCTAATCCACTTCCATGTTCTCTATTCGCTCCCCGACCCAAAGATGTGACAAATGTACCTTGAATAAACTGATTAATTTTGGTGAAATCACTCTCTTCAGGTGCTACAAATGATGTAGATCTGTACAATTAAAAGGAACTCAAATTCTCAGATGAATCATTGCTTGATTAATATTAAAACCTTTGATTTTGCTTACATACCATCGACTGTGGCCTTTATTCCTCATTGCTTTGCTCACAAGTTGAATGGGTGAATTTAATCAATCCTTGTCAGCTATTGTACATTGATAATAGATATTAGCAGATGTCTATCATTTATAAGTGCCATTTAGTGGGGATATTAATTGTGCTCCATTCAAAATAACTAAGTGTTAACCTTGAATACTTAGACATTACAGCTTAGAATACAAAGCTCTGCCCATCTTGGGAAGCTGACTCAGCGGACCATGCCTGTTTAATTATTCCAAGATGCTTCTTGTTTTTGCTGGTTATTTGGGTAACACTTTACTTAAAGCACTCATGTATAATGCATTATACATACCTTCATAATGCATTGTGATGCATTCATAAAGTATTATAAACACGGCTATAACCATTTATAACAAGGCATAGCACATTATAGCCACGTTTGTTGTGCATTATGAATGCTCTATGAAGCTCTCATTTATAATGCACTATAAATACCTTAATAATGCATTATAATGGCTTATGTTGACCATTATAATGCATTATGAAAGCATCTATAATGCAGTTTGATCACTGCTTTAAGTCCATCCATCCATTTTCCAAGCCGCTTATCCTACTGGGTCGCGGGGGGTCCGGATGCTTTAAGTGTTACTATTATTTGAATCCATCTTTCGTTTCTTTCCCTCTAATGTTCTGGATCTGAACTGTGTGCCCCAGAGCCAATATGTCATATAGTTTTACCAGTTTTTGCAGGTCTGCCCCTGCCCCACCCCTTCTTCCTTAACCAGATTAACATAGTAAAGATTGGGTGACTGTCCTACCCCCTGTGTCACATAATTCAGCCAAGCTGGCTTTCCAACAGAGTAATGCAAAATAATTTCATGTTACTCAATTTTATTTTTTAAATAAAATCAATTGAACGAACTGAATTTATGAACTTAACCAAATAAAAGTGGGGAAATGGGAAATGGTACAGACTGGAATGAAAACCAGCAGGGACAAAGGACGGAGACCTATATGATTACAGGCTGCCTCATCTCTCAGCGGATGGCAAACAAAGGCCCCCAAAGGAGGTCTGTCACTCATAAAGGATGAGGAGAGTCTGCTTCTTAAACCTCTTCACGTCCTGTGTGATGAATCATCACGCTGCTGCCCAGCCCAGAGTCCCAGCAGAGACTGCGTATTTACCTTTTGAGTCCAGCTTAATGAAAGCAAATGAGTAAAACTGTTTGTTCTAGTTCAACCTCAAGACCCATCTTTTGTGCGAATACCTCAGTTAGCTCATAAATCTGCCGACCCGCTCTGTCATAATCTGTGTTCTTATTTTTGAAGTAGCCTTTGATTTGAATAGTGCTTTGGTACTTGCTGCGTTCTTTGTCACACTTTAGTTAAGGCATGTTTTTAGTAATTTATAAACACATTCATAATGCATTATAATGCATTCATGAAGCATTATAAACATGGCTATAAATATTTATCAAAAGGCATAGCACATTATAGCCATGTTTATTATGCTTTACAAATGCCTGGTGAAGCTCTCATCTACAATGCACTATAGATACCTTTACAATGCAGTACAAAGCATCCTTAATATTTATACCAACCATTGCAATGCATTATAAAGTGCATTACAGATGAAAGCTTCGTAAAGCATTCATAACGCATAATACAATATAATGTGCTGTCTTTTGATAAATATATATATATAGCCATGTTTATAATGCTTTATGAATGTATTATTTGTTATTAATCTGTTTATAAAACACTAAAAACATGGCTGTAAAGTGTTACTATGTATTGTATATCTCTTGCTACAATGCTAACTTACCATTGTTACTAGTCATTTCTTAGAAGCTCCTCCTAGCTTCACTTATGCCCAGTTGGCTCGCTTGTATTTTGCTATGTTATATAAATATAGTATATCCATCCGCACATGGAGAGTCAATGGTATGCAATTACAGGTGCTGATTTACATTTAAATGAGCAACAAATCTAATACAATTTTGAACTCTTTATATATTGAAGCCTCTCCTTACCAACACTGTTATGGCAGAAATGATTTTTAATGTGATATGTATTCAAAAATGACTCCATTCCTCCTGTGTCCAATTGGAACTGGTTGAGCTGCTTGTGCACAATCAATAGTCAAAGTTATCTGTGTGTTGCCATCTGTTGAGGTGTAACTGATATATAGAAGCCTGTCTAATAGGATTAACATCTAATGCACACCTACGTGTTGAAGACGGAGCTGTATTATATCATCAGCATAGACCGTTTTATTTGGTTTTCAGTTTTTATTTATGTAAGATTTGTGAAATGAAAGTCGCCCACAATATTAAATGGATTTGGGAGTACAGTTTTTTTGTCACAGTAACAATTCATTCATTCGTTTTATATGCTGTTTATCCTCAACAACATTAATGGGGTCTGGAGCCAATCCCAGACACAATGGGCATATGGCAGGACACACACACCTTTGCCAAACCCCATTCACCTTAGCATGTTTTTGGACTGTGGAGGGAAACCCGAGACGAGGAGAACATACAAACATGGAGCCAGAGCAGGGACTTAAACCCAGGTCTGCGCGGCGTGACGGGCCCATGTTAACCACAGCACACATGCCGTCACATTTTAGTTATTCTGGTCTCACCTTTCTTGGCAAACTCTTTACTCTAGAAGGCTCTCAGTATGCCTTGCAGTTGATCGCTGTATCCTTCATTGTTCCTTACGCTTCCCTGGACAGGTTCCACAAAACGATATCTAAAACAAAATAGCCACTCAGAACCAATGCACCCCTAATTGTGTAGTAATATTTACCAAAAACTGCTTTGTCTGTTTTTCAGAAAATTTTATGTCTTCAACAGTTTGCCGGGGTTTCATGTGGATATCCTCACCGCTGGTGTAATTCCATCTCCCCACGTGAATTTAATTAATCTAATTTAGTGCTCTCTGAACCTCGAGAAGCCAGGACTCCACCACATTGCCCTAAATGGGGTTAATGCCAATCAACAAGACTTCAGGGCTAAGGATTAATGGCAGAAGCACACTCACATAAGAATTTCCTTTTTATACAAATTCCTTAGTGAGACCGAACAAAAGCTGCTGAAGTATAATCCACATGTTGATGCTCCTGGGGGGGTTAGACGTGTTCCTTTTTGCTACGGGCAAGATGGAGCGATCCAGCAGCGTCTTCTGTTCAGCGTGTTGAATCATCTGGTGAATGTGCCAGCAGGTGGATGATGCTATAATTTCAACACAGGACGACAGCAGTCTTTCAAATGGTAAATGTGAAACTGTGAGAAGTGCTTTTATGTTCAGGAAAACGATCAACCGCCGGGATGCCCCCCAGTTCATTTGAAAAAAGAAAAGCAGCTGGCAGATAAGCATCAAGGAGTTGCTTGACACCTTAAAGGCATGGCTTTTCGAATACTGTCTCCCCAAGAAGTTCATTAGACTAGGAAAATAAATCCTTTTAGAGGAAGAGTTGACTCCACTGGCACCCACAATGATTGCCATTCACCTCTGTGTATCATCTGTGGATAATGACATCAGCCATACCTTTATATGACAAAAGCTGAATATTTCCCTGCTCATGATTACTCATCATTATGTATTAGATCGTCAACCTATGATTCACCGGCATAGGAAGGGGAAATGGCCGAATATGAAGCAGTGTTATCCTGTATGATGTATGTCTTTGTGTTATGTCTTTTTGTCTCTGATTGATCAGATATATGCTCTGTGACAGTAAAGGCATGAATAAGATTTATTAAATGAAAGTGTTAAAATTGATTTTAAAATGCAGCCTACAAAATGGAAAAACATTTACAGATTTGGCTCCAAAAATAACATAAAATGTAACAATATAATCATAGTAAAATAAAAGAAAGGAAAAAACGGAATAAGATTTGCTTTGATTGGGACAGTGAGCAGAAACATGTTACTTGGATAAGGGAGGATGGAACGAGGACATTTTTGGCATTTTTCTGTCCAATCGCACACCCCCAGGCAGGCCTGCTCCTGACCAAATTTCCAGTTTTTTTTTCTGAGTGTTTCCCCTGTGCTGAATTTGTTGCTTCAAATTCACTACTTACCTTGTTCTGCGAAACCTGTCTCTACTGCTGCATTCAAAGTTCCAGCTCCTTCCTCCCAAATCCCAGTAACAAGTTGCTCTATCTACCAATATGCCTTAAGCTGGTATTACATTGCCTTTTCCAGCAAAGTCGCCCCAAACACAACAAATACAACAGAGGTTTAACAGGATAGTAAATGGACACTGTTGCCTATCTAATCACCAAGCTGCCCGGGCTATTGCCAGTTGATATGAATAACTGTATAGTAATCAATATTTTCACCAACATTTCTTGCACTCTGAATTATTCTTGGAGTAATCATGACGTCTTAACCATGCCACGTTAGAAGATTTACAAATGTAATGAGTTTTAAACATGGTTATTTAATAGACAAACTAGACATACAACATGCTACCCTTAAATATTAAAAGAAGTAATTAATTTATTGCAATTGATCCGAGGTAAAGAAACGTCATTCAGTTTAGTAGTATTTATATAATGTTAATGATGAAATTGTCGTGCACAATACAGTGATACCGAAGGTCATCTTTTTGGTGGAAAAAATGTGAGGAAATTGGGGTTTATTAAAAATATATAAAACCACTTTAGAAATGGCTGAAAAATCTATTAAAATCCTTCCAGGGCTCATGAGGGAGTCCAGGAATATTGACTAATCCGCCTGAAGAATAAAGCCTCTGTTCGGGGGACGTGGCTGGACCACCAGCCTACCTGCCTAGTTCAGTTTGCCCGCCCTTGTTCCCAGTATAGATTTAACCTTCACTAACTCAAACTAAAGTCAACCTGTGTTAGCCTGGGATTAAGCAGCAACGTTGTGATTAAGATGACTTTTTTTGCCCACACTCACCACACCTTTTGTTTTCATGTTTTCCGTTTCACTCATACCAACACAGTCCTTATCCAGTCCTGATTACCCCAAGGAGTAACCTGCCATTTCTGCTTAGTTTATCGCCGCATTGCACAGCCCTGTTTGCTATTGCTATGCCAAAAAAAGCCTCTCAGACTTTTAAAATTCCACGTTACATTGATGCAGGCAAACTGCATAATGAAGGCAGCTGCCCCCATGTGCTGTACCTGTAAGCCCTCATTATCCCGCATTATTAGTCTGCCTACCTCTGTCTGAGCCCTCAGTCCTGCTGCTCGTGGCCTTTCAAATCTGTCTGTTCCTGGGATCTCTGGATTTATTTGGTGAAGCCATATGAGGATATTGACTAACAGATTTATTCCTGCTTGGTAACCTTCATGCTGCATAAACAATTTTTAGTGACCAATAACATTATTGTGTACACTGTAATAGATAATCTGTTTGAGAGGGAGGATTGAAATGTTTATACTACTCTTTGTGTATGTATATGTTTACATGTGTATTCACATATACTTGGACAATCTTGAAATTGTTGGCTATCAGCCCACACGGTCCAACCATCCATTAGCCCACACATTTTTAACACTTAAACAGGTCAAGGTTGGGCAGTGGTTCAAGCACAGGAAAAGGGTACAGCACCCCCCCCAACACGAAAAAGACATCACCCACAACATGGCAATGATGAGTACCAGACAGTGGTAATCAAATTCTTAACTCATACTGAAGATGTAATAAATAGATAGGAAACAGGCAATCCGCAGCTTACGAACATCTAACATACGGATAACTCCTACTTACAAACGGGCCGTCATGAAGCCTATTATATAAAAATGTGGGTTAAATACAATGGTTCATTATAACGAACACATGCACTACATTTTGACGCTTGTGAAAACATTGCTTCAGTGGTTCTATGGCTTGATGTTCAATACAGTACAGTGTAATTAGGGCTCCAAGAAGCATCGGCTACTGAATCTCTGTTCATTTTTATTATTATTGTTATTATTATTATTATTATTATTATTATTCCTACAAATTCAACAACAGAATTGGGGAACGGATCTCCATTCACAACCTGGCAACTGCTTATTTATCAAGCAAGTGAGTATTAGTTTTACAGTCCAAATATGCATATCTATCAAAAGAAAAATTCTTTACGTTCAATTCACAAACACTTATGTTACTAACAGAAAAATAATACAAAAAGGCTATATCACAATATATAATTTAGTGTTTCGGTGACGTCCACCCACTTGCAGAAAACAGTGAATAGAAGATCTCTGGCTAGAGAGTCACTTTGCGTTTGGAAAAATGAAGCACATGCTGTCACACGCGCCCTTACCAATCGCCAGTCAGCATTAGCATATTGGCATTAGCGTACAGTAAAGGGCCAATTTCAACAAGTGTCTTACAGCCAACATGTTCCAGACCATGTCATTATAGATTTTTGTTCTTTGTGGTTGAAAGGGGCAACTTAGCCAAGCAAGGCAAAGGGGCAATGGATTGGGCTACTAGCCTCCCCTATCTGCATGTGCCTGGTAATACCCAGCACAGGGGATGCCTATAGTTATCCATAATTTAATATAATATTTAATGAATGCAACATGCAAGACTAATAGGATAGAGTACATTTTGCATTCGCTTTTTTTTTGTTTTGTTTTGTTTTTGCACTTTTGTGATTCATCACTTTAATTAGGTCATGTGTTTGTGGCCGTTCAGCATCCCGTGTGACTCACAGCAGGCTGAACGCATGTTGCCAGAGTGTCGTGAGAATGTGAGAACGCACATTTAGGCAGGAGAAATCTGCCACCGCTGCAGCTTCAAGATGAAGAACAGACGGTAGTGAGTGCAGTCGTTAAGTATGCGGAAAGCTACTGCCTGAAATAACAGGTGGAGCTGGTAAAATATTGCCCTATAAATAGGTGAGTTGCTTTGGTGAATGCATAAAATTAACACATGAATATCCTTATTTCTGAGCAGCCGGGTGCGTAGTTGATGACATGGATGCATCCCCAGAAGTTCTAGGAGGGACCTTAAGGTCAACTGAACCCTCTTCATGTAAATTGCTCTTGAGTTGTAGTAGATGTATTAGTTAACTATTGTAAGGTCTTTTAGATGTTGTCATATAAATGTAAACAATGTTTTAACTAATGTTTATGCCAATTTTAGAAACAAACAAACAAAACATAAACAAAACACAAACAAAAAACACAACTAAGACAAATGTATTAGATTCAATCTCAGGCAAGCTCTGGAAAAGGGGGAATAAGGTCTATATCTTATCAACACAAAAGTAATGTAATGCAATCCACAAAAACCCAGAAACTTCAGGAATCATAAGAAACACCAAATCTAAAAGAAACAGGTGCCTTATTCTGTAGACTTTCACATTTCTTCATTTCTCCACTTAAACACTCAGTTGCTAATGAGCAGTTTACTCAATCTAAAATAGTCTTCCTGAATCCTTGGGGAAATTTTATTTTTTTCTCCTTTTCTCCTCCAAATCAGCTACAAAATATATCCATCTATCCATCTCCCAGCCTCTTAAGCTGTAAGGCTGCACAGGAAATAGATGAGGTACACCTTGGATGGAACGCCATTCAGAATACATTTTATAAGATGATAATTACTGCCATATTATCTGTGTTCAAAAAGGGTCTAGCATAGTATGATTTATTGTGGGATTTATGAGTATGAACAGATAAAAGCATAAATATCTTAGTTGTGGGTTACAAAGTTGCTTTCATTGGGTAAGGAAAAGGTGGTGCTGTTTGTCGCATGTCACAGACATATTAGCATGTGAAATATTCAATATTCAAAAAAATAAGCAAAAAAAAAAAAAAGGAAAAAAAACAAAGGTTTGGCATCTACATCCACAGCAACATTTTTCCAAAGGATTTGCTAGGATGGTTACAAGTCCACATTGAGCAGAACTATAAATACAAATCCAAACATCATTTATAGAAACATAAAAGAGGCTTCTTAATACTGTAGTAAATGCCATGTGCTCAGAAAATTTCCCCCAGAGAATATTCAGAGGCAAACCAATCCCATTAAAGTGTAGAAGTCAGTCTGCAAACCGTGTGTCAGCCACATGCCAGCATACATTTCACAAGGATCATCACAGATTTAAAATATTACGTTTCTTTTTTTGAGTTAACAGAGGTCCGTTTTCCTCCTGGAATGTATGAACACTAAATGTACTCCGGGTTGCAACTGCTTTTCAAATGGGGTGAGGAAAAAACAAACATAATTTGTTCAGTTCTCTAGCCACCCAGAAGCAAAGAGGCCCTGCAGATCATTTAGTTCATATGGAGGAAGAAATTCCATGATTACCATGTCTGGACATATCCATCATCCCAGCATTAATTTAAGTTCTATTTCACAAATCTGGTTTAAGGCAAGATATAAAGGCACTGAATGGAAACAAACATAGAGTAAGGCACTGTTGGGCACTGCTGACTGTTGATTCTTCCAGATTAAAAATTAGATCACTACAACATATATGATGCTCTAAGTTCCAATTTTCAGGTCGTCCTCATGAGAAATCATTTCCGAAAATCTCACAATAAGCCTGTGGTCCTGGAGGAAACACAGCTTATCTCCGATCCAAACATCTCAGGACATCTTGAAATATTACAAAGATAGGGTTTCTTCTCCAGAGCTGCACTCTGTATATTTCGTGTCAGTTATTTTATCGAATGATTAGACAGGTCTTCAAAAAAGGTTTTTTGAATGGATTTAGTGTATTTTGAGGGTGCTGAATTCAAAAATCACATTACTTTTGCTGAATTGGTTCTAGTTTTTGAGATAATGGACATCCATGAAAATAATGCATTCCCCCAATGCGACTTGTGTGTGATAACAAATGCAATAGCTTTTGGTCTGTCTTTTGACTCTTTAGCAGTGTCTTAGGTAATGAAATGAATGATGAAGCATTGAAGGAGAGTCTGAAAATAAAATTAAAGTTCACATGTGCGTGTTTGCATGTTAATTTATTGCTGTTGTTACTGTGGTGGTGAATATTTATGTAATATATCCTTCCAAAGGAAGGGCATCATGGGAACACATTTGCTATTTAGCCAGAAATGGTTGAAAGGCTCGTGATAGGGCCATGAAAAAATGTAGTTTGGCCAGAAGGGGAACCATTTGGGCTTCACAAATGCAGTCAAAAGAAAATGTCCCTGGAATTTTCACCTATTTTGGCTTCACCAGGCCCACATACTTCACAATAGAGGGCCAGACTTCCAATGCTCGTTCGACAGCTGGCAAATTTACAAGCCACCGATGGCCACAGAAAGGTAGAGGGAATCTTGAGGATGATGTTGCAGCTGTGAAGTCCTCTCTTCTGGCTGG
>JAODJU010000033.1:6857305-6867710 GCA_026776725.1 Gnathonemus echidnorhynchus
GTGTCGGTTGAGGAGAATGTACTGAAGGCATTGCTTGTCATGGGATCTGGAGACACTACCAAAGCGGGTGTAGGCCTTTCTGTAGAGGTTGTACTTGCAGGACTGGCAAACACCTGAATGGCGACAGTTGTTCTTCGATTTTCGACAAAATTCTTGTGCTTCTCTCCCCTGATATGTGAGTCGATGGCTTTAGAATCCATTGTTGCCAGTTTGATGATTTTTTTACAAAGGTCGCATCGCACTTTGTAGACATTAGTCGTCTTTTTCAACCAGCCACAGTACTTTTTTTTTGAAGTATTGACATTAATAACAATTAATAACTAATCAATATTGTATTATTTAATCAAATTATACATAACTTTTTTCTGTCACTGTTAGATATTTTGAATTTCTTTTTTGTATGATGTTAGACTGTTTACTTACTAGTTGTAACTAAAATAAAAATATTCTTGCAATTCTGAATGCTTTTCAAACGTGTTGCGTTAATTAATTAAGTATTAAACATCTCAGAAACTAGAGCCAATCTGGCAAAACCGAAGTCATATTCTTAATCAGCACCATAAACTTAATATAAAACCGTTCAGACATCGTTGGCTAATTTTTTTTTTAAATCACTGTATACTGGTGTTATTTAATAATATCTTTTTAAAATGTAATATTTAGCTATAATTTTTTTTTTTTTTTTTAAAGCAGTTTTATTAGGAATAATACATAAGATACAGTGAGCTGAACATGAGGTATTCACTTTTTCCTAAATGTAAGATCTAGAGTAAAAATTTCTGTCTGTGAGAAGCTTCAATGCTGTATTTAGCCAACAACAGAGAAGCCATTGAATCATGAATCCTAGTTGATGTGACTGGGGCTTCCTGTCTAAGATGAACAACCTTCGCCAAGCATCTTAGATCTTGCTGGTCAAGGTTCCCCCACACTGTAGCCTTCCCATGTGACACTGACCCTGCATATATTCCTACCAGGCGCATAGGAATTGGGGGGGGGGGGGGGGGGGGACCCCCCCAAATTTTTATTGTATTCATTCACCCCCCAATATTAAAAAGACCATTATATTTAAATTATTAAGTTGTGCCACCCCCCCCCGCCCCCACCAATATCAAGCTCATTCCTATGTTCCGGTACCATTGACGCCTGCATTTCTTCTGTTCAAGTCGCCAGGGGGATCGTGACATTTGTTGTCAGGCTGATTGAAACCCCACTCTCTGGACATCAAGATTGTTGAAAGGTTGTAATTTATGGATGTTGGATCAGGGGAGACGTTAATGCAGGGAAAAACCCTGCCTCTCCATTTTAAGCATTATTTCTTGCGTGAGTCGGCTGGCACACTTCACGGCCTCTTACCGCGTGAAAGATTAAAGAAACTGAAGCTAATGTGTACACCATTAATCCATTCACAGTTTACGCCAGGAATTTACACATCACATTATTCACGCCATAAATACTCCCCCAGCCCTCTCACTGCATGCTGCTCTGGTGGGATGTTCCTGCCTAGCATCTGCCCATATTTAACAGAAAACAGCAGATTATTAATATTTACTGTCCAAACAGAGCTTGCAGTTTGAGCTTCCTTAGAAACAGAGGTAGAGAATTCAAGTCCAGAAAGTACAAATCCAGACCAAGATTTTGTTTCAATCAACCAGTTGAGTATAAAGAGTCACAGTACACAAAATCTTGGTCTGGATTTGTACTCTCTGGACCTGAAATCTCCACCTCTGCTTAGAAGGAAATAGTATGTTGGTTGGTGTTGTGTTTCTTCTTTAAATAAGTACTTATTTGACATATATAAAGTCTGAAAGTTAGCCGCTTTGGATTGGCGCCTGGGTTGTTCCCTGCCTTGTACCTGTGGCTCCTGGAATAGGCTCTGGACCTCCCCCGGAACCCTAAACAGGACCAGCATTTACAGAAAATGGATGGATGGAAAGTTAGCAATACATATGGATGGATTTTACGGGTGTAACGATATACTCAGCCCACGAGAACGAGACGATATTTGAACAATATTTTAAGGAAAACTTCAAAGAGGAAATATATTACTGGAAAGCAGCCTTTTATTTGATTCATTTGAAAGACAAAAAATGCTAAATAATGCAGATGTATGGTGAAATGTTTTAAATAATCTCCATCATCATACAGTATGCAGTAAAGAACAGAGCAAATATCTCGCACCATAAACTACTATGGTAATTTCGTCAGACGCCAACATGCTTACAGCAGCTGATTGGCAGCGCATTTGTGCATTTTCACTCCAACGAGAAATCTCATGTTGTGACACGAGATCTCGTTACACCCCTAATGGATATGTTAAAATATACTTTGGATATGTTAAAATATACTTAAATAAAGGATTTTTGAGATAACTGGTATTGAAATTAGCTGTATTCAGGCCATTTAAAGACCATTGTGGTGCCAATACATGATTTTTTTGTATATCCCTCCAATCAATTCAATCAAGACCTTAACTACTGTAAGTAACTAGCCAGTATCATGTTTCTTGTCTCATGCTTTAACCGAATCCAAGACTTTCCTATATTGTATAAGCACAGATGTCTCTCTACATTTAATCCCGGTATAATACAGTAAGTGCAGGTAGCATATACGTATACTAGAGGTACTTTGATTTACAATACTCTTAGTGCTTCTTGTTAATGTGTTTCTTAGCACTTTAGATTAGCTCATGTGAATTAATGCTGGTAAATCCCTTATTCTAATAGTTATATGATTAGATAAGGTCTTATGCTACCCAGCAATGAAATAAGGATGATTTATACATTAAATTACACATATCTGGATCTATTGATTATACTTACACTAATATACTGTAGAATTAAAACGTCATTGTGAAAATGTACAGATGTTAGATGCTGAAATGTGTCAGCATGTCCATAATTTCATGTTCTAACCCTTTAGATGCCAGATAGAGGGTGGAGATTCTTCTCAGAGCCGACAAGGAAAATCTCACTGTAACTTCTGTGGTATTTTCTCTTGAACTTTTCCACATCTGTCTAAATACGGTTTTACTATTTGCAGGATAAAATCACTAAAAAGGTTGTTCAAATGAGCCGCAGTTTTTAGTGCAAGCGATGAAGAAGATTTTATTTAATATTAAAAGCTACATACAAATGCCGTGGTGAGATTTCATGTCCTTTTCTCCACTTATATGATAAATGCAAAACTGGGACAGCTGATTACAAATGATTAATTTCTTTTGATTATGGTTCCCATAATACTAAAGTAGAATATCTTTTAATACACACCACAAATCATAAATGGTGGATAACATTTTAATAATAATTGGATACTATTTTGGGCATGGTAGATGGAAACACTATCAATTGCTAACTCTTTAGCGTGAACGTGGTGTGGCGTGGCATTAGCCTAATGTGGTGCCCTCTAGCATCCAGTCTTTGCATTGTATTCGCTACTATGTACATGTTTTTGAATCACTACTCCAGGCCTGACTGTGGTTATTCTGTTTAATTTGTACGAGAACGGGGGGTTTACAGACTACAGTAGGGATTCCAACTCTCTTGCATCAGGTATGATAAACTTTTAGACTCTCATGCTCATGGAATAAATCTTACAGCAAATTTATATTAATCTATTATGAACCTAAAATTAGCTACAAGGTAAAAGAACTGTTCCATACATATAAATGTGTGTGCATGTATGTACAGACTTGTCTTGAATCGAAAATCTCACTCCAGGCAGCTGACCAATGTTGGTGACCCTGTTACAGTGTGTCAGTACAGGAACTCTCAGCTACAGACCCCAGCCAACTGGTGACTCAGTAGTAAGATGCTCCAGCCGCAGGGGGTCCTTGACACCACCACCCCCCCCCCCAAACCAACACACACACACACACACCTGTAACTAGTTCTGAGCAGTATAAGTTGCTCATGTTAACTAGAATCTGCAGCCTGAATATGTTTGGGCCCCTGGGTTCAGTTCATTCAGGGAAAGATATGGCGTTCAAAAGAAACACTGGACCACTCTCCCTAAGACACAAC
Organism: Gnathonemus echidnorhynchus; assembly: GCA_026776725.1. NCBI lineage: Eukaryota > Metazoa > Chordata > Actinopteri > Osteoglossiformes > Mormyridae > Gnathonemus > Gnathonemus echidnorhynchus. The sequence goes on from JAODJU010000033.1 coordinate 6,861,325, forward strand.
ACTTACATCATACTGTACAACGGAAGCATTTCTACTCAAAAAATTAAGGGTGCTTTTCCACTGCACCAGGTACAGTAAGGTAAGTGCAGTACTTCTTTGTGCTAGTTTCTCCCTGGTGTAAAAACTGGTACAGGCACTGAATGACATCACAGTGCGAGGAGGGTATTTTGTACTGAGTTCTAAAACTGGCTTTAATATATAATATGCCTGGCAGACGTATGATATTAATACTAGCATTGCGTATTATGCATAAATGCAGTTCCTACATTGCAAAGATTGCAATAGTCAGCTTGGTTAATATCAGGCTCTTTTTATACCTTCATACTGTACAGACCTTATAGCGTGCGGGGTGGGGGGAGGGGGGGTTTAAGTTAATTAAAGCTTGGATTTCTTGTCCACTCATCCATTGTTATTTTTAATGTTGTCTCCTGAGTTTGTAACCTTTTCCAAGATGGCAGTTGTATTGTGTATCAGAAACAGGCTATTTCCATAACCAGTTCTCAACAAAGCGTTTTCACGTCCCACCCCAAAGAAACGAAAAAGTACCCCAGCTGGTTTGGTACTTTTGGTGGTACTGGTACTGGACTGGAAGTCAACGGAAAAGGGAAAGTACTGAATTTTTAGTACTAAAAGTAGAGTACCTGATGCAATGAAAAAGCACCCTAAGATTCAGCTCTAGATGAACATATGGATTATTATTCTCATTTTTTAAACTATTAATACTGCCTAAATTATATGTATTGAAATGCCCTCCTCCCCCCATTGAAGACCCAGAAAAAGTACTTTTCATTTTGGGATTTTATATATCAAAATAGTAAGTACATACCCCAAATATCTAATGTGTTTTGGTGACATTTGGAGCTATATTGTCCAGAGGGTAGTAGGTGGCAGGGACACGTATGAAGCACCAGAAGTGCGTTGTGATGACAGGGTACAGAATAATGACATTTTATTAGAATTCTGGGGTGGTGCGCATGGAATGTGCATAAAATGCACGTTAACGTGAGGTACCTGGGAACCATGATAAAAAGACTATAATGCTGTATGTCCTGGAAGCCAAAATCAAAAAAAGAGAGGCTACCTGCTAGCCACAAGTGGAGGACCTTTTCAGCTCTGTGTGCAGGTTCTCCTAATGTGAGATAGTTCTGGAAACTTCTGACTGATGTTTTTTTCCTTATCCCTGCAGCTGACATAATCAATATACACTGATCACCTGCCTACATATGTTTCAATGGAATTTTAACCCTGTCTGATTATAGTCTGATTTAATTTTATGTATTAGTTTTTAATTCAAGCCCCCCCCCCCCCAACACTTATACATCCACACAAATATGAACAGGATATTCTGGATAAGGAACATGAAGGTAAATAAGAAGAGGCAAATGTAAGAAAAACAATATGTTACATGGTCTGGCACTAACTATAACAGCCAAAATGTAAGATCTTTAAAAACAAAAAAATGCAAAATCATATGTTAATTCACTAAAGGCAACATCACAGAAATTTGCTTTATCTATAATCTTATTAAAAGCGACTTCTGGTTTAGACCATAACAATGAACTTTTTAAGTCCGTAAAAGTGTCATCATCCAAGGTCATGCTTATGCATTGTGACAAATATATACCTGGGTACATATGAAATTTTTTGCAAATTGTTTCTTGTATAATAAAAAGGATTCCCTTTCTGGTTGGCCTGTATCTTTACAAGCCAAAATATATGCATTGCAGCATAAACAATACAAATAAATTTGAAATTTTGCTCATGCACATTGATGAAAGTACATTTAGGGAAGATCTTATCACGTCGACCAGTCATCATTACTAAAGTAAAATGTTATGCTGAACCATAGAGGACTGTAGCTATTCAGAAGACAACCATATGTCAGTTTTATTTGGAGTATTCGGCTATTAGTACAGTTGTATATTTAGTAGAGATGTACCTCTGAATGCTTTTGTTTTTTATTGTTCCAAATATAAACTAGATAGTGACCTATTAACTGCGGAATAATCTGGCTGTCAAATAGCACAGAAATATGCAAAATAGCTAAGGTGGAATATTTATCATAATCACATTACCCATTTGCCTAGATTTATTTTAATTTTCTGATTAAAGGAAAGTAATTTGTCATGTAGAGTAGTCTCCAGTCAGGACTGACGCCAACCAGCCATAACATTAAAACCACTGACAGATGAAATGAATAGCACTGACTATCTTGTTATAATAGCACCTTGTCAAGGGTGCCATTATATATTAGACAAGGGAACAGTCAGTTCCTGAATTTGATGTGTTGGAAGAAGGAAAAAGTGTAAGGATCTGAGTGACTCTGACAAGTGCCAAGGTGTGATGGCTAGATGACTGGGTCAGAACATCTCCAAAATGGCTGGTGTTGTGGAGTGTTCCCTGTATGCAGTGGTCAGTACCTACCAACAGTGGTTCAAGGAAGGTCAATCAGTGAACTGGCAACGGGGTCTTGGGCGCCCAAGGCTCAGTGATGTACACAGGGAATTAAGGCTCGCCCGGCTGGTCCGATCTGGCGGGAGAGCCACTGTAGGACAAACTGCTGAAAAAGCGAATGCTGACTATGTTAGAAAGGTGTCTGGACACAAAGCGCATCACAGCTTTCTAGGTATGGGGCTGCATAGGTGCAGGCTGGTCAGGGTGCCCGTGCTGATCCCTATCCTCCATCAAAAGTGCCTACAATGGACAATGAACATCAGAACTAGACCACGGAGCCATGGAAGAAGGTGGCCTGGACTGATGAGTCACATTCTGTGTTACATCATGTGGACGGCCAGATGCATGTGTCTTTTCTACTGAGTAAACAGATGGTACCAGGATCCACTAAAGGAGGAAGGCATCTGGCAAAGGCAGTTTGATGTTCTGGACAAGGTTCTGCTGGGAAACCTCGGGTCCTGGCATTCATTTGGATGTTACTTTGATACATACCACCTACCTAAACATTGTTGCAGACCAAGTGCACTCCATCATGGCGACGGTATTCCCTGATAGCAGTGACCTCTTTTAAGAGGATAATGCACCCAGTCACACTTTTCAGGGAAGGTTTGAAAAACATGAAAAAGAGTTCAAGGTTCAAGTCAACAAGTCAGGCTTCCAAATTCCCCAGATCTTAATCCAATCAAGCATCTGTGGGATGTGCTGGACAAATAAATCTGATCCATGGAGGCTCCACCTCGCTACTTACAGGACTTTAGGGATCTGCTGCTGTCTTGGTACCAGGTACCACAGGACACCTTCAGAGGTCTTGTGGGGTTCATGTCTCGATGGGTCAAAGCTGTTTTGTGGGCACAAGGGGGACCTACAAAACATTAAGCAGGTGGTTTTAATGTTATAGCTGATCAGTGTATAAACCAATATTAGCTAGTTGAAAATGAGACTGTATTACAGGGAATAATCGTCTGCATTGCCACAGATTTGTCTATATTACTTTTCTGTTCTTGAAGTTTGCTGCATCGAGGAAATACAATATATGGCTAAAAGTATGGGGACATCCCTATTAATTAGGGGAATTGCCTAATTAAGCCAAACACATTTTTGATGCAGGTGTATTACTCTGCTCAGATCTTTGCAGGCCAGGCTGACATGGCAGCCTGGATGAGTGACCATCACCTCCAGCTTAATTTCTCCAAGACTTAACCAGCCCCATCTATATCAAAAGGCTCCTGAAGACCTTTGTCTCATCTCAGCTCCTTCAGTCAGAAAATCAACGTCGCTTGGAGGTCCCTCCGCCACTCCAGGCCAGGAGTAGGCAACCCTGATCCTGGGATGGTAGACCTACTGGATACTGGTACACCACGATCAGTGTTGCCTAGCCCTGCTCCAGATAGTTCTTGTGTGGTTGCCCGATGGTGAAATAAACTATTAAACCATGTCTGGTCGTCAGACTCCCTCTCCACCTTCAAGAAGCACCTCAAGACCCATTTGTTCCAAGAATTCCTCTACTAACCTGATGCCTTTTCCTGTTCTTTGAAAGTTGCCCTTCTGGAACTTATATAGTCTTATAAGGTTCTTACTTTGTTAAAAATTGTTGAATAATTGTGTTGTTGTGTAGCTGCAATAGTGCTTAGCTGGACACTCAGTGGAAGCTCAGCCTATCTCCACTTAAGCCTAGATGACCCCTGGGCAGCATGAATGTTTGCAATGTACTATTGGTTGCACTTGTAGCAGCACAGCTAGAAATTCTGGGTCCCCTGTCAAAGCTTACAGAGAATTTTACATATTCAAGGGCTCCTGTAAGGTGCTGGACCCCCTGAATCTGCCAGGGTATTCATGCCCCTCTGAAACACCTACTTACTTGTACCTCGCTTTGGACAAAGGTGTCTGCAAATACATAAAAAAGGAAATCCAACATAACTAGGCACACAATCACACACGCTCCTCCAACAAACATCAGCAGCAGAGTGCGTGGTTGTATAGAAGAGGTTAGTGACTTTCCACTTGGTACCATCACAGGACGCCGTCCTTCCAAGTCCATTTACCACATTTCTGCCCTGCTAGAGCTGGCCTGGTCAACCGTAAGTGAAGTGATTTTGAAGGTCAAAATGTCTGGGAGTGGCGTGAAGTAAAGGCTACACAAAATCACAGAAATCTGATCACCCAACATCGACCCAACTGGAATGGCCATAAACTTTACCAGAGTGTTCAAAGATCTAATGGAAAGCTTTTCCAGAAGCACATGAATAACAGTAGTGAGAGCAGGAAGCCTTGTCTGTAGCTTCTGCCAGCTAAGAACTTATCTGATATTAAACCACTTGTGCTGATGACCGCCATTGGGGCTTGAATAAAGAAGTTTGACTAATCTGATGAAACACTGCCTAAATCAACTTTGTCTAGCATGGTGAAGAAAAAGAGAACGTTCATTTGAATCAAATCCCTCCCCGGTGTATAAAGAATCAATTAACGCTGGATCTCTTCCTTTTCCAAGAAGATCTCACAATATTCAAACGGTGCCAAACATTACCAGAAATATTTCCTGTGTGGTCAAGTTTGATAATATGCAGAGGAAAGTATTCTTATCTGTGAGCCAGTTCCTGGATGTCCGCTAAGTACGCTAATGTACAGTACCAGTAGGAAGGGCATTACGCTGGGTCTTTATCTGATATTTTTTAACAGCCATTTTCATGACTCAGGAATGTCGTATGATTGACTTCATTTTCCGTTGCACCATCTATTTATTGCATATTTATTGTCATTTCCCATATTGTCTTATCTCTTATTGCAATGTTGTTTGTCCTATTGTCCCCCTGTACTGTTCCCTGCCCTGCAACTGTGTAAGAATTTCACTGAGTGCATTGGACAACACATGACAATAAAACTTGATAGTACAGTATTTCAATTTTATATATAGATGTATATTAAACAAGAACAGTATCATAAGAACATTAAAAATATTCTAATAAATATTGTCAAAGGATGATCACAGAAGGACTAACAATGATTACTGCTCATGTAATCTAGCCAGCAGAAAAATGAAAGAAAGAACATTAACCTTATCAGTTAAAGCCCAATGAGGATGGATAATCAGCCCAGGGCTAAGAAGCACCATAGCTAATGAGATGCAGCTGGTCCCGAATAGGCTGCTGCTCTCACCGGGGTTTAGATGGGGTCAGCTGGGCAGAGTTCATGATGGGGGCTTTGGGATGGCGAGTTCTGCTCCTGGCAAGGTGACACACTCACAGGATACTGGGGAACGTCATGCTCACAGATCATGTTGGTTTTCTTAATAAATACTCTGTGTGATTTACCGCTATTGTTTCACTGTGATGATCGTTTTGGTTTGAAACAATCCAGCACTCAAGTGTCATGTTAATATTCCGATATTTTTAAGGTATGTTATAAATATTCCAAGGTGTTTTCAGTGAATTGAGGTGTTTTTTGCTGGCATTTAATTTTAAATAAATGTATTCTCTGCAGGATGGGTAGTGTAATAATCTGTCATTAGTGTTTTCCTCATTCTTCATATTTGCAGTAACGTACTAAACAGGTGATTAATGTGAAAAGTTGTTATGTTAATATTAAAGTGATATTGACCTAAATCAGTACTAAAAGCCGTAAGCTTTGGTGTAGTCAGTGTTTGGGTTTTTTTCTTATTATTTCAATTTTTGCTTAAAACATTAAATGTGGAATAATATAATTATGAGCTGTGATGCAGAAATTAGTCTTAAGTACTTGGTTAAAACATTAATTATTCTGCCTACCGTATTTATAATTTTTGTATTTTTTATTGTCCATGGCACGTGGCGCGTGCTGCCTCACAGCTCCAGTGTTGGGGTTTGAAATCCCACCTCTGCTCTGTATGGGGTGGGTTTGAATGGGGAGGGTCTGCATGGGGTGGGTCTGCATGGGGAGGGTGTGTGTGGGGGGGGTGG
>JAODJU010000033.1:6882104-6912512 GCA_026776725.1 Gnathonemus echidnorhynchus
ACCTACCATTATTTTAAAAATTATGACATACCAATTTCTCTAGAATATTTCATTTTCAATAAGTTGAGTGATCATACATGTTCCTGTTGTATAATAAAATGGCCAGATAGTAATTGTTGTATTTTATCTATTTTCCCTTGCAGATTTTTCCAGATGATTTTGTGGGAGCAACTGACCTGGTACCTCTTATGAGTCTGGCAACCTGAGTGGCTTTAGCAGAATAAACTAATTATAAAGTCGATACATGTTAATGTTTATTGAACATCAGCTATTTTACCTACAGCCCCCTTTCAAAAAACAAGAACTATAAAAATTTAGACAAATTGCACAGAGGGAAAAAGTTTTAAAACCGGTACAGCTAGTCTAGCAAAAAGACCTTTATTTTGGGCCTAGTTTTGTGATTATTGTGTAAAAACAACATGCCATTTAGTCGCAATCACTATCTTGCAGGGAATGCGATGTTATTTATAGAATGGTAATGTATGGTAATTTCACAGATACAGCATACTGTGTGGACAGTATGTAGCCTCTTGACAACATGGGAACATACAAATTTACCTTGCAATGAATAAATCCACTTTCCATAACAGCATAGCAGATGCAGGGTCGGGGGAGGGTCTGGAGCCAATACAAGGGAAGAGTTCAAGGCAGCGGACAGCCTGGCCTGGATGCCAGCCCATCACAGGAGAAAACTTGCACAAACACAGGTAGAACATGCGACTTCCACAAAGAGAGCTATTGCAGGAATCAACCCATAGCCCTGAAAGCAACAGAACCACTTACTGATCCACATACCGCCCTTTCACAATGAGGGAGCCATTTTTAAAAATATTGTGCAGTTTAGCCCAGATTCCCTCAACATAAAAGAAGCAATTGTGAAGACAGTTCAATGTAACATTTATTTAATCTGTTTACAGTACATATTTCAAACAAAGCTTTATGTATGAACAGGTAGGTTTAATAAGAATACACAGAAACAATACCTCTTTTCCACACGCACACACACGCACAAGCTCGCACAGACAGCCAGCCAAAAAAAAAAGTGTTCAGGACAAAAACATGATAAGGTCACCTCTGGTTGGGCTTTAACTCAAACTTGTCACCTCCCCCTTTGCAGGATCAGCACTCTTTCACAGAGGGAAGCCTGTTATCGTTAATTGTCGAGACCGAAATACCATTGTGCGCAGACGGCCCAGTAGGTTAAAGGTGATGGGGAACACTGCTGTGGTTATACTGACTAAACAATTTCATAAACTCAATATCTACCATAAGCTACAACAGCTGAAAGACGTGAGACTTTAATTTATGCAAATATAACTGCTAATGTTGGTAATAAAAAAAAATGAAAATGGTTACAATAAACACATACATGTTACTAAAACACTTGAAGAGCTCACTTCATTACTGGATAAAAAAATACTGAAGACATATTTTTCATACATCCTAGAAATTCACATATGCTCGTATGAAAAACATGTTTTTCATGCCACGCTTGGTCATCTTAGCAGGTACCAAGGCAAGTCACCACTTGTTTCACAACAGAAAAACCGTGTGGGGAATTGTTTTCGCCAGCAACCAATTTTATTTCCCTCTTAGGTTTTACATATGCTGGATTTAAGTGTAAACCAGAACAACACAGAAATTAATGTTTTTCCCTCAAAAATAAAAAGCAAAGCAACATAGCTGCAAAATGAGTTTCGCTTAAAACAAAATGCTAACAGACTCACTAATTGACTCACTAAATGACAATTTAGCTGCTGGAGGGGATCATATAGTAAACAAAGAGGATCGCTTCGGCCCATTGAGTAAATATGTACATTATGATTGTCTGGCTTTGTCTGACAGCCAATCAGCTATTTTCCCCTTGATGGTGTGTGGAATAGGGCCGTGTGATTGGTTCACCTCTCTTATAGGGCCGCTTGACCGGCACTGCAGACAAAGCAGTCTGGACGCCGCGGACTTTGGAAGGCAGCAACCATGCAAAACAAACAAAGCGACAGACGACACGTTCTGATTTAACGCCATGCATCCGCCCTCTCGCAGTCCCCCGGAAAAGGCAGTTATGCTTCACTGTCTCTTCAAAATCACTCCTCCTGTGGAGTTGGTGCTTTTTCTTGAATTCTCCATCCATTTTCTCCCCCACCCAATCCAAAAGTTGGGGACAGAGAATGAAGGGTCTTTCCAAGACTGGATTTGCTAAGGGATCCCCAGCCCCACAAAGCTGGCTCTGTTCTCTTTGTAGGTTGACAGTGGACGATGAACTGAACTGAGAAAGTCCCACACAGAATGTTACAAAATGTCTTTATAAACCAGTACTGAAAAAGGCAGATTTACTCAACATAGAAGTTCATTCTTCAGCTCTATCCAAGGACAGTCAATAGTCATCATAGGCGTTGAGATCTGAGAAGTAGCCATTGGTGTAGGTTTTCCCTGCAAGGTTTGGATTGAAGTATTTATTCCTTTCTTCCAAAATCAGGTTATTTTTATTGAATGCCTGCAAATGAGATAAAACACATCGCTGTCAGAGGAATGATGAACACCAGGTGGCGACTTATTTAATATGGTTTACAGATTTATTTGTTACTACAGTAGCAGGGCTGCAGTAAACATAACAATATTTCACACAGATGAAAAGTCTTGTGCAAAGAAAAAAGTAACTCAGATGTAGAATGGAGATGGTATTTTTTCAAGCTGGCCCCAATGCATTACAATGCATTTTTTATGTTATAAAAAACTCAGTAGTTAGTGAATAATTTTGAATTACTGTCCTCTAGCACATTGTGTTTATAAATAATCCTTCATCACACAGGTAACATAACTTGAATTAAACAAGTAAGTCATTTAATTTGCTTTCCTCAATGCCACCTGGTATATATCAGTGGAGATATCCATAGACCTAGTAAATTAAGGTTTTCCTGGGTTCTAATCTGATCCACCGTTCCAGATTATGTCAAAGGTTGGTCTCAACACAAAAATTGTTTACACATGGTTCTACTGTTTTATATTCAAAAGCAAAACTTCATGTGGTATAAGCATATCATTCAATGTACCCATTAAAGTCGCAATTCTGCAGCTTTCATGAATTTAAACCATCTGTCAAAAAAAGACGTTAAAAAAACAAATTAACATTATATACACTTACCCAGTGGAAACTACTGCAGACAAAAAAAAATCTATGGTAATGCTTTGGTGTGACATGGTGAATAAAATGTTTGTGACAGTTTATTTTTTTATTTATTTTTATTTAATAATGTATGTGGTGACTGTCAACCAGTATAGCTCCAAAAAATGTACTTTGTGTCAATATCAATTTTTCTTTCGGTTCTTAAGGGTACATTTTTTTTTTCTTTTTTTTTTTTACACACACAATGGTATTTGCACATCTGATATTGTGTACAATATAAATCCAAGCTGGGAATCCTTGTAAATGTCAGTGCAATTCTTAAATTAAAATGTGCAGTCTTTCCTTTTGAAAATAACAGCCATTATACAATAAAAGCCCAGCGTCACTGACAAGTGACATTTCTTACTTAGATACAATTTCAGCTGAATTTGACATTTATTATTTTGGAAAACCAAGGGTGTAATTAGACATGTGACCATATAAGAGCCTCACAATGTACTGCAACATGGGAAAATGAGCTTAAAAACGCATGTTCAAACCAGGAGATGAAATGTATATGGAGCAATTCAAAAGGGAAACTGAGGAATAAATGATAAAAATACACTGCCTTCTCACAAGTGTACGGCCGGGTGGGGCCTGTGATATGGGACATGAAAGATGGAGCCTGGCAAGAGCACAGACTCATCAGCGCCGACCTGCCGCAACCGCGGAGACGGACTGATTTTCGGAGGAGGTCGAATAGTTGGGGAGGCGCAAAGTTGGCGAGAGTTAGCAGAGAACCTCGGAGCCTCGCGACATCCCAGTGTTAGGAGACAAAGGCGGGCGAGAGCCGTGGTCGTCCAGGGGCAAGAGCACAGACACACCGGGCTGTGAAGAGGAACGAGGGAGAGGGAGCCTCAGCGTGGGGAGACGGTGGGGGGGGGAGTCATGCACAGCAGGGCGGAGAGAGCATGGGGGGGGGGGGGGTATGGCATGCCTTTATTCCCTTGTAACAGGAGGCACTCAAGGAGAGCAGAGTAGATAACGTCAGCGAATTAGCTGAAGCCAGGGTGTGCCTGAGCGTATTAAGCTACGTCGGGGAGAAATGACAAATCAGCCCTTTACAAAACAACAGATTTTTTAAACTACTTTTTTGTGTCATCCAATTTTCAACTCTGTTTTATGTGGTTTGGGGTTAGGAGTTGTTAATCATGAGGAAGAACCCTCAAACAGAGCTATACCTTCACTGTGTGGTTACTCTATCAGGTACACCTAGCTGATACCGGCATAACTCACTTTTTGCTTCAGTTAGACCAGCTGTGTGTTCGAAGAAGCCATTCTGCATGCAGCTATTGTGTTCAGCTGTTATTTTTGTACTTTCAGTCTTCCTGTTTAACAAGCCTTGCTGTTCTTCTCAGAGCTCTTTCATTAACAGAATTGCTGCTGACTGGATGTTGTGTATTTTTTGCACCCTTCCCTGTAATCTCTGGGACACTATGGGGTGTGAAAATCCCAGAAGGGTGGCTGCTTCTGTGTCTGGCACCAAACTGTCTCCCCATGTTTAAAATGGCTTAGATCAGGCGTCTCAGACATTCTTCTGCTTAATCGAACAGTAACTGTACTGTACGCATTGAGTTGCAGCCATAGGTTTTTCTCCCAGGGGGTGCAAAGTAAGAGAGCCCTAAGAGTCATTAATCCAGATAAATAAATTTGAATTGTAAATATATTGACAATAAATTATTGTTACACATTGACATGACTAACACAACCCACATTTTCGTTACCTTACCTTAAGTAATTTAATTTTGCTGGACTTAGGATGTTCAAATACTATTTCCATCTGATGAGTAGGGGGCACACTTGCACCCCCTGGTAAATATTGCCTATTGTCGCAGCCACATGATTGGCTGTTTGGAGGAGCGGGCTGCTTGCCTTGGTTGTCCCTATTAAACTGGCCACTGTCAGTATATTGTTTGTGTGTGTCCTGTTGGCCCCAGTCCTACGTGAATCACATCCAGCCTGCCTTGGATGGTGCCCTGGTTCCACCTCGGACACATTGTCAGTCACCTCCAGATCTCCTGGGGTGGCTCAGCTGACACTCTGCCTTCCAGCAGGCATCGCTGATCAGGTCTGGCTCCCTAGCCAGCCAGCGGGTGGGGGATTGGAGGATTGGTTCATAAAGTGGGCCAGGGGCCTGCTGGACCTCATCTGCATGCTTATCCTGCCACGCCGAATTGATTCTGCTGGATGGAGGAGGCTGCGGGGTCCATGCTCATCTGCAGAGCTTAACCGCGGAGGCTGCTGGCGGCCGTCAGGCTGTACATCTCTGCTTAATGTCAATCAGAGGCCTGGTGGCCTCCTTCCCCACACGCCTCTAAAGAGCCCATTTTCATTTGAGCTAGTGCGCAGAAAAAAGTGTCCAGAAAAATGTCTCAGGCTCTAAAGTCGCGGATAATTACATCGACTTCTATTACAAATAAATATTTCATGGTGCTAGCCGTGAACCGGGCACAAAGCCGTAAAAGAAGCCTCAAAATCCACACCCAGTTCAATTCTTAACTGGAATTACACTGGAACCACTAAGTGGTTTGTTGTATCGTATGAAGAACCAACAATCCAAAGTTATCCTCCACATAATTTTAAACAGTGCACCCTCATTCTACACACAAATGCTGTCACAAAAGGCAGTTTACAGTCATTCATATAGCAGAAAAATGTGCATGTAATAATCATAATCCCACTGTTACAAGCGACCTCGTTTTTATGGGAGATGCAGAACAAAAACACTCAATCACTTATGAGAAAGCAGTGTATGGCCACTCGGAGTATTATTTTGTTCAAACTGGAGGACTCGTTCTCATGTCATGCAGAAGACAAGACCTTACACTAACCTTAATTGCCTCCACAGTATCATATTTGTCCAGCTTGTTGATGTGGTTGGTGACGCTGGTATTGAGCGAGGTGGATACAGGGTGGATGACTGTTGCATCATGGGATTGCTGCTGATACCTCTGACAGTACGTGTAGACTAACAGGGTGATCAGGCAGCCCAGGATGGAACTGCTCAGACCCACTGCAATCATGTGGAACAAGTTGAAATCTGCAGAAAAACAACTTCGTCTCGTTAAATGGCAAAATACATCCGGTTAATTAATGATTTAAACAGAAATGAATGCAATATTACTACACACCACAGATAAGCCCATAAGCGAATTAAATATTACCTCCACACCGTCTGTCATCACGACTGGAACGAGCAATTGATATTTCTAAAGGGAGGAAAAAACACATAGATGACAGGAATTTACAGCAATTTATAATAAAATTTAAACAGATAACAATCAAATTACCTCCTGCAGAACCTCACACTATATTTCAAGTCACACTAATAAAGGAGAAATTACAGGATATTTAATAAGGCTTTATGAAACATTAGAGACTGATGTTACTGGATGCAAAACTGTAACGCAACAGTAATGTAATGTATATTCAGATCAGTCTTCCCATAATAACCTAATGAGGTTAATTTTTCTTTTAGGTCTTTGGGGACACCTTATAAAATCAGATTTCCTTTCTTGAACCATAATCCTACGTGACCCGTTTATGGAATCAGACTTGGCGACGCATTAAACATTCATCTGCTTATGAAAATGCTGACCTATGGGGAAAGGGGAAGATGAGAGACGAGGGTATTTCTGATGAGCGATAGCGGGGGTGGCCATTAGAGTAGAGTAATCGGAGGATCTGACCACTGGGGCAGCCTGGATGGAGGATGGGTGCGTGATCGCCTCCAGCAGGCAGCCAACGGGACACACACGGTCAGAGCTGAGGCCCACCGGCTCGCTCACCTGGAATGAAGTTGGAGTCAGACGTACAGGACCTGACCTCCGATGAGTTTCCGGAACACTGGTTCCCAGTAGGGAAGAGCACCTGGCAGTGGCGGAGGCGACTCTGGGCCCTGGAGGAGTCGCAGCGCGTCCAGGCAGACCACTCCGACCAGCTCTCTGAAACACAGCCCCGAAGCCCATGGGGACAGCTGAAGGACACCTCAAGGGCCGTCACGCTTCTTAAGGATTCAAGGGTTTTATATGTCACATGCAGGGGACACCGGCAGGCTGTAACCTGAAGTGAAATGAAAAGTGGTGAACTCTGCCATAATAAAGCAGAAAACCCGTACAGACATAAAATGTAAAAGGTATAATAAATATGTTTGCGCCTGTAGCTACTGGAATAAGTTCTGGGCGCCCATGACCCTGAAAGGGATAAGTGGATATAGAAAATGGATGGATGGATGGATAGATGGATGTATGGATGGATGGATGATAAACGTGTCAGAAATAAGAAAATGAAAGGTGCTGAAAAAAAACAGAAATTTGCAACATAGTTTAAAGTAAGACTGAAGTGAATGGGTCACAAGTAAGACGCAAGCGTTACGTTATAACTGATGATTAAATATTAAGTAATCTGATGGCTTGAGGGTAGAAGCTCCTTCTGAGCCTCTCAGTTCTCACTGAGAGACTGCAGAAGCTCTTTCAGGACCTCAGCCTTGTGAAAAGGTCGTTGTTACGGTGGGCTGTGTTCTTGCTGATTTTGGCCGCTCTGGCCCTTCATCATCTGAAGTAAAATGTCCTGCAGGGAGGACAGATCAGCCTTGCTGATGCATTCAGCTGACTTATCTTGCGACACGCCAAACAGATGGCTCACAATACGTTACGGGCCGATTAATACCCGGGTGCTCTTCAGAAGCACGTCACGAAGACAGAAACCCCAATTCCCCAGATGTTTGCTACCCACAGCTGCCCTAATAAGCCACCAACGGCTTCTTACGCCAAACTGTAATGTCCGTCTGCCCCAGGTCCTCACAGACCACACACCAAAAGGTATCTCTGTCTCTCACAGAAGATTCACAGAATTATTTCCGGTACATAACACTCTGCTGCATGACAGGTTTTCAATTAAGCCTGCGAGAATTTCATTTCATTGATGCAAAAAAAGCTATTATGCGCAGACTGCATGCCTTTGTTCAGAAATAAACGTGCAAAACCTGAAGGTAGGTTGTGTATCCGATAATGAAGGACAGCCATGTACTGTAAAAAGCCCCAAACTATGGGGGTATCTGGGCAGAGGTGGATGCCGGTTACCTGGGCAGGGCTGCGTGTTGCATAGGGCCTCCTCCGTGTGCAGTCCCAGGCAGATATCGCCGCCGTAGGCCGGGGCGGGGCTGCTGCAACTCCGTGTGCGTATGTAGTGACCTCCTCCGCAAGTGACGGAGCACTTGGACCAAGGTGACCAGCAGGACCAGCTCCCGTCCACTGAGAGGGTGGGGAGAGGGCGGTTCAGAAGAGGTGTGACGGCGGGGGGGGGGACACTTAATAAAGTGGCTCAGTGCCAAGAGCTGCCAAGCAGCAGGAAAGCCAAGAATGAGCCCCAGGCATCTCCAGGACAGGAGACCTTTGAACAATGAGGCATTCTAAGATACAAGACTTGACAACGAGCTTAACAAAATCTAGAATTTTCCCTCTGTATTAAAAAGGTACTTCCGGGCCATTTTGCATACCTAGCTTTTTATTTAAATTTCAAATTTCTATCCAACGCATATTGTTTTGCTCATGAGACGTCCTTGAGGTTCGCGCACTTCACCTCGCATACGTCGCTTACGCTACACTCTGCTCCGCTAAAGTGAAATTATGAGATTATAAATCACAGCCCTTCTTGAATGTCCATTAGTCCTTGTCGAGCACACTGCTACGATGAGGCGGGTCTCCTGCTGCTCCGCTGTGGGGGCTGAGCAGATGGCCCCCTGCCGCGTGCCTCAGCAGAACTTCAGATGTAATTCATTCAGGTAGATATCCCTCACCCCGAACCTCCAGTTAATGAGGGTACACAGACCATTACGGGTCTGTCGGCCCACCATGCAGATGTTAACTGCTAGGAGTAAGGAAGTGTGGCACTTATGAATGTTTATACATGTTTATACGCCTAGGAAGCCATAATACACTGCATATCCACGTCTCATAAACTCCTCAAATAGATCATTACCAATCTTCTACCATGTAGCGAGTTACCAAGCAACCTGTTGTTATGACAGCCGACACAAACCTTCATTAATGTCCTTGTATAGCTTATGATTGTTCATTGTGTAGGTTATGAAGATATCATTTGGCTCTATAACTCTAAGGAGTTTTAACTACTTATCCATGGTCATGGACATAAGCTTCTCAGATGTTTGTATTCCTCGTGATGCCATGATTCACAGCTGATACAGGTGCTGCTATAAAAGCTCTACCTACTTTTCTGATGGGCATGAAATTTGAACAATAAAGTATAAACAATGGCTCTCCTGAGAAGATAGCCCAGACAAATTTAACAATATCCTGAGAAGCATTGATTAAGGTCATTTTAGAACTTATGTTTGCGGCGCTTTACAATCAATTCCACCACTACTGAATATCGAACTATGTGCCTCAGAATGAGGAGAGTTTAGTCTTAGGGATTTTTTGAAATGCAATGAACATAAATGGTTCTTTCTACAGTGAATGCCTAGTAATATCCTTGTTGTTCTCTGGACCTGATTTAAAGCACAACCTATAAGCCATAACTGTTGTTCATAGTGGTTTTGAATGTCTGCATCAGGAGAGGGTACAGAACACATGTCAATATGCAATAGGAGCCATCTAATTTCTAAATATCCGCACCTACCTTCATCGAATTTCAAGATTAACTTTAAGAGTTTTCGTAGAGGAATTACTGTGAGTGAAGGTGTAACTGGATTTCCCTCTGCTGGATCTCAGCAAAGAAGCAGACTACTGCATATAACATCTTATGACATACTGTGTCATCTGAAGAAGGTATCCTAGGATGATTTCAAAACCCCAAAACTAATTGACCATACTATTAAAGCCAACAATTTTCCGATTGCTTTTCCAGGGTCACCGTATGCCTGGAACCTCAGGAAGGCAGGGAACACACATGCAATAACATGGTATAGGGATTCGAACCCACAACCTTGGATATGTGTAGCAAAAGTGCCACCCAATTATATTACATTAATTATTTAGCAGGTGTTTTTTTCCCTCCAAAACGACGTAGGAGTGAGGATTGGAGAACAAGGTTGGCCAGCATCCCTACTGACCAACTGCGCAGACCCTGCAAACCTATTCTTATTTTCAAAGTTTCCCTACAAACACACAAACTGATGACCAACAGTCATCAAGGCACGTCACCGTTAACAGTCATTCCGTCAACTTTAAATTCCTGACACACACCCACACCACCTCCAGCTGGACTGCGTCAGATGTGACGCTCCCCAGACAGCATACAGTCAGCGGCCAATTCACTAGGAACACCTTCTCGCTGATACAAACACTCCTCCTAACAGCCAATCCAGTGGCTGTAACGGAATACATCAGGAGGCGGATTACAGGTTTGCCAAGAAAAACAAGCGCGCCGGGAGACAACGTGATTAATGGTCACTGCTGCCATGAGAAAGTGTAGCTGGCATCCCTGTGACAGACCCCATCATTGGTACCACCTCAGCAAAGGAATAAATGAACAACCCCCCAACGTCTGTCCGTAGCGTGATCAGAGGTACATTAGCAAGGTCAGAGGTCCCTGGACTATTTCAGCTGTCAGTGTCCCCCTACTTTTTTCCGACAATGATGTCGTTGTCAACCAAGGGAGGAGGTGACAAAAGTTGTTGGCTGGGGAGGGAGGTTAATTTATTAAATTAGCTCAGCTAAGGCTCCTTTTTAGAGGTAACTCCCTGGGCAAGACCACGCATTAGCGCCCCCCCTGATCACGATGGTTACTGTGCCTGGATTGGGCCGTGCTCCTGACCCCCCAACACACGCAGGCCATGGTCTCACTCACCGGGGCAGGGCGTGACGTTGCACTCCTGGTACTCCAGGGCGGGTCCCGGGCACGGCAGGCCTCCGTACTTGGGCTCGGGGTTGGTGCAGGAGCGCCTCCGGCTGCGGATCCCCCGGCCACAGTCCCGGCTGCACTGGGACCAGGACGACCAGGCTGACCAGCCGCCATTCACGGTGTGGGCCATCAGCCGGCCCGGGCGAAGGAGGTCTCCTGGACGGCAAGGGGAAGACGGAAAGTGAAGAAGGCCTCTGACACTTAAGGATGCTGGGATGAACAAATCAGTAAAATACCTAAACAGCAGTCAAACAAGTAAAGCATTGCACTAACAATGCAAAGGTTGTAGGTTCAAAGCCCAGAAAGCTCATATAAATTGAAACCCTTCCCTCTACTGCAAGTTGCTCTGGATAAAAGAGTCAGATAAATGAGTAAAAAGGCAGATATTAGCTAGCTCACTTTACACAGTACGAGTTCACTATTCATCAGTTTCCCTTTAAGACCTTGCCTGATACAGCAAAGCAAACACATCAACAAATCACAAACTACAACACAGAAAACGTGATTTGCAAGTGCACCACCTTTAAAGTGCTCAGTCGAGACAGGAGCAGCCAACAGCCCACATTCGTATTCATTCTTTAGGACGCCACGTCGGTCTGCGCTCCTTATTATGTGTGGTGACCTCTGTAGGTAAGGCTGACCTTGATGGTGCTGACAGAGCTCAGCCTGGCACCAGGGGCTCGACCTCGCTGACCGCCAGCCAAGAGTGAACAATATCTCCCGTCGCATCGGTGATGAATGTGACTCATCTGTCAGCATTATCGAAGAGTCAAACTACTAAAGGTTCAGACTATATTATATGCATAAATGAGCAGACTTAGTGAAGGCTGTAGAGGATGTGAAAAGAGCGGGGGGAGCGATACAAAAACAGGCCCTTCAGAAAAACTGACCATTTGTGGTGACAGCTTCTTGAAGGCCATACTGTGAAAGGGCCTTCATCAATTTGCCTGCTGAAATGCGGGCCTTTGCAGGGCTCATAATGCTGAGGCTGATAGGGCTGTGTGCCACCAACTAGCATCATGTTCTAGGTGGCCTGTCTGCTCATTCTGGGCGAAATTACCTCCCCCACGCTGTGCTGCCTACATTGCTGGACAGACCACACGAAGGGAAGGTATTTAAACAGAAACTTCACAGTTACAGGTCTATCCGCAGAAACTACTAAGTTGCTAAGTAGAGTCTTAACCTGAAGGTTGCTGGTTCCAAGCCCAAGGAAAGGCCCTGCTGCAGTATATTTCACCAAGGCATTTAACCTTCAACCACCTTCAGCATAATAAACCAGGTGGAAAAATAACATGCAGTCATAACCCGAAGGTTGCTGGTTCCAAGTCCAAGGAAAGGCCCTGCTGCAGTATATTTCACAAAGGCATTTAACCTTGAACCACCTTCAGCATAATCAACCAGGCGGAAAAATAACACGCAGTCATAACCCAAAGTTTGCTGGTTCCATGCCCAAGGAAAGGCCCTGCTGCAGTACACTTCAGCAAGGCACTTAACCTTGAACCACCTTCAACATAATAAACCAGGTGGAAAAATAACATGCAGTCATAAACCGAAGGTTGCTGGTTCCAAGCCCAAGGAAGGGCCGTGCTGCACTATATTTCACCAAGGCACTTAACCTTCAACCACCTTCAGCATAATAAACCAGGTGGAAAAATAACATGCAGTCATAACCCGAAGGTTGCTGGTTCCATGCCCAAGGAAAGGCCCTGCTGCAGTACACTTCAGCGAGGCACTTAACCTTGAACCACCTTCAGCATGATAATCAGGCGGAAAAATGTGAAAACCTATAAGTCACTCTGGATAAAAGCTCAGCAAGTCATTCTAAATATATGTGGCTGTGCAGGAAGCGGATGGAAATTAGTAATGATGGATGGCTGTATGAGATCATACAGCGTGAAATACTTGAGCGGTTATTGATGAGACAGAAGTAGGAACAACAGTAATCTGGACTTTTACTAGCAGAGAGACACAATCTCAATTCATCATAACGTCACCCAGCATTGTGTCTTTAGCGGGAATGAGTCACACAACACACAACGCCATTCATAATAACCTCGGAATAATACAACAGTGAAAACTTCAAATTTACACCGTCTTCCCAACATATCCGTTTTATTTATCTACCACATACATTTTATTTTGTCATGAAATTATTTTATGATCAAGCTGTCTTTTAACCATATTCTTGGGTCTACAGATAACACTGAACAAGCGTGTGATTTGAGACGAACACATTGCGAGATTCATTTCGTGTTAATGGGAAACCGTCAATGAATAATGAATGAAGGGGGCAGGGATGCAGTGGGGTGTGTGATGAATCTTTGTATGTACGTAGCTATACATTTCCAGCCATTCTCCCAGAACTGCTTATCCAAAGCAGGACCAGGGCTCATCATAATGCAACATTAGCTACTCTGAGAAATTACAAATTAGCTAATCAAATACAACATTTCATAAATATGTTAGTTTACATCTGGAGTTGTTTGAAATTAAATGAGTAAATCAAATAAATAATACTTCTCTAGGTGACTGTACTGAGCAGCACCTTTGCCAATAAACACCTAGATGCACTAATTGCACAAATTAACAGGATTTATGCCAATTACATTCGCGTTTTTCATCAGCAGCACAGTCAAAGCTACATTATCTACACCAGCATCTGCTCCATTGTTCCAGGAGAGAAATTTACGATATAAAAATATAAAACGTGCAAATTAATAATAATTGCCATAAAAAAATACAAGCCAGTATTATTGAAATAATGAGATAAGTGTTTTAAGAAGCACAGGCCAGGTTGAACTTAAAAGGAGCTATAATCATTACATTTTTCCTCATCCAAACTCCTAATCATATTTTGTATTACTGCAAGGTGGCTCTGATCTCCATGAACACTAGCGGATCTCTGAGTGTAGGTACAGCGTGCTGATGGATGTGTGCAGAATCTCTCCACACACAGATGTACAGCAGGGGCATGCTGCTGTTAACGAGCGCTAACGTGGTCATTACAGCCGTTTCCCTTCAACCAACGCACTGCACGTTGGAAGAAACCACAAGGTGAGCAGAAGCTTGGGACGCCGCTGAGTCAATACAGGGTTCTGACTTAGACTCTTACACACCCCACAACACGAAAAATAAAGGAGAGCACCCAGGGCTGGGGGGGGGGCACAATCTAAAGGGATCGTCCTATTGCTATTCACACCACAAACCCAACACTTAGCACAGCAACAAAGCAGAAGACACCAGAAATGACAGATATGTGAAATATTTCAAAGTAGAAGAAACTTCTAGTAATCAACATATGTGAAGTGTTTAACATTTCGGTAACACTTTACTTAAAGCAGTCATGTGTAATGAATGCATCATAGATGCATTATAAAGCAGTATTATAACTATTTATAAAACGGCACAGCATACTATAGGCATGTTTATTATGCATCATGAATGCTCTGTGAAGTTCTCATTTATAATGCACTATTAATACCTTCATAATGCAGTACAAAGCATCCTTAATTCTTATACCGACCATTATAATGCATTATAAAGGTATCTATAGTGCATTATAGATGAGAGCTTCAAAAAGCATTCATAATGCATAATAAATATGCCTATAACGTGTTATGCCTTTTTATTAATAGCTATAGTCGTGTTTATAATACTTTTTGAATGCAGTATAATCCATTATGAAGCCATATATAATTCATTATGATGACTGCTTTAAGCATTACCAAAATTTCTTTACCACACCTTTACCACACACACAGCTACACTTTCATAGCCTTTGATCCACGACAGGCTAATGATGAACCTTAAAAAGGAGACAATATTCTCTGGTATACTCTGGATGAGATGCCAATCATCTGTGTAAATGAGCTGTATTTTGTCCATTACTGAATTTAGCCGCAGCTGTTTATGTTGGGGAAGGGAAGGTGAAACTCTATGGTCATTCATAAGCATCCAATTTGAAATATGTTGCATCATACTTTACACACATCTATATGCACAAATAAAGGCAGTTAACCTGTGATAAGACCTGGTGACTTAAATTACCTGTGTATCATTTAAAATATTGTTATATGTTGTATATAAATAAATAGAGTTATTAGGGATTTTCACTAATTTGAGCCACAGCTACATACTTATGATAATGAAACTGTTTTGAGGGTGTGTGAACAGGTGGTAATGCATTTGCGATATTAAGTGTGCAGAAATGAAATAGTGCAGGTGCTCTGCCAAAGAATATAAAACATTATGTAGTTAGAATCATGCCTTATTTCATTATCCGTCTAAAAACACTCAGCTGGCCGACTCTACGCTTCCTACTTAGCGTGACATCAACAGCGAGGCACCGGTGCAATGAAGCGTTGTTATAGACGCAATAATGTTTGTAATGATTTTCTTGCATGGTATAAAATAAAATAAAACTGCCTGCGCTGAGAAGCAAAGCGCCAAGGGAAATTATTTGCCTTTGATTTTCTGGTTGTCGATTAAAAGATCATCAACCAAAAATGAAATGTGAAACAGCGAGAATAAAACGATGATGTCGTTATATACTAAAGAAGGTTACGCAACACTCGACAGTCCGGGAAAAGTAAACCGAGGATCCGCTAAGATTCGCTGCAGGCGGGCAAGGGAAAGGAGCCACGTGGCACAGGGATGGGTGCGAAAAAAATGGGGAGCGTATTTTGGAACATGACCGGAGGTAAGAAAAGCGAGTGAAACAAAATAGTGAGGAAGAAGAAAAGACGGCAAAAAACCCGCAGGAAGGGCTGTAAATGTGACGGGTCGACTGTCACCTCTCGCTTGTCGAAGCATTATTAGAACAGCCCGTGTCAGATTACGAGCAAGAATAAGGAGATAAAAGGTGTTTTTTTTTTCATAATAACGCTGATATTTTTACGACCTAAATGCTTGTCCTGATATATTTCATGAAAACAGCCTTAAAAAAAACTTTAATTCAATTTGTGTTTCTTCTGCTTATTCATTCTTGACAACTACAGCCCCGTCTTGCTTACCACGGATTTGCTGAAACTGAACTCGATCATCTTAAAGCTGTCTGTCACACGTGCCATTACAAAGCACAGCACTGAAAATCTCATCTGCGCCACAACATTTTTCATTATTAAGTTGAGACAAGTGTTAAAACACCAAGACATAAGAGCAAACCTAATACCACAAAACTGGGACCATCCATCCATTAGAAATGTTAAAATACTGCTTGCTAATCTGACACCATGGATTAACTTTAAAATATGAATCAAAGAATTTGACAAGGAAATAAACAGCAAGGTTTATAATACAAATTGGAACATACCTGTACCGTATATCATGGGCATAAATTATGGGGGAACAGGGGTTTGTAAGTCCCTCAATAATCAAAACCAGTCAATACAATGCTTTGGACCCCGTTAAATGGGTGGAGACCTCAGCCTCCCAATCCTCAGTGCCCCCTGCCCTATAATCATCTCTGGAGGCGTTACATTTCACTCATTCACACTAAAAAATGTGCTCACAATTCACATACTTTCAACTCTGGATTACAGTAGTAGAATAACTGATATGGATGCACCCCAAGCCTCCTGCAGAACTAAAAAAAAAAAAGTTTCCTTTGTACCAGGATGAACTAATTTATCTTACATGAAAGAATTGGAAGGGACAGTAAGACTGCTTTGCTTGGAAGAAACTGAATTGAATATCATAATGATAACGATAATGAGCGGTTAATGAGAACCGTGAAGGTGATAGACTGCACAAGCAGCGGGCCCGTCAGACCCGGTGGCGAGGAGACGGCTTGAGAAAATGCAGATTTTTCCTTCTCAAGTTTTCTGCATCTCATAGAGCTAACCGGTCCAGAAGGACCCACACACAGTCCATGTTTTTGCTCCCTCCCAGCTCCCTGCCATACAGTCCACATTTTTGCTCCCTACCGGGAGCTGGGAGGGAGCAAAAACGTGGACTGTCTGCGGGTCCCCGAGGACTGGATTGGGAAACACCGACACAGAGCACACCACAATGTGGAATACACTTACAGCTCAAGTATGGGGCCTGATGCAGAGCAACTTTGAGTCTTGTGGGACTGCAAACTTGATTGGCAGGAGAAATTTAAGAAACTGCTGGTATTTATATGCAAACTTCCCTTAGCCATGGGTAGACAGTCTGATGACTGCCATGTAGAGGCAGGGGATCCATCAACAGCAGGGAACCAAAATAACTGACATACTGATCCCTTAAACCAGGGATCTTCAACCATTATTTAACCAGAGAAATTACAAATAAAAATAGACAAAATGTAGCCCCCCTCACCACTAATGTGTCATCATATGAGCAACCAAGAACTAGGCTTGTTACTATTTGTATAATATTGTATTTTTCTGTCAATTTGTGATGTCTCTAGGACCCCCCCCCCCCCCCCAAGCAACTGCTATATGGAGCCCCAAAGGGTCTCAGACTCAATTTACTTATTTATAAACTTAAAAATCTGGAAATGTAGTCCAAGAAGAATACCAGACTCACATTGAAGGAAAAGGAATTAAAAGACTACATGAAAATGACCACTCATCTATAGGTATGAAGACATACAAAACATGCACCTCACATATAACCAGCCAGTATCATTTACATGCCTGTAGAAGTTAAGAATGTCTATCTTAATTACAGAAAAAGAAACCCATGAACAGCAGCTATTTTAATCTGTGTTTTCAGTGGCAGAACTGCTGAGTCACCTTCTCTCTTCTAATACAACCTGTCTGCCTAAACTTCATAAGCCCAATTACAGCAATATGTAACTGCTGGAGACTGTGAGTCAGAATCCAGCCATCAGAGAGATGGTGCACAAGAGGGTTCAAGCAAATGAAAGCTAAAGAAATTAAGCCTGTTACAGTGAAGGATGCCGAACCTCCACAGAGCTATTAGAAAACCCACTATGGTCATTTGCATTCACATATTTACAGCAATGACAATGTCAGCCTCGTTGCCTTGTCAGAATGTCAACATTCAATTGATTTTACAATTTACTATCTATGAAATAAAGCTTCCTTACAACATGTAATAAAATACCACTATTAATGTTCTTCCTTCCTGTAATCATAAACTATTAGTCAGTAATAAAACAAACACCCCAGTCTAATCTGCATCCATTTTTCGTTTACAAGACACAAAATGTTGCCACCACTTTCGTATCCATAACCTGGAGGCACTAAGATTAAGCCAAACAAAGTAAAGTCTACATGTAATTTTCATCAAAGGGAACCATTATTGGTGTTTCTGAGCAGAAGGTTCTCTTCAGTGACTGTACATTCACACGGGTGGCAGGTACTGAAATACCGTAAGATATTTTTGTTTGCTCCCAAGAATCTTAGCAAATGAGCCCAGGCTGTTTCTACATCACTGTTATCTGGGACGTTGCGGGATCTCAGCTGCTGCAAATGAGTCAATTAGAGTCTTATTTAAACAACTGTTTACATTCACCGTAAGGAGAACGTGATTAAATGGAGCTGTGATTCTTTCCCATTTTCTGAAAATGCATTTTTTTTTTAATTTTCCTGTTTGACACACTTGGGAGACAGACACTGGCAGTAGGTTTTGGTGAAAAACAGTGAACTTAGGATTTACCTACCAAGTCGACTTGTGAAAGCAGTGTCTTACAGCAGCCTATGAATGCCTGTTTGTACTTATCTAGCCAAGTGTCACTGCTAACTAATGGTGACGTCAACCTCAAACAGGCATAAGGAATAACTGCAATCAGG
This sequence comes from Gnathonemus echidnorhynchus, assembly GCA_026776725.1. Classification (NCBI taxonomy): domain Eukaryota; kingdom Metazoa; phylum Chordata; class Actinopteri; order Osteoglossiformes; family Mormyridae; genus Gnathonemus; species Gnathonemus echidnorhynchus. Next base: position 6,900,873 of record JAODJU010000033.1, read on the forward strand.
ACATCCCTATAAGACAGCGGCCTCACAATTTCATCCGATTTTTCCTAAGAAGTGTAGATGCGTAGAAACTGTTTCGTTATTTTCATATCGTTCAGTTTTCTTGGTATAGAGTTTGGGATATTCCGCTGCGTTAGTATGGGGGCGCTACAACCAATGTCATCAAATGTGTTGAGAAGGTTGTAGAGGGAACTCACCGTCAGTGGAGCAGTCCGTGGAACCGTCATTGGAGCAGTAGCGCATCTCGATCCTCTGCCGACCCACCTCCAGCAGACTGGGGTCAGCAATGCGGGCCTTGCAGGTGTACCTGAAGCGTTGCTCGTAATGGCCGCCATTGTCGGAGATGTTGACCGGCGTCCATGGGGTCCAAGGCGTGGTCTTCTTCAGGTCTGGGCAGGGAAGTGTGTTACAGGCCTGATACTCCTAAAGGGAAAGAAACCAAATTTTACAGCTCACTGTAGATGACCAGAGGGGTGTTCCATGAAGCAGGATTACTTAGCTGGATTAACTTCATGGTAGTCCAATAAGAGTTTAGGTACGGAGTATTCCTATTGGACAATCATGACTCTTAGCTTAAGTTAACCCAGCTAACTGAGAAATCCGGCTTTGTGGAGCACTCCCCAGAGCCCTGCTAAGAATCAGATGAGTTACGGGCATTAAGCTCAGCGACATCCTCCCAGATCAGATGTCCACTTTGTTCGAGTGCATTTACCTTACTTGCTGAATATGGCATATAGTGAATGAGCAAAGCTAATACTATCATTGATCAAGTTTCACTTACAACTGAGGTCCAAAAGCAGATGCTGCAATATAATGTTGGGGGAAAAAACACAGCACCTGTACATGACTCAAAAATGACATTTCAACCTGGTTCCTATTTAAAGCTGGACTTCAATGGTACAGATGAAAAAGGTACGATTTCAGCGGTCACACCATCTCATATTTGTTTATGATATTTTTATTAAGACAATTATGATAATAATAATAATCATGAAATAACTTGTTCCCGGATGTTCATCTGCTTTCTGAATCAAGGTTGTGCTGTACCTGCAACTTTTGTCCAGAGAGATTCATAATTACAGTTTTTGCCCTCTCTGATTGTACAATGGCTCATAAAACATCACAGGCACCAACTGATGCAGCAGAACACCTGCTTTACAAGAAAAAAAAAAGAAGAGGGGAATAAATTGCAGAATTACGTGTTCATTAGTCAGAGTGGATGATTCTGCTCAATTCCCTTTTTATTTATTTATGCTGAGCAAACCTTGAGTGACTGCCAGCCCTTGACAAAATAAGATAAGTCCCCTTTGTTCATCTGTCAAGTTGTCAAGCAGAGCAGATTTGAACACTTACCCCATGTCCCCCTACAGCAAAAAGCAGCCAGAGCAGGAGCCCAAGGTTAAAGGCACGGGGTGGGGGGGGGGGGTCACATTGTGCTTTTTTTGGAAGAAAAATTAGCTTGTCATAAACCGCCGGCGTTCACACTGCATGACTTGGTAATCAATGCTGTTCATTAATATTTAACGACTTCAGATGTCAAGAAAACGACACACTGCTTTTTGGTCTGTCCGAAGCCTTTCTAAGAAAAGCCAAAGGGGAGAGAGAAAAACGAAACACGCACCAAAAAAAGCACAATTTCCAGTGTTACCTCTGGGGTATTTAAATTTCAACACATTGCAATACCCGTAGCGTGAATATTTCAAAACCGAAAACATTTCTCCTGAAGTTCTACAGGGAAATGGATATTTGTGTAGAAAACCACGATGCTAATTAAGGGCCTTAAGCACTGACCCCCCAATGTAACATGTGTACTGTTTTTCAAACAGCTGTTTTTCAAAAGAAAACTTTCTTTTGCCGTACTTAAAAAAAGACTTGAGAAAAAACATTCTGCTACTCTGAAACCAACAAATTAGGCACTGACATCTAAAATATTTGAAGCAGTCTTGCAAGAAATTACGACCTGGCTAAATTGTTACAAATGTGTTGCTTTGTACATATATTCATCATGTTGATTCATACACAAATTAAAGGTCTGCTCGCTTAAATGACACATAATTTAAAATCCAAATTGATACATACTGATAAATTTCATTGGACACCCATCCAGAGTGAGCAACACAATTATAGGGGTAATGATTCAAAATTTGTCACCTGTTTCCAAAGACTTCTTTGCTAAGCCATCTGTGTTCAGGAGGGACACACAGGCTAATCAAATCACATTGGTCGTATAATATGGGGGTCATTAGTACTTTTACACTCTGCTACACCAAGCTGTAATCTCTTTGCAATTTCTTAAAAAACATATCTAAGCAAAAATCTATGAAACATAACAAGGGTCATGTGGAACATGAAATGGAATTAAATTAAGTTTCACTTTTCTATGGCAATAGGGGACTTTTCACTTATACAATAGATGATGTACACAGCTTTCTGATGTGATGTATTTGCCATATTAGGGAAATCCGTTATCAACCAACAAAGCCTGTCTCCAGTTTCATTCACCTCAGAGGATCATATGCATTACAGAAGCACAACACGATTCCGTCGAATGTGCTATTATTTGCAATTACTGCCTTTCATTAGCAGGTGTACACATCTTCATGCACTCGCACATTGTCCTTCACAGAGTGAAGTGTTTTAGCAAGAAGTAAGAACCGCAAACAAAAGATATCTGGGACTCAAACTAATACAATGATGCAAAGAGGTTGCATCTCAAACTACCACTGCTTCTAGTCATAAGGTAAATAAATAATGCATATTTAAGACCAAGGTCCAAGATTTAAGACCTCTCTACTTTGAAATAGCAGATGAATGCTGGGAAATGTCCAAATAAAAGATTTTAAAAAGGTGTTTTATGGCAAAAATTAAAATACAACAACATACAAGATTTACTTAGCCAAAGAAAGGAAAAGTCTACCGTAGATATCATTGTAAATGCTGGAAATTGTTGAATTTCATTTTGCTATGTTTAAAATGGCCCATGAAAATTCCTCCAACGTCTGGCACCGGGACAGCTGTTTGAAAATCAGGCCCTGAATATAATCTCCCCAAGGCCTTGCAATACAATTAAACTGACCGCAGTAATCTGCACTAGCAGGGAGATGGCACCAATAAGTATAGACAACCCTTATTTCAAAAGGTCCACACTTCGTTTGGTAAACAGAGACAATGAGATGAAGATCAAGCAAAGTCGATTATAGAGGTTGGCCATCTCTTTCATTTATTTATTTGTTTATTTTGCTGCTGGGGAAAATAAAAAAAAGATTGAACCCCTGGGATTAACCACCAAATGACAAAAGGGATTAAAGTGACAAAGCCATGAATGAAAACCCAAGGCTAATCCTCACCTTCGATGGCTCCGGCGTTGTGTGATACACTCCTTAATGCACTGTGTACAGCAGTGGTTTAAAAAGGAAAAAAATCAATACCCCCTTCCGCCCCCCAAATAGGAATAAATCCAAAAAATGAAATGTTTATATAAACTACACATATACTTTGCTCTCATAACTAACTAAATGCCATAAAATACAATTTTCTTAACTTTTTCGCATATAATTCACATTACTGCAATACATGCAAAAATGCATAACAATGGGTAACATAGACACCCAGTGCAAATACGGGTTATTATTTATGATGTAGAGATATATTAATACCAGAACAGAATGGCTTTAAAATAACAACCATAATACAGTTTTCCAAGGCTTTCTGACGCAGAAACCCAGCAGCACAAATCACACCGCAGCAACCCATGAAAGGAAACACTAACAAGCTGTACTTCATGTGATGGTTTTAATTTGCTCAATACTTTTGATTAGATAATCTGATCCAACCAAGACCATGGTCAATACCAATTTCAATGCACTGTACAAATATTCACACAGCAGCATTTACAATTATTCCAATTATTTTGATTTCCATGGATTGCCTATAGAAATATGTTATTGATTTGTCTGACTCTTTGATTCAAAGTGACTTACAGCAGAGAAGGACCAATGTTTGTGTGTGCGCCCTGCCTTTTGATCCCATGACTTTTGCATTGTTAGCAAAATGCTCTACTTGTTGGGCTACAGGAGGAAAAACACGAAGAAGAAAAAAAAAAAACGTCATTTCAGTTCAGTAATTCTCGATCCAATACACTTCCTACCTCTAATATAAAATAAATTTTCTCATCCCTTTTTTTCAGGCAATATATCAGGCTACTATAAAATATTAATTCTAAGTGATTTCTCTTCATGACTAAGCAATGAAAAATGTATTTTTAATATACTACAAATGATTATCTTCCAAAAGATAAGCCATACTTGCCTTTGCCAATATAATTACATCTCGCCGTTCTTAATTAGCCTTTCTGTCTTGAATACAAAAAAAGTTAGTTCACAATTTCAGCACCGTAAAAAAGTTAATGTAATCATTATTTAAAGAGAAGCCATGCTTTTTTACACTTTAGTAAACACAGGAAGCAGCAGTCAAGAACAAAAGTCTATTAACTGCAGCCTGTTTCAAGGACAGATCATCAGGCAGCACCTGGGACAACTAAATTTAATGCGGCAAACATTCACCTGCATATTATCATGACAAGCTGTTGTCAATGTCGTTACCGCCATCATAACTCTTATTAGAGGAGGGAGGCTGAGGTAATTTACACAAGCAGTCCTATAAATATTAGATTAATTACATAAAGAGTATTTGCAGCCAATTAACATGTTGCTTTAAATAATAATAATAATAATAATAATAATAATAATAATGAAATGTGCACACCTCATTAATTCAAAGCAAGATGATAATTGTAAAATCATGTAATTATCAAAACGGTTCAAGGAAAAGTCATCTTCATCAGCTGCAAAATGAGGAAATTTAGCTGAGCTAAAATAATAATAATAATAATAATAATTATTGTATTAATTATTGTATTCATAATAATACAATAATATCAAAGATGATAACTGCAGACAGGTAGTTGTAGCATAAATGTGGCAGGAAGAGGTTGATGAATGTCTGCGTTCCAACAAGTTTCCATGTCAAATACCGGATTTCTGTTTCGTGATATGTATGGCACCCCAGAATGGGCCAATAGAACAGTCCGCAGAGTTTCTAGCACAGAATTAAACCAGATGAAAACACGAGTCTCAGTAAAATCAGCTGGTGATTGCCAGAGATCCCAAGGAAACCATCAACGTTAAGCAAGACTGACTCCGATGTATTGAAAACACTCATCAATTCATAAAATTCATTTACATTTTAATGCCGGAAATTAATTACCATAACATTAGCTTTGCGACTATTAACCCGTATTGTATGAAATAAGGCAATTGCATGACGGAGGCACAGGGAACAGTGCACAGACATCCCGAAAAAGCGTATCCCCACTGTACGATACCCAGTAGGAGTTATCTTCCTGCCTTCCAGTGTGCTGCATTCCTGGCTGTGAAGGGTATGGCCATACCATGAAAGCGCTGGCTTCTGCTGTCCTCAGCAATATTTCTGATCAACCAACTTCAAAAGCAGAAAATTTAATTAAGAAGATACCGTTGTTCTCATGCAAATTAAGCTATTCTGCTCAATACTGGAAGTTCCTGATCTACAATGTTAAGAATCTGTTTTTATGCCCCAAAGGAAGATACTTCCCTGTTTCTGTAAATAGCCTGCAGTTTGGAAGTCTAGATAGCAGAGAACCTTCAAAGAAAATCATATGGATCAAGTGATTAGAAGTTTTGTCTTTAAAATGGTCTTGGTCCTGTCATGGGTTAGTGACCTATTCTGGGTTATTTCCTGCCTTGCGCCTGTTGGTTCCGGCATAAACTCCGGAACCTCAAGAACCTGTATAGGACAAGCAGGTACATGGACTGGATGGATGGATGGATTGGTCTGGGTCTTCAGTAAAGTAAAAGAGTCACAGAACCACTCCTATGTGAGAGAGCTCCGTCTGCCCATTTGTGAAATCGGAACCCCTTTCAGGTATCGAAGCATGAACAGATGGTGTTTCCTACTTCTTCAAAGTGGCGACTCTTTTTGTTTACTTGTTGGGGACGTGTTGCTCAGAACACCTGAAGCTCGCACCGGCAGACGCGCTCTCAGCAGCGGCAACGCACACGCTGTGTAATTATTCCGGCAAACGCTTCTCTTCCAGGAGACACTGACGTCTCAGAAGAGGCACCGGTCCATCAGACAGTCCCCTTCGGCTGTTTGTTAGGGGCAGTGAGTGACAGAGGTGTAATTACACCGCGTGAGATGGTCAAAATTGAACTGCAAGCCCTGGTCAAGGGGGGCCATCCCTTTAGATTTGTCGCTAATCAATTATGTGCACCCGCCAGGGAGACAAAAAAATAGACGGATTTCTCTGTGGATTTCTCTGAACGACGGAAGGAACTTGTGACTATGACATTTGCGTCGGTGAACGCTAATGCTAAAATGGAGGCAAAATCCTGCCAGACGGAAGAATATAAAATGATAACAGCGTACAGCTGACTGCATTTCAGTATTTTTTAAATTAATATTTGTCATAGTATTTATAGCTTCCTCTACATTTGTGCAAATGAATCTCCTGGGGGAAGCTGATTAAATACTTCAGGTCCATTTCAACTTTAATGAATGGTTAAAATTAGTTGCAAAGTTTAATTTAAAAAAGGCATGAATCAGATTAGGGTAACTGGGTGAAATTTATAGGCAGATGAATAGAAATACTCAGCATTTCATGGATCATCACAAATGTGTCCGTAAGCATCCGTGACCCTCATAAGGGCACATAGACAAGGGGTCTCACCATGCTGCATCCTGGACATTCGTTCCCGTTCTCGCAGGTCCGATGTCGCGTCTGGATGCCTCCGCCACAGGGCACGGGGCAGCGTTCCCACAGCGACCAGCTCGACCAGTAGATGTGCGGCGGACAGGGAAGGTGCTCGTTGCAGTACCTGCGAGGGAACGGAACACTGCAGTAATATTCATGACATCGCTTGCAGAGATTATCTATCTATGCGAGGTATCAAAACGTGGACTTGTCAACCAAATAAAATGCTTGAGACACGGCTTAGAATTAGCAGCACACCGGTACAGCTGGAGAAAAACAATTACACAAAACAGACACTTAAGCAATTGTTACAATTAGGTCACATGACAGTAATAACAACTGCGTCAGCATGACTGCTCCTTTACAAAACTAAAACTTTGCCCTGACTGAAACAATCACTGAAGTGTTCCACCATACACAAGTCTGATAAAAAAACTCTGTAATAAGCTTCCCAAAGCATCTGACATGAGCAACATACCAACTCTATTGTCTATTGTCCTTTTGTTCAGTGTTGCATGTGGCCAATAAAAAAAAAACATGAACCTTCTCTCTACAAGGACAGCAGCCCACCTACAGGATAGATTGGACGAAACAGAAATACTGGGTTGATGTCGAAGGCAGACTGACACTTTAAGTCTTCTGGGAGCTTCCAGTAAATTAGCGGGCTTCTTTGAGATAAAGCACAAACACCGAACTAACGCTATAAACAGAATGTAATGAACCTCTGAAAAGTTTATCACGTTCAGCCTGTACTCTTTGACACTGCGAGCCGAATCAGTTCAATGTACCACGAGACAGCAGGAACTAGATTAAAACCCGAGAAAACCAATGAAATGCCACTTTAATGAATAGACCGTCAGACAGGGAGCTTTGTTAGCTTAACAACCCCCCCCCCCATTCTGCTTCTGTCAGATGGGGAGGTTTAACAAAACACATAGACCAGTTCAGTCTGTACCTACCCCACTTTACTGGCTGCTTATGTGGAGAGTACAGGGAAGATTCAACCTTAAACACAGAGTTTATGAAAGTCCTCGAATGCAAGAAATAAATTGCACTGTATAAATAAGTCCATAAAAAATGTATTATAATACTTCTGATTGTAAAAAGCAACATTTTTGAGACTCAAATGGGGAAGAATATGGCAAACATCATATTTCCCATATGTGATTACTTAAAACAGCCTACTCGTAAGATTTATATAGGACAGCTCATAAAATCACCCTGTTAGGATTTATTGAACACATTTACGAACAGCACATGCCCATGAAAGACAAGCGCACCGTGTCCACAAAATTTTGTACTCTTCCCCAGAAGCTATAAATTATACAGCAAGGCAGATTGAATATCACTGAGTAGCTTTACTCATGAGGCTCCATTGTCCCGGTGTCACACTTTGCTTAGCGGACAACAGCTTTCAAATCATTGGTCCACATACTTTGGAAACAGTTTTTTTTTTTTTTGGATGTGAATCTAAAGTGAGGTGCACATCAGCAGTCTGCGAACACAAGCTTGTAGCTTGCTTGGGAGGCTGGATTTTTTTTTACTGAAGTCATTAGGAACCATTTCAATGGTACAATGGAGGCAGTAACAAGACCTGGAGCAGAGAGCTTTTGATCATGACGAGTTGTCCGTCGCAGATCAGACCACAGACAAACTTCATGCACCGGAACCATATGTTCTGGGATTGTGAGAGAAAACCCACGCAATGCACATGGAGAACATGCAATCAGTGAAGGCACAGAACTGCCAGCCCCAGAGTCATACCCCCAACCCTGGAGTTTTAAGGCCACAGTCCGGCCTACCATCTCACCTTTGAATGCATCATAAATCCTTTTTGAGAAAGTCAATTTCAATCTGTTTTGTACAGTACAGAAAAAAAAAAAAACTATTTAAAAATATAGTTCGGAAAACTGATAGTTCAAACAGACACATTTCCCAATAAAGCATAAAAACGGCTTTCACTGTAATTATATTTGCTGCTGTAAATCAGTTTAAATTAAAATGCGGGGCAATAAGTCAGACAAAGAGACAGAAAATCAGTGCCTCCTGTGAGATTCTGGAGGTGACGGGAATTACAAGACGAATGTGCATAAGGCCAGTCGGATCAGATCCGGACTGGGCCGGCAATGTAATTTCAGCCACTATGAAAACATTTGTTTTCCTCTTAAGCGCTCTCGGGGCTGAAGGATATTGGAAACACTTCCACTTTTGCTCTAGTACCGAAACACCCCCTCCCCGAAACACCCCCTCCTCTGACTGTGGGGCTGATCTGAGACACGGCTCTGTGCTGGACTCTGGCAGACCCTCGCTGGGGCTTGAGGTGGTCTTACGCAGCCTGTTCCACTGCCAAAATCAACCTGCTCTTTGTCAGGCTGCCAACGAGCAGCACGCGACGACCTCCTTAGCCCCCGTCAGCCATCTGGTACCCGAGAGGCACGAGGAGAGTACATATTTAACAGGACGGGAACAGCAATGATGGAATAAATCTGTCCAGGCACTATAGGATAAAACACAAGAGAGCAGGTCACCCCCGCAGCTATTCCTAGCAGAACAATGACCTGGAACGACGGTGCCGTGCACAATTAATTGCGAGAAAGGAGCCAAACGAAAAACAAACTGCATCTCAGACGACTGCAGCTCATTAAGCCTTGTTTAGTCCACATATAATGATCTCAAACACCCCACTGAACTTCAGGTAGGCTTTTGCAGTCAGCAGGCAAACATCCAAGCAGATGACAAAAGTTCTGGCTGCCTTCATAGTTCTTCTGTTCAAGCTCATCACACCCAAACACCGTAAACAACACCTCGGCTGGGCTTGACAGGCCCCAAGAGCAGAGGCTGTACTGCACAACTTCTCCTCTTTATTAGGGTCTTCCAAAGCCACAATACATCCACCGCCACTCTCACGTCTCCGCTCGGCATGCGTTTCCATAGAAACCCTCTGTAGCAGGAAGAGATCTGGGCATGCCGATGTCTCCTACCTGCAAGGTTTCTCAGGGAACACAGGTACCCCTGCAAGGGTTTGGTGGCTGGCAGAAAATAAGCGGTAATACGAGGCGACAAGTCAAAGCGCGAGGTCAACGCTGAAACGGAAGGCCTGCCAGCAGACCTACCTCTAAGGCTGCCTTTCCAACGATCGCGACGGCCTGTCATCACTGTGACTACCTGTAAAATACATACGTAGGCAGCCAACTAGCAGGAAACCTATTATGACATAACAAAAGGAGCGCATAACTCTAACAACTTTATGAAAGCACAGATCTGGTTTTTTATTATACGTTTACCCGACTACCAGAAAGAGCAAACACTACTTGATCTATTTCTCCAAAACGTCTACAGTATAGAAGACAGAGTAAACAGCTAGACTAATAATACCCAGACACAAAGCAAGTCTTAAGTATGGAAAACAGCAGCTGCTAGCTCTACTGCTTTTTTTTTTTACTTGGAATTATAAGGTCCTTCACGGTCACTTGAATCTTCCAGTAAGGAAAAAATGAGTGTGCATTATGTTCTTTAGATGATGTCAACATAATGTTTCCATTGCACCATTATGACACTTTATAAAGGATCCCGAACACATTAATTCAAGTATTAAATACCATTTTTTATTCTTAATGTTAATTTATTAGTTATGCCATTTGTGTGTTGACTACAAACTCTTCCGTTATTTATCTTACGCTTATTTCTGCACTGAAAGGCATTTTGCCAAGCAACATCAGTGAGATTAAAATGTGAGATTTAAAAAGAAGGAAATTCATACGGGCTCATTAATTTTTACTCTGACTGCCATCTCATCGGGTTTGAAATGAAGAGCAGCGTCCCGGAAGACACGATGGAGGCGATACCAAGAGCATTTCACTAAGACACTGGCATCTCTAATGTGTCCCGTATACACAAGCGATGTGGGGTATATGCAAGCGATGTGTGGTATATGCAAGCGATGTGGGGTATACGCAAGCGATGTGGGGTATACATAAGCGATGTGGGGTATACGCAAGCGATGTGGGGTATACGCAAGCGATGTGGGGTATACGCAAGCGATGTGGGGTATGCAAATTGATCTTATAATGGGAGACAAACACATTCACATGTTCGGTTTCGGTCTTTTTGTAACCACTGTTAAAATGTATTGACAGGGTTGTCTGAGGAGAGCAGAACATGTCCTCCTGTCTGCCTTTGATAGCGGATCCGGGGATCCTTGACTGCGTAGGGCAGCCATGACGTTTTCCATGCAGGCTGGCCATCAGCCACGCAGGAAATGGCAAATGTAATTACCGGTCCATGCGGCTTTGTCGCTCGTTAGAGCGCCCGGGATGTGAATGTTCATATCCCTCCGGGCGTCTTTATAAACAACTTCTGCGATCTGCGGAATTCCAATGAAATGGCTTTTTTCTCTTAGAGCGCATTTACACTAAATTTACAGAAGGCTGGTGATTCTCTAAGTGTTCTGCCATTCATATTCTAGCAGAGGAATATAGGGGTCCTTTAAACACCCCCACAAACAGGAATAATTAACCAACTGGGTCATTTATACCTCTTCATACATATGAAGTATCGTGCTTTAAAATTCTGCCTGTGTGGTGTATTCATGTACGTAAAATGCTTGATTGATATCCATCTTTTTGCATCATACCAAAGCGGAATTCCATTCAGCAACCACTGAGAACTGACTAGCCTTAAATGAATCACATACTGGTAACAAGTATCGCTGCCAATTTCATTTTAACATCCTGAGAAACATGTATATGCACTTTCATCAAGTTCATGCAGACTCAAAACCCAGTCTCCTCAATTTCTTAATTTCTTTATTTAATTCAATTTGTATATCTATCTATCTATCTATCTATCTATCT
>JAODJU010000033.1:6912612-6924216 GCA_026776725.1 Gnathonemus echidnorhynchus
AACCCAGTCTCCTCAATTTCTTAATTTCTTTATTTAATTCAATTTGTATATCTATCTATCTATCTATCTATCTATCTTCTTTTTGATGTCTTCTTTGATTTCAAAATGTTAATAAAACAGATAAATAAAATGGCATGCATTCGCATATATGCAGCATTCCTGAGCCACTTTCATATCGCTACTGCTTTGTTTAATCGGCTGTCAGACACACGAAATAAGTCGAGATAAAAAGGTCGGCGGACTCCCGGCATGTTCCCTGCCTGGTGGCGAGCTGGGGACCCACGGACCCACCTCTCCTCGCGGTTCTGGCCGACGCACACTCTGCCGCCATGCCGGGGGGCGGGGTTGCTACAGGAGCGCTGCCGCACCTGGAAGCCGACGCCACAGCTGGTGCTGCACGGCGCCCACGCCGTCCACGGTGTCCAGGCACCGTTCCTGGAGGGGCGGGAGTGCCAGCGAGGCTCAGCGGGACTGTTCCGTGCCATCTGTGCATGCCGCGGCAACGGGCCGAGTGGCGCGGCAACGGAATTAAGATGTGCGTCGTCCCCCCCCCCCCGGAATACCTGGAGCAGTTGGCGACCTCCACAGTGGGACCCTGACACGGCTGGCCGCCACACTGGGGGCTGGGGCTGTCGCATGCTCGGATCCGGCACGTGCAGGAGCCCAAGACGCTCCCGTCCCTGTGACCGCATGGCTTCCACTGCGACCACGGTCCAAACTGCCCATCCACCGTCACATTCCTTGCCTGCAAAAACAAAAGAAAAACAAGCAAGCAAAGTTTACCCACAAAGATCGACACATCGCTGGCTGGAAGTGAAACCACTTTAAAGGATAAAGGGGGACGCTAAGGCTTACATTGCATGAATGCAGCAGGGAGCCCCCAGTGGCAAAATAGTTGCATCCGAGTAAAAATAATCCCACGGCACAACGTTAAGTGATGGATAATATGAGCGGCCAGAACTGAAATCAGAATGGCTCAAATCAACTGTCATTTGCTTCCTGGCAAATATGGTGGGGTTACAGTCTGAGACAGAGTAAGAAAATGTTATTAGACTGGATCTGTCTGGGGAAAATTGCAATAAATAATGCCAGAGAGATTCAACAGACAAGTAAGGGTCATTTGATAAGACCGTCAATCAAGGCACACAGAAATCCACATTGTACTCCGTTTTCAGCATTTCATCAGCACGGTAAATAGCAGAGATCATTACGAAGAAAGACCTCCCTGTTATTTAGACTCACGTTTCTCACGAATAACAGTCATACCTAATATCAGGCATGGGGGGCGTCTACGGCTGGGCCAGCAGTCGGGCAGCAGTAAGAAAGACCTCGCGTTTCAGGAGGACAGGATCCATCGACGTAACCTGTCAGCGCAGCTCACGCAGCGGCTTGGAAAACGTGACCTCCATGACCCCACATGCAAAAACTTCAGTGACTGGTCACTGAAATCCAGCATGTATCTAAATTAGAGCACCGTAATAAAAACATGCCTGAAAGCTGTTAGCTGGAGCAGTGATTCTCGATCCGGTCCACAGGGACCCACAGCCAGTCCACGTTTTTCCCATCCAGCTCCCGGCAAAAATGTGGAGCTGGGAGGGAGCAAAAACATGGACTGACTGTGGGTCCCTGAGGACCGGATTTGGGAAACACTGATCTGCAGGATGTCAGCTTAACTGACAAACCATGTATTTAGATCCAGTCTTTAAATTCCTTATAAGCTGTATGGCAGTTTCTGTACAATTTGTACTGATTTCATCCCAAGAAGAAAATCTTTCGTATTTAGCAACTTGGTGGACATTAAGCGGCACTTTCATTATCTAAATTCCATGGTAATTACATTAATGGTGATGATCAATCACAGAGATAAAAAACACTGTAATATATTGATATAAAATTACGCAACACTGCACATTTTTCAACCACTTCCGATTCTGGATAAATGGCACATCTGTAGAGATCTGTGAAATATAATTTGTCTGCATAAAAAATGTAGGTGGTATCGACCGCTCTGAGGTGGAACTAAGGTATTGCTGTGAGGGGTGTAGGCGGTGTGAGGGGTGTAGGCTGTGTGAGGGGTGTAGGCTGTCTGAGGGTTGTAGGCTGTGAGAGGTGTAGGCTCTGTGAGGGGTGTAGGCTGTGTATTGGGTGTAGGCTGTGTGATGGGTATAGGCTGTGTGATGGGTGTAGGCTGTGAGGGGTGTAGGCTGTGTGAGGGGTGTAGGCTGTGTGGAGGGTGTAGGCTGTGTGATGGGTATAGGCTGTGTGAGGTGTAGGCTATGTGGAGGGTGTAGGCTGTGTGATGGGTGTAGGCGGTGTGAGGGGTGTAGGCTGTGTGATGGGTGTAGGCGGTGTGAGGGGTGTAGGCTGTGTTGTGGGTGTAGGCTGTGTGATGGGTGTAGGCTCTGTGAGGGGTGTAGGCTGGTCAGAGGGTCAGGGCTGTGATATGATAACACCCAGCTGCAGTGCAAACATTTGGCCCCCTGCCATGACCTTAGCAGGGGCAATTCTAGGATTTGACCCATAGGGGGGCTCAGCCCCCTGAAGAAAAATGGGATGTCACTCCCCCCCCAAAATGATTAAATTTGCCAAAAGAAGGGGGGGTGCTCATGATAAAGTTTGCCGAGCAGGGGGTAAGAAATGCATATGAAAATGCAGGACAAAATCGCTGAATGGTCTAAACAAGACCCAGTCTCATGAAAACAAATGCAAAACAAACAAAAAAAAAAAGACTAAAAGCTACACTGTTCAGTTCTAGTTGGATCTGCCCCATCACTCCCGTTAGGGGTCATTGGGGGGGGGCACAGCTTCCTGTTTCACAGCTCTGAATCTCAGACCCCCAGTGCCAGAGGGGTGTGCCAAGATCAAACCCTTCCGCTCTTCAAACCTCGATTGCAAAAAGGACCTCAGCCAGCCATGACACCTTACCATGGCAGGGTCTGCCCCAGCCGCCTCTCTGCAATCACCCAGCCTATTGCAGAATCACCCTGGGCTCTCCTGGCGACCGCCATTGCTCAGGCATGCCAAGTTCTCCCTTCCCATTCACTGCCACACCCACCCACTGCCATCCCTGCCTTCTGAGACTGTACAATAAGAAGCTCTATTGCTTAGCTGCTATTAAACTAGGGAGGGTAATTACCCTACCCTGCCTTAGCCCCATCATGTACTGTTAGCACGTTTAACTTATCTTGCTCAATATTTCACATGTCAAAATAACTGATTACTCCATTTGTAGCACGAGCAAGTCTGTTATAATGAAAAAGGGAGATTTTAGAGTCGGTGTGAGATTGGTGCTACACCTGCTACACCTTCTGATGCTCTGTCTGTTTTCTATGGCTTTGTGTCACAGTTAGTTTTAACATTTATTTCCACCATCTTATGACTATATGACACACTGGAGACGTGTCATATAACCTTCATATATATAATATGGATTTCATAAAATTCAGAATGACTCTAGACTAGAGTTACTTCTATCCAAGTTTCATATTAAATGTAATTTTCTTTGTAGTTCTTTATCGTCATTATCTATATTAGCTTACATTATCTGATGACCGGAGTGGTTCCATGTTATTTTCTTTACGGAACAGTAATATACCCGCTAATACTGCCTGCATAATCAGTGCCCTTTGTGAACCTTTTCTCCTTCACACACTACACTGTATTACCTACTCCCTTGCTTCCTGTGAGGTGTTAATCCTAACTGTTCAGTGACCTAGTAAACTTCTTCTGTGTTGCAGTCATATTTTCTCCTGGATAGACTTTTGTACCTCAAGGTAATTTTATAACTATACGACACTGCACTGTTCCTGACAGAAATGTTCTTTAGGGAAGGACATAATTCTATAGTTGATTCTATAGAATCATCTGGAATTCACAAAATCTATGTCTTATACTTGACAGGAGCCTCACAGTGTCTCATCACTTATAACAGTCAGGCATATACAACACCAGGCAGACTGACCTATAGCTCATCTGGCTATTAGTATGTGATTCAGTCACCTCTCGCCAAGATCACTCCAACTCCCCCTGGCTGGGATTCTGACCTGTTCTGTCAAAGATCTCACCTAGAACACCAGTGGAAAATAATTTTTTGACCTCAAAAAAATTCTTCTTGCTCTCCACTTTTGGTCTTTCTCCACCAGCTACCAGATGGAGCTCAAGCCAGGTTCAAGGCCTTGGTGCTGCATTACACCGCTGACAGGAGAACAGCACTGAGGTCTGGCCAAAAAGATCTCATCAGACCCTACACGGCTTCAAGGTCACTGTGGTTCTCTGCATCAGGTCCTTTGACAGTTCTCAGTCTGAAAGGCCAGAACACAGAGTCCCATCTTTTATGACCTTAACAATGAAACAAGGTTCCCATGAGTCTCAGTTCTACAAAATCCGTCAAAAAGACGGAGAGATGACCTCTTTCCACTGTACTTCATTCTGAATCCCACAGTGAATTCATGCAGCTGCTTGTTGACAATCTGTTTGGTCAGACTGACCTTGTTTGCAAACAGAATTCACTACTCCCTGTAAACATTTTTGCAAATATAATGAATCTACATTATTTTAAAAAATAATACTCAGTGTTTTGTCTGTACGCATATTTTGATTCTGTTAATGGCTGTATTATTGCTTTGGAGAAATAAAAAAAAAACTATGCCAAATTATAAACATTTCCATGATCTATTCCACTCATTCAGAAGACACACAGTGAAAAGAATACAGTGGACTCTCTCAACCGTCACCGGAGTGACATTTACACAGGACACATTTGCAGTTCTTTTCAAAGGACAAAGTAGTTCTGAGTATGTTTGGAAACCACAACCTTCCCCTTTCTGGGAGGTTACTCACTGTGTGGATATAATAGCTCTGCAAGACACTGCAGCTCTGTGAGCTGCTCCCGGCCCCCCAGCCCTTTGATTAGAAGATTTAATGAAGCTACAGAAGACCGGGACAGCTGAAGTTAAAGGAGCCCCATCTTACATACAGGATAAGCCATTCTGGAAATGAAATGCACACTTACGGAAATTTAAGATTCCCTGCGCTATTCAAACCAGTATGTATAAATCTGAATCAAACGGCGTTATGGGACGAGCATTAGCATAATACACACGTTCCTCATCTAGCTTCTGCTGCTGAATGGCATCGGGGATCTCAGGAAGCCTAAACTGTCCACAGTGCAGCATTTAAACTGAGCCCTGTGAAATTTTATTGACACACTTAGAATGTAATTGGTAGGAGAGCCAAATTATACAGAAATAACAGTTTTACCCTGTAACAAAAATAAAAAACAAACTCAAGAAAGCCAGACCATAGCACTCTCTCTCTCTCTCTCTCTCTCTCTCTCTCTCCGTATCTCTCTTTCTCTGTCTGTCATGCACACACACACATGCACTCACACACACAAAAAAAGTACTTTACATCATTATTAACTGCTTACACGAAGGATTTGACCCTGACCTCCCCAATCTACACTCTCTTTGCATCTCACAAAACCTGGGATAAAATGGATCTCCATTACATTTCTATGGGATCAATAATTGGGGATGAGGTAACGATGAGTCATTCCAGTCATCTCGTAAAACTATAAAAATATAACAGCCATATGCTAAGCTTCAAAGGAAGAAACAATGTGTGTTCTGGGGAACGGGGTGACCGGGGGGTCAAGCAAGCTGTGTGTTATTAATTTAACGAACATTACTTCACCAGACTGCTATTTATTCAAGAAAAATTAAAAATAATTACATTTCAATGCAACACTCCCTTAATAGGGACTGCAGAAAGATGGTTCTCTCCTTCTAACCCAGCTGCAGACCCAGAATATATCACCCCCAAGGCTGCGAATTGGTGATCCCTTCCAAGGACCCTTTGTTCCTGACAGTTATCAACACTGCAGTACCCCTGGCTGAACCGCAGGTCACCGAGATCTCACAAGACTGACATTACACCTTAACTTTCAAACAGTTCCTTTCAAATTCATACAGGATTCCATCTCAAGAGTTATTTTCCATCTTGTAGTTCATTATGCATAAAACAGCTGAAACAACGGCACACGGTTCAGCGAGGACTCTTCTCTAGTAAGACACAAGACCGAATTTATGGATTAACGTCCCCCCCTTGTTAAACAGTCCGCAAAACATTTTCATCTGTAATGCTCTAATACATTCGGAAGAATGAGGGTTGAAAATAACTTTTTGCAGGGCACTAAATGACACCAGATATTCAAATGACAGTATTCGGGAAAACCATGTCTAGATTAATAATCAGTTATACCTGATACTCAATCATCAGTGCTGAAGAAATGCACCCACTGTTGGTTTTCAGCTCGTGCGTGTTCCCCTCAGCTCGCAGGGACACGCTAAAATAGCATGCTTCACACTCCGAGATATTATGAGCACAGATTTGTCAGGGTAGATTTTTTGCACTTTGACACATGACAGAACGATATATCAACTTTTACAGGTGAGAAACATCAAGTTCTTTTTTTTCCCAGGGTGATTTCAATTTTATTGATTATTACGACATTTTATTTCCATTTGTCCTGCAACCAGGACAATCTATTACGATGCTGTGAAGGCCCTGCGAGCGATGCAGGCTGGGAACCTACCGGACATTCCGTGATGCTCTGCTCCCATTGGCTCATGCTGACGCTCTCCTCCAGAGTGGTACACTTCTTCAGAACCAGGTCCCAGCCGCAGTACGGGTCCCGGGCCCCCACGCACGCCCTGCAGGGTGGCAGGGGGGGAGGTTCGCTAAGGACAACAGCTATGCTTCATTTACTGTCTCAGTCAACGAGTCTGGCTTAATGGGCGCTCCGCCGCCAGAAGCGGCTCGCGTTATACATTAAATTTATGCGCCGTTGCCTCCTTTCTGTAAGGCTTAACGAGCCGGAGCTCTCTCCCCACTGCCAAACTGACAAAGTCACATCGCCGTGACAGAAAATAAGCAAGGTGAGCCAATGTCACGCAACATATTTATGTCAAAAACGTGAAGCGGAGGAACGACACAATCCCCTTAGTTCCATGATCCTTTGAGGTCCCTGGAAGCATATTATTGGCCTCCATTTCCAATTGGTCTTTCTGACATGTCATTATTAGATATATTTATAAACTACAGGGTTTGGCAGGAAAATAATACAATTTTCTACTGCCGACCCGAAGTACCATGAAAATGACAGAATTATATAACATCCTCTGTAACGCACATATTGGCACATTAGATAGGCTAAAATGCTCAAGCATTTTCTCTGGCACCCATAATGCATTTTGGGGGCTCTTGTCTTTTCTCATTGGACTACACAGAATACTAGCACTAGCCAGTAAAGACCACACCCAGTTGGTTTCTACTAGAACAACCAGAATCATTCATACCCAGTTCTCCGTTATGCATGGGGAAACACAAAGGAGAAGTGAAGTGGGCTGTTTATGATGTGGATTCGGGGGGGGGGGGGGGGGGGGTAAATAAACTTTTTTTTTTAAGCAGTGAGACAAGAGAATGGGGGCAGTGTCTGTGAAGAAAATGATACTGTCCTTTAGTTAGCTGCCACTGGCCCTATATCTTCGAGATAACAGAACATAAAATTAAAGGGGCTTTTTAATTGCGAGAGAAATTAAGTTTCACGGTTTCGTCTGCATTCCCACTGGCCAAGTTCAATCTCCCTGAGAGCCGGATCAAACGAACGAAAACCACGTCTGTTTGTAACTGTCACACTAGCGGCAAAAACAAAGTGCGGAAAAAATACATCTTTTACGAGAAAGGGCCAACAAAACGTTTTTTACGAGTGTATCTATTTCCGAACGGCGCCAAGCGCACTATCACGATCAGTGGCAGCAAAGTGAATAAAGCTTCATGGGAACCTCCAACCAAACGACTGTTACTGCATCTCATAAACTAGGTCCCCGCAAGGACAGGGTGAGCAGATGGGGGGAAGGCACTTACTCCTGGGTTCTGTGGAAGTTGCATCGCATGAGCGGTATCTTGATAACCTGGTCCCTGACGCCAACAAAAAGGATGCTGCGACTGTGCAGGATCAGCAGGCTTCTGATTGGCTGCTGCTTTCCATGGGGGAAAAGCTCTATCTCATCCAGCAGACAGCTGCCCATCTTCTGGTTCAGTGGGGAAAGCACTTTTCTGATGGTCCCGTAATCTGTTCGAGGGGGACAACATTTCTCAGTAGGGGGAGGAGGACAGGGAATTTTGATCCGGGAGTGTGATAAAACAGGATCCCATTAATGCCGGGACAGTTGTCTTTCCCAGATGATAATCTCCAGACAGATCGAGCTCCAATTGCCCCTGTTACAGACTGAAACATCGATCTGCTCCAGTTCTCTCAAAGTAAACCGGCCCGCTGTTTCACCTCTTTCTAATATGGGGCCAGCCTACAAGTCAAAGGCCGAGGTGGTTATTTCTGACAAACGCAGAGGTTCTTAAGTCATTTTAAAAGAAATGACTTTCGGTTAATTTAGAGATGTTGAAAGCCACCGCAAATGTCATCTGATTCCATCTTCAGCTTTATGCGTCGCAATTTCGTTTGAAGATGTCGGGTGCTCTAACTCTCAGATATAGCTGCAATTTCTCCAAAGATCCCGAGAGACTTACAGCAATTCAGCACGTCAAAGTTCTTCTATATGAGAAAACTGCCAAACAACCGTCATTTTAGAAAATGAGTCCAGTTAGAAATAATCTGGAGGAATTTGTCAGCCAGCGCATGCTTGCCATCCAGACGACATTGTATGGGGGGCTGTAAACAAAGCACCAGCGGTCTGTCCGCTTGGCAGAGAGGTGATGGATTGGCTTCAGGTTCTGTGCTGGATCATTATGCCCAGAACGGTTCAGGTCTAGTGGATTCATGCTAGGGGACGCAGAACAATTAAGTGAACAAATAAGTGCTCTGGGCTTCAGCAGATAATTCAGGGATGCCATAAAATTATTGAGTTGAATTATTGAGTGAAATACCAGAAAACGCTATGAAAAGAAGGATTTATTAACCTGATTACTACATGTTTCTTCTCTGACTTTATGTGCCATTGTAGTAGATTTTAACATCATAATTTCAGGATCTGTCCAGCACCAAAAAATTCATTGCAAATGCTGGTAATTTCACTGGACATTAATTCTACTGGGGGGGGGCATCATGATGAATACTCCATAATCTTAGCAAGAGTGACAACATAAATTCAAGCAACGCCTGCAGTAACCTGGAATAACAATGGCGGACAGAAATCTGCGGTTGGAGCTTAGCTTGTAGCCCTCGCTGATCAAAAAAATAGGCTCTTCCGAGGGCGTTAAGCCCCAGAAATTGTCCGGTATATCAGATTCAGCCTTATCTGCTTTAGACAGGTGACTGGCCCAGACTACGACAGGTTTCGGTTGACGCCACAGTGGGTTCTACAAGCGGAGGAGCAACGATGCATGTGGATTGCACATGTTCATATGTTAATGTTACATCTACATCAGTAGGAGAACGCTTTGAAGATTTCCTGCCTCCACATGCTTGCCCATTAAATATGTTCCTCCTAAAATCATTGTCTTGGGATGAAACGGGCCAGTATAATGAAATACGTACCTCATCCAAAAATGACCAACATGACATATTGTAACTGGTGTAACCAAGCCACAATCCACTGAAGATTACTCACCCGGATACAAGATCAATAAAAAAAATGTTGGGATAGTGGCACGTAATTATTCACCAGCTTTTGAGCAATTAATTCTCCCCACATTCTCTTTTTTTCCCTACTACATTTCCTCCTTACACAGCAACAGGGAAATTAATCCGGAATCAACCATGGAATTTACTCACGCTTGAACTCAGCAATTCACCAGGGATGGCTACACAGACCGAGACGAAAGGGCAAGCTAATATCTCATATTCAAATCTCCACAATCCATTTGGGGGAAACAGCTGCCGTTGCTTTCTCCTAGTTCTCCTACAGATGAATGCTGTTGATATCGAATTTAGCCATTTCTCACGTGTGCTGTGACTAGGGTGACCACCTAATTCATGTCGGGGGGGGGGCACGATGAGCTAGGATAAGGTTTGTAAACTACCATTTTAATTAAAAAGACCTGGATTTCACTTTAGCACTGAGTTCTTACTGTGTGCTAATTGGTCAGTCTCCTATAATCATGCATGTGTCACTGATGTCATTGTGAAACAGCTGTATGAGTCTTGCAATCAAAGAAACAAACCAGTAAAAATCACAAGAAACTTTGAACTAATTAGCCGAGCACTAGAGTCTTTCAGTTTTAAAGTGGTTTGTAAAACCTGAAGTAGCTCATATATATATACTGTCCCTCCTGACATGGATTAGTGGTCACCCTAGCTGTGACACATCGCACTTTGACACATTCTGCTTTTGGCGAGCTCTGGGACAGAGCTGACACACGAAAGGGCATTTTACCAAGGCGATAAACGGCAAATAAATGGCAAAAAACATATCATCAATCAAATGGAATTCTTGAAAAACAAGCCGCAAAAAGCAGGCGGGGGCCATACCTGTGGCCAGGTAGATGATGTGGAACAGCATGTCCTTGCCCTGCACCACGTCCACAGCCGCGTGGGAGAAGCGAACATCGTCCTCCATGAAGTACGGCACGGGCACCACTGGCTGCACCACCTCGTGCATCAGGATGAACTTCTGAGCATCCTGGAGGTTCCTCTCAGTCAGGTTCACGTTGGAGCCATAATCTATAGTGCCGCACTACCGCGGTAAACAAAAGCAGCCATAAAGACAAAAAACAAAAGTGAAAGAAAAAGAGAAGCGACATTAGCCACACCCAAACACAAGTATACAGGAGCTTACGTCAACGCTTTTTAATCAGTAGTCTAATGAGTGAAATTTTCAACGTTATCAGTTCAAGAAGTTTGACATATTAATTATAGTGCAATTATAAAGCTATTATTATCATAACCAAACATTTTATTTTATCCAATGTTTTTGTTTTAATTCAATACTAACAATTCAAATGAAAATGACATTATTATTTTCTCAATTATACATTTTTCCATTGGCTTAAATTTCACACACACATATACATATATACAGTGGTACCTCGGTTCTCGAACTTAATCCGTTCCAGACTCCGGATTGAATCCTAAAAAGTTCAAGTTCTGATCGAATTTTTCCCATAAGAAATAATGGAAAACCATTTAATTGGTTCCCGGCCCCCCAAAATTACACATAAATATGTTTTTTTTTTTTTTTAGCATTTAAACACAAAATGAACAGGATAAAACAAGAAGAAGATTTTTTCTTAATGGCTTCCAAAACGTTAAAGATCTTATCCCAACATTACTACTGTCCTGCCCCGATCATCCGCTCCTTCCGTGTGCCACGCCCCCTCGTTAGTCCTCTGTATTAAGTCCGTGTTTCAGTTTGTTTACCCAGTCCGGTCATTGGGTGCGTTTGACTTGTTTACAGCGCTGGCTTAAAGCAACGCATTCTGATCCTGACGCAATGCATTACGATTAGATGCATTACGACCTCTCACCTGGCTGCAAAACTGGAACCGCCTCCGTGACAACACATCTTTGCCCTTATTGGCTGAAGAGTTTAGTTACACGCATGACATTTGTATCCCAGGCAGTTCCTATGCGTAATCTGCTATTTCTCC
>JAODJU010000033.1:6924316-6935895 GCA_026776725.1 Gnathonemus echidnorhynchus
CAAGAAATTCGAGTTCTAGTGAGTTCGAGAACCGAGGTACCACTGTGTGTGTATATATATATATATATATATATATATATACACACACACACACACACACACCTATTCATGACCACAACAACAATGAGATGAACTTCTGTAGAGCGAATCGGAGCACCGCTACCTAAAGAGGAGGTGGAAGAGAGCCTACTGGAGGACGCTGGTTTCTTGAGAGTCAGAAGTGGAATTAAAAAGCAGCCCATTGGGCCACGGGATAATTTATGCCCCATTTTCCCATGAGAGACCAAAGCAAGGTCCCATGTTATTGATGCAACGATAGAGTCAGGGCAGCTGCAGAGGAGCTACTGCTGCTGTTCTCCGCTAAAGGCTGTCACGCTGTAATTGGACGTCCTCCAAAGGCTCACTTCATGTTACCAGGGAAGCAACTTAATGCAATTGTCTTCATTTTACCCATCCTTGTCATGTCTTCTCAACTTATATTTTTATGTACCTGTCAGCACATCTGTCCTCTGTGAAGCTGATGCTTTTTATGAGAAATATGCTTCTGACTCATTTCCGCAGTCCGGTCTGCACTTCATCGCATTGTAAATGAACAGGGTGTGCGTGAATCTAAATGTGCCATTAGAGCTAAATGGTTCTTTGCAGGTAAAAAGAGAAAGTGAACTCCTTTTTGTCAGGCAATGCCACAATTACCGGCTGCTGTGCATCAGCATCGATCAGTTTTTAAAAAAGGGAAAATCTTGACTTGGCTGCTCTTTAACCAAAACCCAAGCTTGCTTTTTTTGTATATAAATAAAATGAAAATAATATTGTCATAACTTGGAAATACGCCAGCGCAATATCCAAGAGGTGGGTGGAGAGACTATGTGACAAAACATTTACATCTTCACAGGAGACCATAAATCTCTGTCTGCTCAAACGAGTCGCATGGCACTGCCAAATTCTTGATGAAGATGTCAACCAAGGTTTTAAGCACCATGCTGTCAAATTGCGAGAATCCCCTTTTCTCTGAAAGGGGTGCTTTGACGATCGTTCAGCCAGTGACCAAAAAAGATAAATACAGTACTGTGCAAAAATCTTGAGCAAAAAAAATGTTTAAAGCTATTCATCTCAGTAGTAAGTGTATATTTGCTCAGAATAAAAACACAATTTAACATTAGAACCCAATAAAAAACTAACAGCAATTTCTATTCTTCAAAAAGAACACCACTTCAGTTCCCAAACCTCTCTTCAGGGGCACCTCAACCATTCCACGCATTTGTTAAATTTCACCACCAAGTCAATTAATGAATTAATTTAATTAGTAAAATAAGTCAATGTACCGATTAGCCATACAAGGTTTGCTAGTGTGACTGAAAAAAAGACATGGGATAGTAACTGCAAACACTGGGGTAAAAGGTACGCACAATGACACAATGTGTGTGTGTGTGTGTGTATGAAATAACTGGGTTAACACTTGCATTTGTTTTTTCCCCTGCATATTTTCCACCTTTTCAGTCGGCTGATACAGCCTGAAACCGAAGTCCCTCTTGGACCGGTCCCAGAACACTCACACGCCATCACACTCTCCTAACCCAAGAGCTCCTAGCTGTACCCAGTCCTCACACAGAATTAAATCACATTCAACGGCAGCGGTTTCAGCCCTACTGTCTCACTTAATCTGCAAATGGCTGAGCGTAAGCACTCCCTGACGCGTTCTGACAACTCACGAAACGTACCAACGTGCTACTATATTTAATAGGAAAACATATTTTGAGACTAGATAGCATTTAGCTTGTACTCCCAGGTAGGGGAGAAGGCTCATGTTACGAGGTGAAAAATCAGTTAATTTGTGTGTATTACATACCTAAAAGTGAGCTGGACTGCAGATACATACTAAAATGGATAAATGGCTTGACAGTGTGCCGGGGTTCTCCAGAATTTTTACCTGGAAGTCGGGTTTTGGGTTTGGATAGGGCAACCAGGCCGACCGCGAGTTCTCCTGGTACTTGAAGGGCCCACTGAACACGTGGGTGATGGCGCTCAGGTTGAACACGCACACGGCAGATGCTGCGATGCTGTTCCTGTGCAGAGCAAAGCACAACGTTAGCATCCCTCCCAGCTCTATAAAATATTAAGGAGTGGGACTTGCAAACAAAAGATGAAAGATTAAGATCTTGCTGTTACACAACTACCAGGCAATTAATATTCAACAGTATTAATCGACTGAGGCGTACAACTTTATCCCTGTAACCGACACGATGCTTTGGAAAAGGCATCAGCCAAATGAATAAATGGAGAGTTAAATGAAAATGTAAAACTGTGAGCCTCTCTGTTTGTTACTGGGGGCATTTGACAGGTTAAAAACTGGGAAGCAAAATTGTGTTTGACACAGTGTCTGGTTGGGCAGTGTTAGTAAGATTGCTGAGAAATTCTAACTGCCGGTAAAGTTTGCAGGTTCGGGCTGTTGGAAAGTTTTGTTGTGCCGCTAAATGAAGTCCATATCCCATGGTGCTCCAGTGCAACAGCCACCTGAATAAACAGTTTAGCGGCATATATATTTAAGCTTTAAGCAGTCTGCCAAGCAACTAAATTAGCAGAACAATGCAAGCTGGGTATGTTTGGTTAATGGCTGGCGAGTTGACCTGATGTAGCAGGTCATGCAGGAGTTGGCTGCAGAACGGCAAACAGCGAAACGTGAGGTGGGACCAGGGGAGAGGCCACTCACACGTTGGTGGTGAAAATGCCATAGAGCAGCTCCAGTTCGGGCAGGAAGAAGGTGCCCTGCAGCTCGCTGTACTCAAAGGGGATCTCGCCTGGCCGGGAGCAGTTGAGGCGCGCCTTCATGAAGGTGGTCCAAGTGTCCTCCAGCAGGAAGCGGCCGCCAATGTCGTTCTTGCACACACGGGCCACGCGCGAGAACACCGTCATGCCACAATCGTGCTCCACGGCGTTCTCACGGAAGAAGAAGTATGTGAAGTTCCCGATGTCGTAGGACGACACGAAGTTGGGCTCTGAATTTGGGCAGAATAATATATCACGCTGCATGCCAAAGTGTGACCTAATGGGTTTTACATGTTTAAATAAATGCCCCTAAAATACAGAACATTTAATGTCTAACAAATTCTTTTTCAAAAAGCATAACATTGTACCTTAATCATCTATTGACCCACACATCCACATTCAATGGTAGCATGTCTAATGACGTAGAACCAATGTCACACAACCACAGGAGCATTTCAGAGTGCAGTTTGTCTTCATGATGACGGAGATTAGGTCACTCGGTGCTGACAATTACTTAGATTTCACTTGCCCTACCCCATCCGTTCACTGGCTCCACCCATTCCTTTCACTGACTCCACCCCTTTCCTTCACTGGCTCCTCCCATTCCTTTCAGTAACCCCACCCCTTATAATCAGTGTCACCACCCATTCCTTTCACTGACTCCACCCCTTCCCTTCACTGACTCCACCCATTCCTTCAATTGACCCCATCCATTCCTTTCACTGGCCCCGCCTCTTCCTTTCACTGGCCCTGCCCTCTCCTCTCACCATTGAGCCATTTGGAATTGTACTGGACGGTGCGTAGAGGGGGCAGGCCGCCCAGGCTGCGGTAGATGGCAGGGTCCCGGCCAGAGAAGTCCATGGCAGTGGCGGTGTAGAGCTCGCCAGTGGAGGTGATGAGGGCTGTGGAGTTGTGCATGGGGCTGTAGGGGCACCGGGCCATACCACTGATCTGCTCGTGGATCTCGGTCAGATTGGTCAGCTGCAGAGAGGGGGGTGTAAGAGTAAATAGCCAGAATAAGCAATCGCTTCCCTTTGTGTCACACAGAGTAGCGTTGTCAGACGCCCGTCAGAAAGTTAATGAGCTTAATTAATTTCACTACACCCTTCCAACAGTGAACTAGGTGCTGCTTGTTTACGCAGCACCTGAACACTGCAGGGGAAATATATATCCTGGCCAACCAGCAAGTGCAACACCTCCATAATATTTACAGTGATTCAGTGTTAGATGAAAAAGAAAGATTCTTTGCCAGTTCTTACAGGGCGCTTTTCCACCGCACCAAGTACGTTACTTTTGCTACAGCAGTTTTGGTACTTTCGCTTTTCTATTTACTTCCGATCGAGTACCAGTACCAAAAGTCCCAGTACTATAAGTGCCAAACAAACTGAGGTACTTCTTTGGTACTTCGGTACTTTGGGGTGGGACTTGAAACCCTTTCTTATGCAATTAGCCTGCCACTGAAACACAAAACAAATGCCGCCTTTAAAAACAATGATAAACAAAGAAAAAATAAATACTGTGATCTGATCGGAAGAACAGATACAACAAAAAGATCAGGGTGGCATGACAAGAAATTTAAAAACTATTTTGTTTTATATACTAGGCCACCACGCATAACGTATATAGTATATAGTGTGCTGTCCTGGTGATGTGATTTGGTTGTAAATAAAGTGATGTGATTTTGTTGTAAATGTAGCAATGTGATTTTTTTGTAATAAATATTGGGGTATTTATAAAGCAAAAAGGAAGCTTATACGTTTATCACAAACCCATATAGAAGTGATTTAAACAGCAAGGACGAAAATTATTCTGATTGTCTCGAACAATGCATGCAGCGCTCATGCAAAGGAGCGGAGGTAAACTTTAAACTGATTTTAAACATATATTCGATAATGTATAAAAGGAATAATAATTAAAATCGCAAAGTTAGCTAAGGTCTTTTACTCTGACAGAGTAAAAATGTTTTAGCGAAACTAACTCCCTGCACTAAAATCCATATACAGAACTGAAAGTAAGGAAAAGTCTTATCATACTGTAGCTTACTAGTGATGTAAGAACTGCAATTGCATAACAATGCGATTTTGGTATTAATATCGCATATCATCCACCCCTATATTATACTACAAGCGTTTTTTGAATTCAGCACAAAATACCCCGCCTCGCACTGTGATGTCATTTAGTGCCGATACCAGTTTTTACTGCAGTGGAAAACCAACACCTTGAAGTACCGTACTTTTAATACCTTCTCGAGTACCAAAAGTATGGTACTGTACCTGGTGTAGTGGAAAAGAGCCCAAAGGGGATTTTCTGGCATATGACCTTTAGTGACTGCATCTCCCCACTGTCCTCTCAAAACCACAAAACAAATTCATCAATGGTGATTTTTCAATGCATTCCAAGTGCACAGAATGACGGATCTTCTTTGAAGAAAACATTCAGAAAGGTATAAACAGTGGCACAGTAACCTACTGCAAATGTTGCTTCTCTTCAGAAATTTTACCCTTCCGAAAACAAAACAGCTTTATAGCATATCAGCAGATGTCTGTCTTGTCCACTGGAAAAAATGTGCCCATATCTGCACAAGCGCCCTGCTGAATTTCAAAGAAAACATATTGATTAAATTCCTTCATTGCGTACCGTGCTATTTGTCTCGATTGTCGGCATGTTGCCGAATCCAACCGTTAGAGGCAAAAATATTCAACAGCATGACTAAGAACTAAAGAATAATAAAAAAAGAGGTGACTCAAACTCGGAAAGGGTAGGACATTTTCTTAGATAAAGCTCCACAGTGCTAGTAGAAGGTGGACCATGCGTCACTTAGAAGGTGTCCACCTCTTTATTTTATTCTGGTGAACTAACACTGTAGCTCTCAGCAGAAGCAGATCCAGGTAGCGGGGAAGAAATGTGTCAGCCTTAATGTGCCTGCCTGTTCATGCTCGCAGTCATTATTCCCTCATTGTAGCTCTGCTACGTGGCTGATCAAATAAAAGTCACCCCTTTGATGGATGGACGGTTGTTTTGGCCCGCAGCGTGCGGTTTTAAATCTGCTCCATGCCATCTGTTAAAAGACGAACGGTTTTCATCAGGAACCCGCGAATAGGAATGGCAGGTCCGTTTGGGGGGCTGATTTGCGCTAGAGTGAGGTGCGTCTCGGGGACACGATGGCGGTTAGTGCTGCAGTCACGGTTCCTCAGGTGGCGCATTCTACACAAAGAAAAATTCGATGAGATATTTTTTGCAGGGGCGATTTCAGATAAGTACCTTGTTCCTGGGCAGGGGCGACTCAAGGATTTGACCCTTGGAGTGGCTCAGCCACTAGATGTGTACAAAAAAACAGGACATATCGCTAAATGAAGTTAAAAAAAAAAAACTTTTTCAGGTGAGCTAAGATAAAGAATGGGGTGTCTGAAGCCCCTTAAGTAGGGTCTAGTATAGATTCTAGATACTGGGTACTAGAGCTATACTCATGAGTACTACTGCGGTGAGACTCAAACCTACAAACTAGCGAGTCCATGTCGTTAAACAGCACCCCACCTGCTTACAGTTAGTAGACGGGTCTTCACCAGTTCAAAGTGAGGGCTGCCAATGTGATATAACCTTTGGCTTTGAGTCTCCCGAACACACAACATCCCCCACCAAACTAGACAAACAAGGCACGTTGCCTACCGACAACAGCCAAGAGTTAGTCGTCCTTTAAAATAAAGGGCTCCATTGAGTCCTCACGGATGACAGGGCCTCGCTCGTCCCGCACGTTAATAACGGATGTTGAAAGGCTCCCTTTCAGGATGTGGGCAGCTGCACTTAAGCGATACACTCTGACTTTACTGCCTCGCTGCCCTTTTCTGTGAGCAATCGGCTTTATTGTCCGTAACATTAAGAGACACACGCCGCCACGCTATTTACTCTGCCTGCCCGGCTGGCTCACATCCTGCCTTCTCGCCAGTTCCTCACGCCGTAGACGAGCCACTCGCTGCCGGCACGGCGCAGACGGAAACCGCCGGCTCTCGGGGTGTGGATGACTGCCGCCGATGATCTGAGCAGCGCAGAGACGTAAGCACTGAGGTCTGAGCCTGATGTACGTACTGGGATTGCGAATGTCTCCTCTCCGTCTCTGTGAGATTACCAGCTACCTTAAACACACAGGGACAGAACACTAAGGCCTGTCATCGCTCTCAGCTAGACACTGCCATCTTCCAGAAGCAGATCATGATTTCTCCAGAGCTAACGTCCCTTAAAAAGAACACAAAAGGCACCTTCCCATTTTATCCCAGGCAAAGGAAAAACAAAAAGAAAGTTGCTGGTGAACTTGGACTGAGAGCCAGAGGCGTACTTGGAAATTCTGGGCCCCCTGATCAAATTTTATGTGTTCATGGGCCCCAGTGAAGTGTTGGGCCCCCTGAATCTGTCAGGATATCCATGTTTGACTGATGCTGCCTCTGAGAGCAATTAGATTTGCAGCAGCATCACGACAGGCAGCAGGAGTGACTCAGATCCTCCCTCCATGCCCCTAATGCTACTGATGCTGATCTGGAGATCAGTAAGCTGACCAGATCAAGCCGGCATCTCCTACCGTGCGATTGGTGCAAATCGGGGTAAATGCATTGGTCCCACAGGCGAACAGACGGCCTCCGTTAACAAGCAGGACGCGGATGTAATTCTGGCACTCGTCCTGAAGGAAGGAAAAATAAAAACAAACAAAAAAGTTTGAGCTACACCACGCGCACTCCGATGTTTACACAAGTGTTGAAGGATAATAGACTGTGCAAAAGCAACAAGCTCACCACCAGACAACTTAAGACAGGCAATATTTTAAGCCCATCTCCAGACACGACAATGCTATATTTTACAAAAACCATTGAGCAAAAAACAAAACAAAACAAAAACAAAATCAGCAATGCTGTATTTTAACATAGTATATTTTTCCCGAGTGCTTTACTCATTCGATCCACCTCCTGCACAGTATCTCTAACATTCACAGGTGCTGGAAACTTTTCATCACGTCAGACTACAAGTAAGAGAGCAGGTATGGGATTTGGCAATCGTGCTGTTAAACTGCAGGCGCAAAACGAGAGGAATGTGGATGAACGTGGCGCATCGCTGAACTTCCAGAACGGTTACTTCATTTTTATATTTTCCATGTGGCTCCATGGACAATTTTTACTTCGCAAATAGACAGACGTAGGCTAATCAGAATCCTGCGACGGAGCCCATAAAGAAAAGCCTGTGACAGATGTTAAAGATCCATGGTTTAATACAGCAGCTGCTCAATGCAATTTGTAGTACAAACAAAGTAATCCGAGGGACTTAATCTCATTTAGCCAGTGTGACGGGTCCTTCTCTGCTAAGCAGCTCAAATTACATTTAACCATCAAGGCAGATGCTGCAGCTCTACAGGTGGCAAAACAACCAACAGTTTATCACTGATGCTTAGTAGCTTTGATCAAAGCTTAGGGTGTATTTAGAAGATAAGGACCGAAATGCGGGTTATTAGAAAAAGGAATATACCAATTTAACCCACTTTGAGGAACATTTAACAGATACATTATGCTGCTATTGAGTTGTACCATGAAAGTTAGCGAAAAGCATGAAAGCTGACTGCAGTGAATGTGTAACAGATACGTTACGCTGCTATTGAGTTGTAGCGTTAAAGTTAACGAAACGCATGGAGTGACGCACAAGAGAGCCAGAGGGAGTAATCGATTCTCTAGAGAAACATCACACTCCATATATCAAGAGTGAGGCTCACGCATCAGCCAGTGTGTCTGTGCTTATTACAGGCCTTCTGTCGCTCAGAGCCAGGCACCGGGAGCCAGACGGGGTCTGTACCGCTCTGGAACGCGAACCGTGTTGGGTCAGCAAAGGGTCAGGCCACGCAAACCAGAAACCAGAGCCGCTCATCCGAACGGTATGAAAGCTGAACGTAAACACACCGCCCGCTCGTCAATCTCGACCTCTAAACGGAGAGTCAAATGAAAAAGAGCCCGTAATATATATCCAGAACTGCTGCGTCGTAAGCGATCGGCGACTGTAAAGAAGCAAACGTGCTTTGGCAAGTCACAGGGCGCTGACATAATACAGGCTACTGGGCCAGTAAAGGCCAGGGACCAACTACTACCCTTGTAAACAGCCAGCA
This sequence comes from Gnathonemus echidnorhynchus, assembly GCA_026776725.1. Classification (NCBI taxonomy): domain Eukaryota; kingdom Metazoa; phylum Chordata; class Actinopteri; order Osteoglossiformes; family Mormyridae; genus Gnathonemus; species Gnathonemus echidnorhynchus. The sequence continues at coordinate 6,933,213 of JAODJU010000033.1, forward strand.
CTGTGAGCGCAGTCCTGAGTCAAAAAAAGCTACCACACTGGAGTAAAATGCAGCTTGGCTAAGGCTCCTGTACCTCCGCCCCCCCGCCTCCAGCCACAAATTTAAACATAAGGGCTCTTCCTCGAGCCTCAAGGCACCCGAGTCAGAAGGCTGGCTCCGCAAACCGAGAACATTCCGCCATTTTTTTTTTAAAGGGTTTTTTTGAAAAAAGTGCCACCAGGTAAACATACTTCAGTGTCAGGATTGTTTCATTCAGCAACTGCACTTTGGCAGTCAAGAGGGAACACATGTGGAAAAATGTGAGTGGTGTGCAAATTCACGGTCAGGGAAAGGGTTGCTTTAAAAAAATAAAAAAAAAGAGGTCCAAATTCTCAAGGCTCAATAGTGAGAAATCGCATGCATCATCAAATAAAATTTTATCAAATTAAAACAGATGGCACAAACATTTTGAGCACTTCAAAATGACACGGAGACCCCAGTGTAAGTGACCTACCTCAGACTTGCCCCGACTGAAACAAGCCGCTTTGGTGAATTTATCACACTGCCACTCAACGTCCTGTTGGAGAAAAAAAGCACAACATCAGACAAGATTCACTGCTGTAGAGATAACAACAATCTCTACAGCAAAAACAGTTATTAGCTTTTATCAAACATACAAAAATGACCATAACAATAACGGCAACATTTATACGGATCGTAATGTGAATGTATGCGCCTAATGAATTATTGACTAAGGCATTACCTGCAGACCAGGATAAACAAACCAATTATGATCAAGGGCAGGGTGCTCTAAATTATTTAGTGTGGATATAGGCAGTTATCGATCCTTGCTATGCACTGGTAGTTAGTTTGCAGTAAATATACCATTCAGAGTGATGGTCCGCTTTGCTTCCAACACTTCGGAAAGAGTATCAACTTTGAAACACATTCTGAGCACATCTTCCTTGAAAAAGCTGAACACAGCAGCCAATTTGCTCTTCTTAATCCACCCCAGATTAAAGTCCTTCAACACATTATACTTGCATTACGGTGGTGTGATTGCAAGGTGTTCAGGTGACGACATTTAGAGTTAAAATGACTCAAAAGCCGAAACAACAGTAAAATGACTAAAACGATTAATTATGATTATGACCTATTAAAGCATGATTAATAACCTCACTCGTATTCCAGTATACAATTGCAGTAAAACTTGGTGAAAATCCAGGTAAAGCCCAGTTCATTACATCAACTTTAGGCATATTAACGTTAAATATTTAAACTGGTAACAATGTGTCTGTCCTCCGTAAATGACAATGGACGCAATCGTACAGTGAGCAGTAGAGAAGCAGTTTAGATGGGGAAATCCTGCAAAGCCTTGAAAACATTGGAATTTCAAAATGGGGGGCGGGGGGGGGGGATGCTCAGTGTTCCCTTTGTACGCAAATAGTATTTGCTCCTTTTTCTGTTGACCTCATACTTCTTTCTCTACTTCAGGTTTTTATGGCATCCAGAATCACCCAACACACCAGTGTATACCAGGGTTGGGGCCATTCCGCAATTCATTCATCGAATCCATTCCAAATCAGGAAATGGAACTGGAGTTGCGACTGGAAAAAAACAATGAGCAACAGAACTGGAATTTGAATTTCACAAAGATTTAAATTCCAGCTCCAGTTCCGTTTCCTAATCTGGCTTGGAATTGATGAATGCATTCCGGAATGGCCCCAACCCTGATGCATACCATGTTCTGGCTCATTTATAAAAGAAGCCTTATTTACAGAATCATCATTTTCTAATGTGTGCTATCATACATAAATGGGCACAGTCTTCAAAGGCCTTCTCATAATTTATCGCTGCTGCTTTTTCTGCAGAATACGGAATTCCTATTCCTCCCCAAAGCCGCTGGCAGGCGGGTTCGTGCCGGCAAGCGTTCATGTGTGACACCGGTCCCCCAACGGCCGCGCGGAGATGCAGACCGAGGCCTGTACCCAGCCCCACCCCCCACACCTAATTTCCATCAAACTCTCCAAGGCTCTGCACACTTCCGTTTACCTGCTTAGTAGATGCATTTTTAGAGTGAGAAAAATACATATAAATTCATTTGCACCTCATTTGCACAGGAGAATTCCTTTACACCATCTTGCTTTGGCTGAGAAAACAATGGCTGCGTCTGAAAACGTAACAGCGACACGGCAAGGCCGTCTCATTTCAAAGGCTCCTTCAACTGCGGTCAAGAAATGCGTCCTCCTTTTGCAGAGTCGAGAAGGATCCACCCGATAGATCCTTTGCAGCGCAACATATCCCAAGATTCACTGCGCAGAGGTAAAGTGGGTGTGTCCCAGCTAGGCGATGGGAGTGGCTCTTTGTGACTCAAAGGTAAGGGCGACAACAGCTGGTGATGGTCAAGCCGGCCCATCTGACAACGCTTTCCGTTCAACCTTCAAAGAACGTGGCTTACAAAGGTAATGCCTTCGTCCTTCGGAGGATGCAGCCCCTGAATTCGAAATGCTGAATTCATGTAAACATGGCGGAAGGCGGTGGCAGCTCTCCAGAGATTTTTAAATAAAGGTAGCTGATTATGAGAAAGATCTCGGTGTGCATGTTGATGCTTCCATGTCCCACTCTCACCAGTGTGGGGAAGCAATAAAAAAGGCGAACAGAATGTTGGGTTATATCTCTAGGTGTGTGGAGTTTAAGTCAAGGG
>JAODJU010000033.1:6942964-6957773 GCA_026776725.1 Gnathonemus echidnorhynchus
AGTTTTTGCATTTTTAGTTTTTTCATAGCAGTCACCGATTTTTATAAAATAGAGTTTTCCCTTATGGGGACCAAGAACCGGTCCCCATAAGGGAAAAAAAATGGATATTTATCACGTTATGGGGACATTGCGTCCCCATAAGGATAGGTATACCCGCTCGCACACACGTGCACACACACATGCATACACACAGGCGCACATGGTGACATCTTTGGACTGTGGGAGGAAACCAGAGTACCTGGAAAAGCCCGCACAGCAAGAAGAGAACGTGCAAAACCCCACACACATACCGCTGGGGTGGGATTCAAACCCACATCCTAGCGGTGCAACTGAGCCTTCACACTTCATTTCTTTGTCTTTTATCCCTGATCAGTAGTACTGATGGAAAAAACTAGCCATCTGTCACTGTAGAGAACTGTGATACTTCCACCATGAAGACAGCGCTTAAACTCGCTCCAACAAAAACTTTGGCAATGCTGTCGCTGCCGCACGTGGGGCGTCCCGGCTGCCTGCTGCATCTGTACCTCCGAGGGACCCGCGAGGCGCTGGCGCAGTGCCTTGGCGCATCACTGCCGCTAATCAATGCCAGCTGTTGTTCGTGATTCAGGGCGACCAGCATCGTGCAAAGATAGTGAGCAGTTCAATAAGAGTCGGGAAAACACATCCTAAAGGCCTTTAAATCATCCTTCCTGTAGGCACTCCTATCGATTCTGGGGTGCTCCAAAGGCTTTGAAGATACAAATAAATTCAAGGATAAAACTTCCATCAAGTTCTGCTGATATACATGAGTCTTCAAAACAGTATTAAAAACCACCTCAGGCCTAAACGATTTTGAGTGCATTGAATGAGTCTGAGTGCTGTTTACTTCTGTTTGTTGGAGTAGAAGTTGTTCACAAAAACAGCTTCAATATTGTACTTAGCTACCAGGAAGAGTCTGTCCTTCCAGAACAGCAGGAAGCCAAAAGGTATGGAAGGCAAGTGGACACCGCGTGCATGTGTTACCCAGCCAACCTGACTATTGTCCATCACAAACATCCATAAACCCTCCAAAGCCCAAAACGAATTTAACAGAAAAACCCAGAAACTTTATGTTTACATTTCCCCAGAATTTACAGTACACAGATAAATGCTTTTCTTCTTCCTGGCATAAGCTGGGTCCAGAGATGGAACAGCTGATGTGGCATGTTGTGGAACTGGGAAATTTTCTCAGACTACAAGTCGCCTTTCCTCGCTTGCTGCGACTCCAGCCCACAGCAAATCGCAGGGGTTCGAAAAAGGCGCAGTCAGACCCCTCCTTTGTGGTCTTTTCAACTGCAGGACAGTGATATTACAGCGCATTTGTGGGACATCGTGGAGCACTGCCACCAACTGCGGTTTCACCATCAAACTTGCCAGTGAACGCTGAGGGACACTCCAGGGAAGGAACACTGTGACATTCCACCACAAGCCACCCATCCCCCGGCTGCCGGCAGGCCACCTCACCCACATGACTTCCAACCAATCGTGGCAGGCCTAATACTGCACAGTGACTTATTGTCCACTTCATCATGTGATTAATGTTACCAATCCTGAGAGAAACGCAGGAACAATGACACTTGCTAAGCTATCATTTAGAGTAACAAGGTCGCCATCTTCTCCAATAAGTGATGTCATTGAGTGTACTTGCTTATAAAATGGCTGATGCTGAAGGTGCACATATCCATAGAAGAATCAATAAGACAGCTTTTCACTTTGTTTGTATTAAAAACAGAGTAAACATAATTAAAAATATCTCATAAATTTATCTGACATTCTTAGTTAAAATGACAGAAACCTCATTTCAAAAGACATTTTTGGATCACTACAGGTTGAAATTTCATACTGGTAACAAATGCAAATAAATTCTCACCATTTTTACTTACTGACGTCAATATAGTACATATGAAAACAGTAATATATTTTGTGAACCTGACATCAGTTCAGATGGATTATATTAAGGTAAAAGAAAACCTGCAGAATGCTGCCATCCACAGTGAGAGCTGCTTAGGTAACATCTGTGGCTTTTGGACACCTTACGCTTGCAGGGGACCGAGGTGTGACAGGTGCTGTGCTACTCTCCCCCCACAGTGAAACTCCTCTTGGCGCCAAACTGCTTCGGGCAGCTCGTGACACCACTGAAAACGCTGTGTCAGCATCTCACCAGCTCAGACAGATGGTGCACACACCTGGATCATGGAAAGGTCCTCCAAATGCAGCCTGAAGAGGTGATTTCTGGGGGAAGACATATAAACAAATCAAATAAATAAAGATTCCTGGAAAATATTGAGCAAACATGCAAAATAGCTGTGATTTGTTTTGGTTTTTTTTTGCAATAGTAATGAGCACCATTGAAACATTAATTTTAATGTTTAAAATAAGATAATAATCCCCACTAGCTGCACACCTGGGAGCAGCACGAGCTCTGACACAGAGACATGTGGGAACGCAGTGATTTTCCGTTTGGCCTGCAGGGACTGGGGGGGCAATCCCACACACGAGGGACATGCCACGTGGGACATGCCACGCCTCTCTGGGAGGCGACAAAAGTACCTGCGAGGCAGATCAGACCAGGAGGGACCCTATGCACTTTCGAGAGCCGCGTGGCTGAGCGACAGGTAACCGTGCAGGAGAAGAGAGAGAGCGCAAGAGAGCGAGCGAGAGGGAAAGGCGAGATGAGATGAGGGAGTCGCGGAGGGGGGGCCCAGGGGCACACCCAGATGGAGCAGCATGTCTGCGAGTGAGTCGGGACACTGAAAACCCCACCCTGCTGCTCCTACTTAATAACTACCCCCCTACACCTTCATGACTGGGATTCATCATTGGAGGGGGTGAATAATGTGTGACATAGCAGGTTAGGACACCATGCTTGTGAACAGAAGGTCACTACTTTAAATCCAAGAGTCAGCAGAGTGATTTCACCATTGGGCCCCAAAGCAAGGTCCCCAGTTGTGCAACTTCAGGTAACATTTAACCCCACATTCAAATGTACATCACTTTGGATAAAAACATCGGCTAAACAAATAAATTGTACTTAGTAAAGCCAGGTTACAGAGGGTCCACACCCTCCACGTATCACCATTCACCCACCAACAGTATTTTTCCCCCACTTCATATTTATTTCATATTCCATATATTATCCTGTTCTCAGGATTCTCTTAGTGCATTGTGTAATTTGCACTACGTGACTTTTTTTGCTTGCACTATCTGTACTCTCTTGCACCTCAACTTTTGCACTGAATGCATGTTCGTTCGTGCTCAACTTGCACAACTTTCTGTATGCACCAGAATTTCCCTCTATGAAGTTCATAAAGTTAATTCAAGTTCTAATTCTAGAAGCTTTAATAACAAAACCAAGAGCTTGATATGAAGGGTCACGGATCAAGTGGTCAGGCAAAGCCCAGCTGGACAGATCAGACCAGAGTGACCAGGGATCTATTACACACTGAATTTCCCTGTAGCGACACAGCGGGTGAAAAGCGTGTAGGATGTTCTGAAGGCATGAGGCTCAGATCCTCACAGAAAAGAGCCAGAAGCAATTTCATGTGACAGCTAAAGCCATATTAAATTTGTTTGATGCATTCAACTGTCTAAGGAACGAGGATATTATCCGTCATCGTATATTAACACTAATCTGTGTGCACTGAGCCTGGTTAAATACAGGTGCGTGATTCTAAGACGACACTTGGATTGCTCTACCTTGCGCTGTGCCGTGGAAATCTGCCTTTGTCAGTGACATCAGAAAATATTATCCGATAAAACTGAACCGAGACTTACAAGAAACCACGAGCGCCATAACATCCCAAAGAGATAGAGGACTGAAGGTTCAGGGGGGTGCTTATCTGGATGAGTAACTATGACACTATCGGGGAAATGTGCTTCCTCTGAGGTAAACATGCACTGAAAATCAATATCAGTGCTTAATTAGAAAGCCGCCACATGTGAATATGAATAAAAATACAACTCCCATCCTTGCTTAATATGCTGCATGTTATATACATAATTCTCAGACTACCATGTTAAAAAAATATGATTCTGTTCTTGTTTGAACAATTTTCCAAGCAAAAACACCATGTTTGCCTTTTTTATCATGTTATTTTTGCCTATCGCGGCAGATGCGTTCCAGACCAATCAGCGATAGGTGAAAATCTGCAATATAGAAAGACCATATAAACCAGAAGACTTAGAAGATGCAGGACGCTTGGGAGCCATCGTAGGGCTTAAAACAAAACGAAAACAATCGGACCACAAGCAAGGTACGTGATACGCAGAGAATCCGCGACATAACGGGAGCTCACTGTAATGTGTTTTATCATCTGTGTACATGAGTCACTCATAATCAGGCTGATACACAAGAAAACAAACCGTGTTTAAAGTCTGATGATCTTGCTATTGTTTAGGTTTTACTTTAAGGGCATATTTTTGCTCCTCTGAAGCCCTCGTACGGCATCCCCTCTGCTTCGTTGCTGGTATCGGGGAAATCAGACAGTATTGAGCCAGATTGATCTCTTGTCCAGCGTGAAACGCGACACCGGCCACAGTCAGGTGCTCACTAAAGTGCTGTTTGATAAAAATGGATGACAACAGCAATAACATACTGTATCCATTCAAATGCATTCACTGTCACACCCCCTCGCCCCCTTCCCCGAATTAAATCATTTGTCTTGTTTTCCCCGGGGAAATGCATTGTTTGTGAGCTTTTCAAGTAAAATCCAAAGCTCTCTTCACCTTCTCTAGTTCCGGTATTTTTTTTCTACCCTTCAATCTTCATATGCCGATTTGTCTTGATTAAATTCAACTTAAAATGCACGTCGATTTTTTCTGCTCGGGTCGCCTCTGTCGGACCGCCCGGCCCCCCCGGTGCCCCAGAAAAGTGAGGACATGCCATCTGGGGGGCGACGGGGCGAGCTCGCCCACCCAGGAAAACTGCGCCAATTGAGGCGAGGCGGAGCAGCTGCGGCGGAATGCGGGGGGCCTGTTCCGTACGGATGCCCCTACGCCTCGCCGTGACAACGGCTGTCAAGGTTCCAACTGCAGCAAGGTCACATGACTCTGACAGCACAAGGGGAGCCTGGTCACTCAGCGATCTGGCAGCAAAGGCCGATTGCTGATAAATAGCAGTAATGTTTAATGCAAAGAGGTTAGTAGCTCGGTCGCTAGAGCATCAGATGTTAATTTGAGGGTCCAGGGTTCAAGCCCCTGTTCGGGTGGTTGAGTGTGGCCCTTTCAGAGGGCAGGTTAGGATGCTGTGCCTGTGATCAGAAGGCAGGTCATATGTTTGAATCCTAGGGCCAGCAGACTGATAAAAGGCCCTTACCCCCAAGCCCCAGAGATGACCTGCAGTGTCCAGAGTTGGGTAATTCAGGTCCAGACTGGGATTTTGATTCAACCAACCAGTCGAGCATAAGGAGTCACAGTCAAAGAGTATTTAACTGGTTGGTTGAAACAAAATCCCGGTCTGGAAATATACTCTCTGGATCAGAATTACCCAACTCTCGCTGTGACCCCCCCCCCCCCAAGCTTGCTCTCATCTGTCTGTATGTCTCATGGAGAACAAGATGGGATAAGCAGGTGAATGAAATTCCACTATTCAATTTCATAAATCTGCGGAGATATGCCATTATGCACTGCACAAAAACAGTTCTGTTCCTAAACTTTCCATATAGAAAAGCAAACTGCAGGATTTCTTCTATGGGTAATGGTGTCTGAGGTTATGATTCAGACAAATAAACATATATCTGTATCAACTTGCACAGAGAAAATTGTTGGAAGTTACTCTTGACCGTTTCTTTTTTCCCCATTTTTGCCAATTTCCTCGTGTTCAAAGAGTATCTTTCAGAAGCACTTTAGTCGAAAAATGTACTGGCCCATAAATTCGACATTTCAATCCAGTCTGTGATAGTAAGTGCACTGTTCTATGCAAAGTAGTGTTTCTGTATGAGGTGTCGGGTTAGATAGGTCAGAGATGATATACAGGAAATGGGCACTCCTAGAGGAAAAAGTTTGGTCTTTAGATAAATTAACTAATTAAATTAACTAAAGGTGGTACCAACTTTCGAAACTTCATAAATCCTTAAGTGAAATCAACGGTGGTACACAGCTTATGTGAAGCTACCAGTGAGAAAATGAAAAATAGGCAGTTGGGTTGCACATTTTTATTACGTATTTGTACTTTTCTCCTGATGCACCAATAGCTACGCTTTATTGCAAATGCACTTCAGACACAAAAATAAACCCACAGAAAGGGTATTTACCTCAACCACTAGACCACATACGGCTTGTTCTCATGATAGAGCCATGTTGTGAGGTCCACCACCAGAACAGTAGGAATTATCATTCTTTTTTCTGCATAACCCTCTTTGAGCGCTTACTAGAGAAACATTCATTACGTGTCAGCTGGTACATGACGAGAGTTATCCTTGCATGTTAACTTGACAGAATGCCTCTGGCAATACCTTCTAAGACCATTATAGTCACCCCAGGATATTACGGCTGTCTCTCTTATTCCTTGTTCCCTGACAGGCATGGAGAAGCTACTTACAACAGCTCTGTTTCAACAGTCAACATTACCTTTTTATTCTTAACTGACAGCACGTTTGTAAACAAGAAAATTTCTGGTGCATTTTTGCAAGAAAAAACGGTGCCAGTATTAATTTTAAAATATTTGTCCATATGAAATATCAACTAGCAAGTTCTCACATTGGGCTTACATTAGGATACTAATATTAGTGAATGAATTCGAAAAAAATTAAAAAATAACAGTGTATCCAGTTAAACTGACATATCAAAAGAATATTCAGCACAACTAACTGCTGTAAGCTGTAATGCTACTGGCTAACTTTGAAAGGCAGTAAAATTTGACAGTGCCTAATTTCAATATGCATGAAATATTCAGATATTCAGACCAGGATAGTCTAGAGAGAGGATCATTCCAGCAAAGCCTTAATCTCTGAAACCTGCTCGCATAAAACTCATTTGCTATTCGCCATCTCAGGCAACACTGTACAGAGAACTGACTTTACACGCTTGTTCACATTTAGAACATTTAAGCATTTCTGTACAAAACAACTTGAAATTCATAAACACTAAACGCAGTAAAGCAGACTTCTAGGTTGTTAATTTTTTCGGGGGTGGGGCAATGTTTTACCTGGCTCCCACAATCAGCTCCTTTTGTCCTGGGTCGAACGTCAGCTGGGAATAATCCACCGCTCCCTCTTTCCTGAACCTGTGGATCCATGGCTCGATCTCTGCATGTCAGGAGGAAAGCAAAAAACACAATGAATAAACGAAATGAATGGACACTTAAACAAGAACACAAAAGGCATGTGGAGGTAGCAGGATCACGCTGAGAGCTGTTTGGGCACGGCCAGGGATCAGGCACTGTGAAGCACATTTCTATCAAACAGAGAAATATTAATGATTTTTCCATGCCAAAAATCGCCGTGATTAAATTCAACTTAAAATGCACGTATCGATTTTGTCTGCTCGGGTCTCCTGTCGGAGCGATCCCCCCCCCCGCCCCGGTGCCCCAGAAAAGTGAGGACATGCCATCTGCGGGGCAACAGGGCGAGCTCGCCCACCCAAGAAACCTGAAAGCGTGAAGTAAATCAATGCCAGAGGTGGAAAGTTCACATCCAGTGAGCACACATCCAGTGAGCACACATCCAGAGAGCACACATCCAGAGAGCACACATCCAGAGAGCACACATCCAGTGAGCACACATCCAGAGAGCACACATCCAGAGAGCACACATCCAGTGAGCACACATCCAGTGAGCACACATCCAGTGAGCACACATCCAAGATTTTGTTTCAACCAAGCAGTTGAGTACTCTCTGAATGTGACTCTTCATATGCAACTGGTTGGTTGAAACAAAATCTTAGTCAGGATTTATACTGTTTGGTCTGGAACTTTACACCTCTAATACCTTACTGCAGTATCTCCCAATCCGGTCCTTGGGGACTCACAGGCAGTCCACGTTTTTGCTTCCTTCCAGCTCCCGAGCAAAGACGTGGACTGTCTGGCAGGGAGCTCGGAGGGAGCAAAAACATGGACCAACTGTGGGTCACCAAGAAATGGACTGGGAAACACTGCCATAGTCTCTCTCTCTACTCATATTAGGTTTCTTTCATAAGTCTTTGCACCCTCTGGCCTTCCTGGGACAGGCTCCAGACTGAAATAAAATTTAAAGAATGAAACAAAAATTTAAATAATACTTTCATTCTTCATTGTGTACAAGTACAGGTGCAGGTAAACTGAAATGCTTTAGTTTTCGAATATCCCGTCTTGCTCTCCTTTGAGACATACATGCACATACACAGGTAAGAACATAGCTTAGGGGTCATTTATCCGGGTGCATTTTTCGGGGGGGGGGGGGGTTAAGGGCCTTGCTCAAAGGTCCAATGGCAGTGTCACTATTCTGTAGACCATGGAATTCAAACCAGTGACCTGATCAGTCTTAACCTGCTAAACCACAAACTGCCACTGCACTAAATAAGCTGTGCACTTCTGGGCAAAAAATAAATAAATGGGCCAAAGTTTAGTGTTCTGTAATTTGGTTTTGTCCCATATAATATTTCATATATAAATTGAAATTATGACTGAAATTTCTTTGCAAAAATTATTTTGTTTGGATATGCATGACATCTCATATACACACATGTGCAATATGTATATACATAGTTTACAAGTGTTGTAATCCTTGTTAATGGCAAGCATGTCACAGCGCTTAATTACACTACACTACATTTCTTCACCTGCCAGAAGCCATCCATCGCAACACTTGTTCATTCACTAAAGTATTTAGTGCATTGATCTACGTGAGGTGGTAACGCTGAGCCTTCATGCGTAATATCCTTGGGTTTAGGGCCAATGATGTTTCACGAAAATCACGATATTAATATTCATGATATCACTGAGTGATTACAACAAGATAACTCACATTGCCCGATGGCTCCTCGCAATGCAAAACCAAAATAATCTTTGGATTTATTTCCCATTGCAAGAGATGGGGCCATTTTTCAAGTTGAGGAAAGGATTCGGAGTATACAAATGCAGAAGGAACCCCAAAGGATAACCCAGCTTGAGTTAGAGAGCCTTCCCTCCATAAATCTTCCAAATCCCATCAGGAAATCCCCCTGCTTTAGATAAGCATTCAGCTTTTAGGCGAATGAGGGGCAGGCACTGGGATTTATTGTGTTTTCGCAGAGCTTCATAGCAATTCGCAGCAAATCTTTTTCCCAAGGCCCGAAAAAAAAAAAAATCTATTTTTAAAATGCGCTTGAAATTGACTGAGAAGGCGATGACGTTTGAATGCTAACAAGTCTAATTTTGGTTTATGGCAAATTCTGGCCCATGTGAGAAACCAGGCTTACACCAAAAGGGGTAAACTACTAATTCAGCAACAATCAGCACTTTGGTTAACTGTATAAGCTCCACAGATGATGCCCATCCATTCATCCATTCATCCATCCATTTTATGAAACTACTTGTCCTATTCAGGGTCACGGGGGGTCCGGAGCCCATCCTGTACACTAAGGGTACAAGGCAGGGAACAACCCAGGATGGGGCACCAACCCATCACAGGCCGCACTCACGCACCAGTCACGGATGACATCAAGGGTAGCAATTCCTCTTTGATTAACTTCAAGTCCCAAATTATGCGACTGATTAGCAGTGCTAATTATTAAACTAGACCATCAAATGAGTGATTGCAGGAGTGTCGGTACAATAATAGCTAATAATAGCTAACTATCACCACACAACGTGCTCCACAGCGGCTCAAAGTGACACGAGCGTCATACGTCAATATTTACAACGCGGAGAGATTTATTGTGTGCACTGTTTAGACCAGCGACATCTGTTCTCTGAATTCTCTCAGAGTCCTAGCGTGAGGCGCCGCAGACCCATCAACACCTGAACACCACAAATCGGGCCCTATTTCGGGAAGCCTGGTGCAGCTTGGGGCGCAGGCGTTCCCGAGCCGCCACCACTGCATGGGAAAGTAGCCAAAAAACACTTCACCTGAAACAGAGCTGCACGACTGCAGCCTGGCTGCTTACTCACGGGGCGGTTTGCGAGGTTTCAACTCAATTTGAAAGAGCACGAGTAAAACATCTCAAATATTTACACAAGGCTTTGAGAGAACATAAAAAGACCAACTGTTAGCACGACTTTTAATTATGTTTTTGCAGACAACTTATACGTTCTAAGACATCACATATGTCATAACTAATGGCAGGAGAGGTAAAGCAGAGGAAAGACTTAGGCTATTTCATCTGAGAAAAGTGGTTCCAGACGGACATTCTAAATATACTCAATGAGCTGGTCCTTGTCACGTTTTCGTGATTGTTATGTGGGAGAAGGGAGGAACTCCGGCTGCTGTAAACAACGTTCATTTTGGTAAAGTCGAGATGAGAGATGGACACTAAAACCTTCTAAGCTCAACGACTAAAGTATACATTCCACACCATTCCCATTGCCCAGATACTTTAAGCAATTTAAATTTAGAAAAAGTACAACATTAAGCATACTTATCTTACTTGCTTACAACAAAAGGGGGAAAAAAATATTTGTTGATCATTAATAGAACAAAAGTATATTTACATAAATACCATAAAATGCTGCAAAAAAACTATGTGGAACAAACATAAAACAAAACTCTCTTTGTATTTTATGAACAACATCTTAAATCGGTCAAAGAACGATGCAGACCTGTGTACATTAATAAGAAAAGAACTGGAAACCCCAACACTTAGAAGCTATCTGCAGGATAGCTTCACTTTGCAAATCATCCTAAGCTGGCTGCACCCCAAGCCAACAGCAAAAAACTAGCACTGACCAAGGCCAACCAACAACTGGGAAGAAAATTTGTGCTGGAACACACCCGTACAACTAGAGGTGATGGTGGACATACAGCCCAATTAGAGAATTCCGTTTCACCAACTAGCTCCAACGCCAATTCACCATGCTCATTCGGCCCAAACAGCGTCGATGGTGACCAACCGTATCTGACTGTCACAAACAGCAGCCCGACAGGCGGTCAGCTGTCACCGTCTTTCACCAGCAGCCCAGCAGCTTTCAATGGCCAAAAAACAGTTTGGTGTGTTCCAGGCTTTAAATGCAGAACAAAGAAAAACTGAGCAGGAAGATACTTCACAAAGCAACAAGCAAGCAGTGACCAGGAACAAGCCACCTGAGAAATGCAAGGGTTTACAGAGGACGGCCCATGCAAGCGTGGCAGATAAAAGAATTAAGGCTAAATAAGCAAATTCACCACAATGGAGAGAAATGGTGGGCGGCTCTTGTTCTTTAAGAAGCCAAGTAGGCTTGCGAAAGGAACAGCTGGGAGTGCCAAAGACGCAAACAAGAGAAACTGGGTATATTTAAGCGATTAATAAAAAAGAAATAAAACTTCACTCAGAGGGTCAATTAAGGTTGCCTTTGTTTTCCTCTTCCAGAGCTCCTGATAATAGAAGCTGACAGACCAGTGTGTTTATGCTTTCTTTTGTCCCGTTTTCTAACTAATTAACAGGCCTTTCAGTCACAGTTGGCCCAGGGAACACTACCGCATGAAAGGAAAGGTCTCGCTGCGTCGGGGCTGGCTTGCGGCTCTGTGGCTTAGGACACTATGCACGCAATAACAGGGTCACCAGTTCAAATCCGGTGGTTGGCAGAGTGATTTCACCTTCGAGCCCCCAAGCAAAGGCGCTTAACCCCAATTTCTCCAGAGACTGGCCAACCCTGCTCTCTCAACTGTATGCCTTTTTGGATAAAAGTGCCGGCTAGATAAATAAATGTAGATGTATCAGCGGAAGCCTCCCAGGAACACATTCCACTGCGGAACCACCACTACCAAGCCTTCAGCTACAGGCAACTGAGGCCCTGTCAAGTCCAGGTTCAAAGCTTGATCATTGACTGAAGTTTCAACTCTACTATGAGGGAAACATCAAAATGGGAACCACTTTAAACGGGCTAATCTGGATTTCAGTGGCACTTATTTTCCTCGATGCATCATTTGTTGGATGTGGAACTGGGTCAAAATGTACAAATATTTTGTGACACTACTCAGCCGAAGGCCAATTAGAAAGCGTCAGAGCCAAAAGACACAGCTAAAACACATCCAGCGCAAACATCTCAGAAAGAAAACGTAAACAAATCCTGTTACAAATCATAACCTCAATACTGTGCAGGTAAAATCAGTATGAGAAATGAAAAATGGAATGAGTGCAACTGTACTGTACATCTACAATGGAATACATTTACAACGGAAAATATAATACTACTAATACAAAAATAAATAGCCCACAATGAAGAGAAATTCTTGAAGACATGTTTAATTACATAATAAAATGTAATTTCTGTCATAACGAAAACGAGTCACTGATTTTATGGATTATTTTTTAGGCTCCTAGGTCACTTGCTCATATTATTCCATTTTTAGGTTAGAAACCCATTGTCATCCTGAATTACCATATCTGCCGGGCAATTTTATTCAAATATCTCCCACTTCACGCCACCCTGCCAGCTCCAGAGAGAAGGTGCCAGCTGGAGCCGATTCCTGCCGTACCACCGGGGGCGAGGAGAGCCGGAAAGCTCACATGGGCTGGCACTCTGGCCCGGCGGGTCAGCCCGGTGCCCGGCAGGGATTCTGAGCTGAAGCTAGGGAACGCCATCCTCCCCCAGCAGCCTAACGCCACTTTACCTAAGCGCAGAAGATGCCCACGTTGGCAGAGGTTATCCTGAACGTTTTTTGTTTTTTTTTTTACAAGATGGCAGCCTGTCCAGTAGCTTCCAAGCATTTTCTATTTTAGTTTGCAAGTCGTATTTACTTGTTGACTTCACTCATTTGTATTTTTTTAAATACACATTTTAATTCTGTTTTGTGTTGAGTAGGGGTGGTACCCTGATGACCTGGCCAATGTGACCCTATCAGATGTGACCTCCTAATCCCCTGTATCTAACTGGTGAATTCTCTCCAGCCCCTTCACCACCTTAGCGGCTGTGTGGTGAGCGTACTGGCGCAGAATGGCTGCCGTCGCATCATCCAGGCGGGTGTTACACAGTGCCGCTGGCTGAAGTGGCTCCCTGTTGGTTCTGCAAAGTGCTTTGGGTGTCTTGAAAAGCGTTATATACAATGTAACTTTCATTCATTCATTTATACTGAAGTTTTCCTTTGTTGCATTTCTCTCTTTTACAACACAGGACAAAGAAATTTCCCCTCATTGGGATCAATAAAATTCTTATCTTTGCATAGCACATCGAAAGTTTCCAGGATCCATACTTCTGAGCAAAGTGGCATATGCACAGGCTCAAACTCTGGCGACAGACTGACGTTCGCATGTTTCGTGTCCCACCTCGAGTTCACTTCACGCGCGTCACTGCTTAATTGGGGCAGATTTATTTATTTTAACTGTGTGTACTGTATACCCATTAATTCCGCTTCACTGGTCTTGCGCTGCCATTGTTCACGCAGAAGCAGCTACCGTCCCCTTTCAAAACAGCTTCTGTTTACACCGGAGTCAATGTCACTCGATAGACACTCAGCTTACAAGGGCACTGCCTGTCCGGCACTGACAGCTGCCGTCTGGCTAATCAATTTAACACATTTGCATTTATCTGAATTGCTCACTTGCACAAGACCACAGGGGATACCAGGCCGGGGGGAGGGGGGGGGGGCAACTTGCTTTAAATAATACAGGTCATAAAAATTCATGTGCATTTTATATGCACTAGCATGTGAAAGTGACTAATTAACGATCCTGATGGGATGCACAGTGGCTAGAACTTAAAGTGGTCAAGTCGGAAATAAGCCAAGCAAAAAAAAAACAAATAAATAAACAAACAATCAAAAAATGCAGGATTTATT
This sequence comes from Gnathonemus echidnorhynchus, assembly GCA_026776725.1. NCBI lineage: Eukaryota > Metazoa > Chordata > Actinopteri > Osteoglossiformes > Mormyridae > Gnathonemus > Gnathonemus echidnorhynchus. The sequence goes on from JAODJU010000033.1 coordinate 6,956,848, forward strand.
TCCCTTCTCGGTGTTATAAAGATCCCTTAGGTGTCAGAGTAGCACGTCCTCTGAGGCTAGGCCTCGAACTTTAGGTCCATAATGTTCCCATTTCCTTCCTCGTTTGACCTGGTGGGGGACTATGATAGCATCTGCGTCAGCCTCTGGTTGAGACGGTAAGTGGCCAGCAGGACTGATTCCCTGCAAGCGGGCAGTGACAGAGCAGACAAGCCATCTCACTGCAATACTAATGGGTTTGTCCCTAAAGCTCAACATATTTTATCTAAATAGTCCACATGCACAATGCTCTCCATTACCACGTTAAACAGAATCACTGGGGAAAAATAGCCAGAATTCAGAGGACACTGCCTCCCCCCAAACTGTTCCAACATCTCTAAGAATATCAGAGACATTTTTATTTTTGTAGGCATTAACATTTAATATTTTTCATACAAAGTACAGCTGGCCTGGCTGTCCACTGCATGCCGGCAAACAAGTGTTTTGTATCATTCAGAGCATCAATGCTGTCATCCTACAAATGGCAGGAAACAGTTGTGAACAAAAATATGACTCGATGTAAGTAAATAAACCGGAGTCAGCAAAAGACCCATGAAATACACGACCGCCTTTGAGGGGGTATTCAATATTCATTTCCTCCCAACGCAGGCAGCACAATCCCAGAATAAATATGGACATAACCACACGTCTGTTATTTCAACAAGTGCGGTTGACGCCGATGCAGACAAGGGTTCTTTCAGGCTGGCGGCCCGCTTCTGACTCGCCAAAACCCGGCCTCTGCTGAACTGGGAGCCCCTATAAACCGGCTTTGCTGGGAGCCAAAATGAGATTTTGAGATGTGTCCCATGCTATCAGAATGAAAAGTCACCGCTGTCATGAAGCGGCTGGGAAGGGCCACTGGGGGCGGCCGGGGGGGGGGGGGGGTTCCC
>JAODJU010000033.1:6961071-7028328 GCA_026776725.1 Gnathonemus echidnorhynchus
CCGACGTACCATGCCCCAGTCCCTCCCTCCACAAACCGTGCCCAGGCAAAGCGAATCTGAGCTTGTAGCGAGCGTAACTCCAAACGACCTCCAAATACAACCTCGGAGGTGTGATAATTGAAAAAGGGCGCTTATCGCTGAGCTGGGTCGCGTGGCCCCCCCGGAGCCCCAGCCCCAAAGTGGGGGCCATCTTAGCGGTGCCACATTCCTGGCACGTCACGCGCATGCCTAATTGCTGCCGGCGAGTTGGGACACGTCTCTGTGTCTAATCGGCGTGGGGGAACTTTCGGAGCACGCCATTCAAAAGGCTACTAGGCTTTTTACTCAAGCTGTGATCTTTTAATAAAAATGACACCATGTCAGTTTTACGTCCCACTATTTTCATTTAAAGGGCCTCAGTGATAAACATCACTGTTAACCCTAATGCTGACATAAAAGAAAAAACTGCAATCAGAAGACCACACACCAGCTGGCCCCCTCCAAGGCTAACCTCGTCGTAAACACAAATGTTAATCGTTTACGAGATTTCCCAGAATCAGTTGGGCCCTGTCTAAACAAGTCTGAGTAATAGTCCATTTTACCACACATACAAGGCGGCAGTGGAGAGCCGCCAAAGACACACAGATGCAAAAGATGGCAGACGGGGCCGAGAGGAACTTCAGCAAGAGAAGGTGGGTTAACGTGTGTGAAGAGAGGTTGGAGAATCTTCTGGATATCATGCCCTCTCCAAAACAGAGAGAAATGCCAGAAATAACAATACTTAAGTCATATTAATAAAATTGTACCGGCAGAAACATTCATTTGAAAATGAAAAACTGTGTACTTGTTCTTTTTGGCCTCCTTGGCTTACCGTCATGGCCAGATCATGTGATTAATGTCACAAACAGGAAGCACCTGGGATTTTCAGGAATACTGCATCACTCAACCCCAACCCCAATATGGACTTAAAAAGTCTGTTCTCACACCCCAGCATGACAGGCTGCCTCCTCACCCAATGGCAAGATATAAGATTGGAGCCGAGCAAAATAATGGAAGGGTATCACACCCCCAGTAAAAATATCAAAAAGCCACTACAACTCATCTGTTTGTTTCTGCCTTGTAGCCTGAGGTGGTCTGAAGAAGCAGAAGCCAGCACAGGAAAATCCATCATACGCTGAGCGTCCGTATCGAAGAGGAGGGGAAGGAGGAGGAGAAGAGGAGACGTGTAAGGTCAACACAAGCCTTGATCCGCTGCTAAAAAAGCTGGCGGTTTGCACAAAAACATCAAGACCAACATTTTTAAGTGTTTACTAGAAGATGGGGGGGAAGAGTCTATACACACCCTCCCTGGATTACGATATTTCAACTTTATCAATGGGTTTATCAAATGTTTCTCACTTTCAGTACATTATTCAATAAATTACATGAGATATTCAACCTTTTTTTTTTACATAGAAATTAGGCTTTGTATTAATGATTTTGCTCAACTGTAGGCTAATGTAAGTATTCCATACATGTTTAAGGCAGGCTATAAGCTAGGCTATGATGTTTGTTAGGTTAGGGTTATGGGTATGGGTTCCACCTACAGTTTGTGAACCAGAAGACAAAAGACAGATATTGCTTTGCAGTAAAACAAGTATAAGTTTATCCATCCACCCAGATACCATAATCGCTCATCCAGTACAAGACCAGGGTGAGTCTGGATCTCATCCCAGAAAGCATAGGGCACAACGCAGGGGACACCCGGGATGGGATCCCAGTACAATGCAGGGGACACACTCATACACCCCCCCCGCCCCCTCCCACACACACATGCACAGAGAGAGAGATGGGAGGGGGTAGCGGGGGAGAATTTCCTTTTGTGAATCAGTTTAAATCCCAGGGCTTGTTAGGGTTTAATACGAAGGGCCGAAAAAACTCCTACAATAGACTGCATATTAGATGAGTAAACATTTCATCACTTGAACGGCAATAAACCGTTTCCCTGTTAGTCAGTTATAACCACTGCTACAAGGGCTCCACTGCGGGAAGCCCTCATCGACGATCAGCCTAACGAACAGGCTCCCAGAGGAAGGCGTTTTACAGCAGAAACCGTTTACTGGGGAACGGGAAAAACAGAGGGGCTCGGAAATTGTTACTGATCTTATGCATTGAAACCCCACGGCACCACTAATAGCCAAGCATTGTCCAGACAGAAATTACCACACATTCATTATTGCACCTTTCTGTCCCTACAACTCACTGCCCATTAGCACAACTCTGTGTATACACAAATTTTTGAAGACCACTTTTAAACTGTATTTTTGACCGTATTTGTCTGTATGTCATGTCCATATCTCAGTAAGTCGTGTTTAAACTGTCAGACTTTTAGCATTTAATGTCTCATATTCATATTTATATCCAATTTATCGCTGCGTCTTGCACTATGACCAACAAGATCGTAATTTCGTCTCGGTGTATGTCCCATGCATCGCTGCTTAAGACATTTCGGCTTGACTATGACTTCAAACAGGGACCTAAGAGCCGACTTGAAGGCCGAATACGCAAATCATTAGTAGTCAAAAGGTTGATAAGGATGCTGCCTGGTGTACTGCCACAGAGGAAGTTGTAAGCCTCAATATGCAGAAGTACATGGATTAAAAGCAGGGTGTCCAACACCAGTTTTCCTTGGACCAGAATATGGAACCAGCGCAACCAGCGATTTAATCCAGTCCCACCAGACTCTCCAGAGGTTCGTGAGTCAGCCTTATTTATAACCTCCCCAATTACCTCCGACGTCGTGGGGGATCGTTTTACTCCTGCCACCTCCAACTAGCATGATGCGTGACACGAGGGGGGGGAGGCTCCAGTCCAACATCCGGAAGCTTCTGGAATGGGTTAGGGGATATCACTCAGAATCTTAGGCCTTGCTGCACCACCAGACCCAGGGTGACCGGATTGAGGCTGGCGTGAGGTCGGTCACACGGGTCCAAGACATAAAAATAACCACATTTAGCTCAAAAAAAACCACCACCCATGAATTTTGTGCTTGGCAGAAGGTATATTCATCAAACTAACAACATAAGCTAAAAATCCATGTAGGGGAAAAAAAAAAATCCTGTTGGTTAAAAAAAAAAGCAAACACATAGGGCAGCATTTATTCAAGGCAAAAAATACAATACAAAAATATATCTGTGCAGGTTTTCATATTTAACCTGTATTTTGGTGTCCACTGACAATAGAACAATAAACACCAACCACAAGTTACTCATCCGCACTCTGTCTAAGAAGAGGCCACAAAACAGGGTTACGGGGACACGCCCCACGTCCTAAAGATAAATTATTTGATGTAAACAACCCAGACGGCAGTCACCTAAAATAAGCAGTGTCTTCAGCCCCTGTAAGAGACCTGGTTTCTGTCGAATGGCACAAAGTGGGAAAGCGAACTCAGCTGACAGCATGGTGGCATTTGAAAAAGGGGAATTGAGAGCGAATGCTGCTCTCTGTGTCGTCGCTCAAAGGCCACCGTTAATTAAATAAGCTTGGCCAGTGATGAATATAGTAGGTATTTCTCATAATGCGACACACTTGCTTACTCCCCACCCCAACATGTTTAGGGATGATTCTTATATAAGTTAGAGAGGTTTTCTTTACTGTATTTAGATATTTCTAGTGGAAGAATGACATTTGTTTTCCTCACGACCTGACAAAACTTGAATTCAGCGACTGTACTTTGTTCAGAAATCCAGAGTTAGGAAATGGTTACATTTCCACCGCCAAACAAAGTTATAATGAGGGCAGAACTGTGTGGCATGGGTGGGCCTGTATGGAAGGTCAACATGACATCACGGTGCACATTTGTGGGTCGATCACCCATCACGGGCCTTTATGCAGAGCCCTGTCACGGCAGAACAGAAGAAGCGGGCTGTCTGGTGAGGAGACGTGACATGGCGTGGGCCATGAGAAGGGAAACAAAGGTGGATGATGGAAAATCACTAGAAGGGAAGGGAGAGAGAAAGATCAGCCGTGTCCATTTGTGTCCAAAGACCAACATCACGTCCAGCCCCAACGTAAGTGAAAAGAGCCAGGCTGCAGAACCAGCTACCGCCTACAAGCCAGATGAGAAAACTATAGATGGTTCTTATAAGTTCAGTCAGGCTACCAAAAAAGGTTACCTGACTTTGTAAAGCGGTGCATTCAGCATTCACTAAATGTCCTTAGTTTTACTTTAAGAGCCAGTCTTTGTGGGTAGAGGAGCACATGTGTTCCTGTGTATTGTTTGAGTTAGAGCACATCTGAGTACAGTCCACACTAAGAAAAAATATAATAAGCATAAACAACACAGAGTGTATAAATGAAATTCAGGATAGATCGGCTACATCAAGGCCATACTTGTTTATGGAAAATGTGGATTATTAGTTTTAGACGGAACTGAGTGATATCATGGCTGACTTCGGCTAGCTTTTCAAAGGTATCCACCCATTATGCTTTGATCGTTCGTGGTGTTACCGGGATAAGCAGTAACAGTGCCTTTCACGCAAAGAGCTTCACGTTTTAGTACTCAAATCACACGTTGACCAAAGCTGTGAAAACCGTCGTGTTAGCCCAGCTGCAGACACTCAGGGTATTCAAGCAGCCCGTCATCCAGCTGCTGAGAAAGAGAGAGAGAGAGAGAGAACCACATTTCTCTGTGAAAGCTACAGCAGAAAACATCAGTCCTGAAAGGAGACATTTTTAAGATAAAAAGTCACAGGCCAAGCTATTAATCCTGGAGAATTATGTGTCAAGAACGGCTGAGAGTTTTTTTCCACCCAACAGAATGATTCAATGTCAAGTTAAGTCGGACAGATAGCGATATATATCACTATTATATAACAAATAATCTAGCCTATTTCTATTGTGGAGCAGATGGTGCTTAATTCAACATATAATCCCTCTTTTTAAGTAATCATTGTTTTAAAACAGTATATGAAACATCTGTATATAAATACGAAATGCTGATGCTGTGCAACTGGATTTGAAAATACACTGACGGACGATCACTGTGATGGGGAACGTGAGGGTTTGGAGACAGATACAGAAGTTTGCAGGGAAAGTGCGAGAGGCCCCCGCCGTGCCATTAAATCAGCCGTGCGGTTAACTGGCGCTGCGGAGCTGCAGAGCAGTAGATGATAAATAATCGCTTGGAACCGATTAATTGTGAGGCGCGATGCGGGAGCAGGAAAAGAGCGAGATCCCGGGGAGAGAACGGCCACATATTGAAATTAGGGGTCTGACCCCCTGAAATTTGTTTGCTCCTGATTAGGAATGTCGCCAGGTATTAAAAATAAAAATACATATGTTGACCCTCCTCCCTCCCACAACAAAGTCAGTGAACTCTGCCGAATGGGACTTATCGGTAGTGTTGCTGGACCCCCCCATTTTTGTTTCTAGCTACATGCCTGACTAACATAGCTGCTGCAAGTGCAACTAACATAATGCCTTAGATGGCACAGGCTGTCGCATTCAAACTGTGCCTCCTCCAGGGCCGCGATGCAGCCAGCCCTGCCCCCCAGGCGGCCACTCACGTCGCAGCCAGATGAGGGATCAGACACCGCTCTCCGCTTACAGTCCCAGAGTCTCCTCTGATTGTTTTCCATTGACACTCTGCCTCCAGCTACAGAGCGAAAGGTTCAGCGAAAGTGCACAGAGTATGTTTCAGCATGGAGCACACACTGTCGCCATTTCAGCGGCTCTCAGTCCACACGTTACGGAACGCATAGCGATAAACTGTGAAATTGATAATCCAGGAAAGGGTTTTCAGAGGTGATTTATCTAGGCTGTGTGTGTATATATGGTATTATTATGGTATTTTCATGGTATTTTGATGCCCATTTGGGTGTGCATACGTCAAAATCTTGAAGCATATGATGGGAACAGGGGCGATATTCAGGACAGTAGCAAAGTCAGTGCTTTGTATAGTGTATTTACAGGAGGGTATGGACAAAAAAAAATCATAAAAAAGGACATTCTGCTATGCACAAAAGACACAGCATTTTCTAACCTTAAATATAGAATTTAGTGATCAGTGGTCATTGTCAACACACCACAGCACACAGTGCGCAACAACGAAATGTGTCCTCTGCATTTAACCCATATGTGACTTTCGTGACATAGCAGAGGGCAGCTAATTCAGCGCCCGGGGAGCAGTGCTTGGAGATGGTACCCTTCTCAGAGTACCTCAGTGGTGACTTGCTCGTGGGGGATTCGAACCTGCAATCTTTCAAATACAAGTGCGCTTTCCCTAACCATCAAGCCACCACTGCCCCTATATATGGACTAACTGCATGTTTGGAACACTAATTCCCACATATTTGACTTCAAGAGGCTGAAGGGGAACCTGTCAATTCACAAAAATTGTCACTCTTAGTTTTCTAAAGTAAATAGAAAGATGGCAAAAGCTTATTTTAGCGGCACAGTGACAGTACTTCATAAACTGAGCATTGGGTTAGTATCCGAACAGAGGTTTGGGCAGCCAATTAGATTTTTATGCCTCTTATAACTACCAAAGGAGCAGTTTTTCCCTCTGTTCATCCTTTGTTGACCTTTAATATGGCATAAAATTAACGGCCGTTATGTTTGTCTATGAACCTTTTTGTCAAGCACTTTTGGGAAATTATGCTGGGAATAGCACTATATAAAATTTGAACTTTTCTTCTGAGTAATTCTCACCAAAGCTCTGTGTGAGGAATCTGCATGTCCTTCCTGTGGTTTCTTTAGGGTATTCCTGGTTTTACCCATACGGTGCGTGTATGCGTGCGTGTATTCGTGCCTGTATGCGTGCGTGTATGCGTGCATTCGTGTGTGTATGCTCCAAGACAAACTGGGACCACGTGCTATGGAAAGTGGGGGGGGGGGACACAAATGGGTTCATAATTTAAATACAAAGGTCTATTTATTGGGGGGGGGGAATGAAGCCACATTAAAAATACTGGAGGGTTCCTTCCCTGGTCACTGATGCCCCCCCAGCACTGCTGCTGATACATGATACAGATTGCAAAGATCTTAAGAAGCAAGTCAAGTCACATTAAAACATCATTATTTTACATATTTTCAAAATCTATATCATTTGTCCTGTAAGCCTGGTAGCGCTGAAACATCTGTGACTAACAGTCCCTTTCATCTTTTATTATTTATAGTGATATTCCAGAGGTGGGTCTTTTACATTTTTAAAAAGCCAGTCTAATAACCTTGTTTACTTCCCAAAAGGCAAGTAAATAAATCCCATTTTAATGCTGCCTCTTTGAAATCCATGTTTTTCTCCATGAATAAGAGGGCAAATTAAGGTGTTAACCAGGACAAATAAATAATTTCATTCGTATTAAATGAGGAGTTCCCAGTAAAAAAAAAAAAGAATACTTTGGGCTCACAGAACCATTCATTTGAAACAAAAAAATTAATCACATGAGAAACAAATCTGAACACAACACATTATCTGTCGTAATAAACTATCATAAATTTTTTAAGCCTTAGTACACTGGTTATAAAATCATCTTTCAGTATCGCAGCAACTATAACGTTTATATGTTTAACACAAACAGTCATTGGAAAAAAGCATTTATTGTGTTTAGTGCGTATTTTTAGAACCTAGCTACATCTTGTTTTCAAAATAAAATAGCATATTAAATTCCCCTTATGTTAATTCACCATCGCCCATAAGACCAGCAGCTTGCTGAATGTGAACTGCATATATTCTTCTGCAGTGTAAAAACTCAATCGCTTGGGACCAGAAACCACAGTACTAATGGATCTCTGGCTTTTATTCAGCTACAGGTCATGAATCATTATTATGAATGAAAAGCTCACTCAACGTGCCCCAAAGGCCCTTGAATAAGGTATTAAGGTAATTATTCTGCTATCTTTAAGAATCAGTAGAGCTTATCCAGGTTGCACCTCATGTGGTCTTCAGACTGTGTGTTAATATATGTTCAGATCTCACAGCTGGGCATGCAGACTGACTAATTAGTGGATTCCCATACAGAAATGGCAATGGAGCGACAAAGCATTCGTCTGGTCATGTGCTCCGTAATTATTCTTGACATGCCCTGCATAAACACATGTAATGAGGGCCATTATTGGTTTCCCAAGGTCAACCACACAAACTGGTCTGCGAACACTCCTCGAAAGTGCCTCTGAAGGCAACGTCGAACCTTCAGCAGTCCGTGCCAAATTAACCCCGATGGACAATCTCACGGACTCAGTCGTTTCAAAGTAGAATACAAAACACTCCTTTCTTTAAAATGGAAGGACGGTTTCTGCAGATTTTCCCAGCCACTGTGTAGTAGATGCACCTCCAGGGTATTCAAGGGAGCCTTGTGAAACGAACAACACAAATGAAATGATCAGACTATGATAAATTCTAAGTATAGTGGTACCACAGAACTTAAACTTAATACGTTCAGAACTCAGTTTTGAATCCTAAAAAGTTTGAGTTCTGATCGAATTTTCCCCATAAGAAATAATGGAAAACCAATTACTTGGTTCCCGCCCCCCAAAAAATACACCTAAATGTTTTTTTTTAGCATTTGAACACAAAATGAACAGGATAAAACAAGAAGAGCATATACTGTACTAAACATATCTAAGCACATTTATCAAAACAGTAACTTGTAAAGTAAGAAAATAAATGTATCCAAACAATGTGTAAAGTTAAAAAAAAACAAAAACAATGACACCTTTTTCATAAAGACAGACATAGCACTACTACCTTGAGTCATACTAAGGGTTTGTATTCAATGTAGGAACAAAAGCAAAACATTTAAAAAATGAGAAAAAAAATTGAGAGAGTGTATGCCATGCGGTCCATTGTTTATTTTTATTATTACTCTGTATTTGTTAATTTGTTCGTAAATCGCAAACTTTTAGGTTGTAACATTTGTACAACAACTGCATAACTTTTTGGTGAGCAATGGCTACCAAAATGATAAAGTACAGTGTATTGCCTGTTATTTTCAATAAAAAGAAGCACTATCACCAATAAACGATGCTATCACAGCGAATGCGAGGCTGAGACTGAAGCGTTACCCTTTGTTTCCACTGAGAGACGTGCCGCGTGACTCATTTCCCCGCACGTACAAGTTATCTTAGGTCGGCGTTCACGGTTTGACTTATGAGATTCAGATCGAGTTCTAGGTAATTTTTTTCGAATTGGTTGGTTCGACTTTTAAGAAATTTGAGTTCTAATGAGTTTGAATACTGAGGTACCACTGTATATGGGTACAACACAGGAACGGCAACTTTGGACTTGCGGAGTTTGCGATCCAAGAGATTGAATGACGTTACATTACCTCTGGTGCTAACAATTTTGAATATTTATAAAGTTTAGATATTAATCAGCAATATCAGCCAAGATTGACAGACTGATGCCAGTATCTTAATGTTTAACAAAAAGCTCTCTCTAAGCTGATCTCCAGTTATTAGTATAGAAAGTATGAAAAAATAAAGATAAAGGTCAAAAAGAATTAAAATAGCTTGCAAATATCAAGCGCTAAACTTTTATCAAAAGTAAACGCCATGATTGTGAGCTTTATCAAAATGCATCGAGCTCCCCAACCACAACACCCACGTTTTGTTGAAAGAGAAAAATTTTCCATCTACCTTGAAATGCTAAACGAGGGGAAGAAAAAAAAATTAAAAACTTCACATCTCGTCAAGCCACAGGAGAACCACGGTCTGGAAGCGCGGATGGAAATGCCTCCCATCAGCGGACCAGGCTAATCTGTATAACTTAAAGTGAGTTTTGAAGCCTGTGTTAAAGTGTTATCATGAGAGTTTCTGACACAGCTGGAGAGTGGGCTGAGCAAAACAGCCCAAACCCTCCGGTGCCTCGCACTGGGCCAGGGGTGTACAGCCTCATTCCGAACGAGAGACCTGGCCAAATGAGAGACCTGCCACAAGACCTAAGTAGAAGCCATCCCAGAGTGCAAGTCATTGCCATTCAACCAGGCCATGGGGACGACTTCCTGGGAACCTAGAAACCACTTGACTTGCTGTTTTATGACTCTGTCAGGACCGTAACCTCTCCATCCATCCAAACGACCGCCCACCCATGCCGAGCAACCAATTTCCACAGCATGCAGTAACTGCCCCAATAAACTCTCAAATAACTGCCAATATTTGGACAGTATTCATGTCTTTCCTAGTTCTTTCATAGAATCCCACAAGACATAAAGCTTTCCATTTTAATACAATCTTGTTAACATTAAATGTAAGTTAGTATACAATATGTGCCCATGTGACTGCCTGCACATGCCTGCCTCGATAGCGACATGCGAGGATCTCAGCGATCTAAACTGCGGCAGAGAGCTGACCTCCAGCTCCTCCACCCCCAGTTTTGGGGGGGGGGAGGGGGGCCTGGGCGGAGAGCGTCAATGGCTATAAAGAGCACCTGGGACGGCCGTAAATAACTAACTGGGACCACATGCTAAAACACGGCAAGGCCCCTCAGACCCCTGCCGATGGAGACTGTGCCAGGGAAGGAAAAACAGAGCCCAGTGCGGGGAGCAGGACAAGGTCAGGGGGGGCAGCGGCGATCCTGAGGGTCAGGGGCTTCAAACTTTGTCTCACTTGTACTTAAGCTACACTTATTTGTCTAACACACCCCATACTCTATCTAGCCATCTATCTATATCTATATCTATATATATAAAATGTTGGACCCAGAATTTTTTTTAGACAGTAGTACACAAGAACAAGGTGAAGCAGGAGACACCGGCAATGACCAAAAACCAGCCAGGTAAAGGCCAGAAGCAACTTTCTAATGCCAGGGGTGACTGTCAACTTATCCAACAGGGCCTCATAAGATCCGACATAAGATCGCGAGGAAGAAGCCCTTCATCAATGAGAAGCAGGGAAGGGCCAGGATGCAGTTCCAAAAAACAAAACGTATATCTTACACAGACGCACACATATAAATCGAGGAATGAGCAAAACTGAAAACTTTTCAGTGGTTCTCAAGTTTTTACAGAGCTGTATATATCTGTGTGTATATAAATATACTTTGACCCCAAAGTTCATGTTCTCATATAGTGTTCTACGGTCCCAGAACTTAATTTCCATACTGCTGTTCTGTAATGGATATTTGGAAAGAATGGGGGGAAGTATTTTGTCCTTAAACCGGCTATGCTGCGTATCTACTGAGGGTTTCGTGTCGGATAACAGAACGATCTGCATTTTTCTTTAGGTGACACTGTGAGTAAACCTGTCAGTTATAATTGAAGTCAATAGAAATTCAAGATTGAAGCATTCTTAGCTTGTAAGCAGGAAGGTCGCAGAAGTGCTTCTCAGATATATATATCAAGGAGTCAAGAAGTTATTCACAGCATCTTATATCGAAAGTGACAAGAACAATCTCCCTGAGCCAAAGCGATATTCACCCCACACAAAGGAGTCCTGCTTAATTCTAAAATGGACCAAAACCATTATGACCACTAACAGCAACAATTTATGCATTTAATTATATATCTACATTGAATCACATTTGCCGGAGAAGAAAAAAAAAACAAATCCTTTAGACGATGATTTTTACACGAACAGGAAATTACCAGCAAAAACTTCAATATAAATTCATCTGAGCTCATAAAACTAGAAGCATTTCAATCAAAATGAGCATTAAAAAGCCAAAAACAGGTGCGAGTGATACATAAAAACCAGCATGCCATATACCTTCATCTAGAGCAGATATGGGTCAAACGGCAGCACAGCAAAAAAGGAAGCAGACTGAAAATTTCAAGTACTTAAGCAGTAAATATAAGCACCTGTGAAAATTAACAAAAGCTTTTGCACTGGTTTTGGCGATACTGTAAGCTAAGCTAGTATCACGTAAATGAAAATTGCCTTGGTGAGCTGAGTGTTTCAATCCATGCAAACAATACAGAGGGTTTTGATTCGTTACCGGAATGGCGGTAAAATGGGGGGAGCTACCCATCCACCCACTGGCGCCTTTTTTGATCACTCATTTACAGCCTCTCCAGCTCGCCAGTAAAGCCAGGAGGAGACATGTGGTTTCCAGGTGTGGCAGACAAAGTTTCGCGGTGTAGGATTACAGCAAAGATCATTAAAATAAATAAATAAATCACGGCTGTCTAACCCCGCAGCCATAGTCCCCAAAACCACAGACTCTCAAATAGGTGATTTGTGTTTTGGTAACACCATGGGAAGGTTTGTGCCCACAGGAAACATACATCAAAGGTTAATTTCAAAGCTGGTATAACTCGTGAAGGAGCCTAATTGGCCCAGTCAGCATTCCACTGATGTATGACTGAGGTCTTTGTGAGCACTCAAGCCATTATTCCACCTACTCATTTCCAGTGTAGAACTTTTACCTGCCCGACACAGTCGCATATGGCTGCGTTTGGGCTGGGGTATGAAGCATAATTGAGGCAAGTCTGCGAAATCGTAACAGACTAATGACCCAAAATAAAAGTTGGGACGTGTTCAAAAAAACCCGTCACTGAGTTAAAGATACTTTTCCAATGACCACAGCAAACCTTCATTTGGCAAGAAACGGACCCCTTAAGCGTGCTGTTTGAGAACAGAGAAACATTCACATACATCTGGAAAAGCCAACTTCATGTCCATCTCTGTACTTTGATGACTCCTGATTGCTACAAACAATGATGGCAAGTGGCTCAGTCAGTTAGTATGCTGTGCCTTTGATCAGAAGGTTGCTGGTTCAAATCCCCAGGTTAGTAAAGTGATTTCAGTGTTAGGCCCCTAAGCAAGCAGTGGTTGAAATTTCAGGTCCGGAAAGCAAAAATCCAAACCAAGATTTTGTTCCAACCATCCAGCTGAGTACTCTGTGGCTGTGACTCTTTAAACTCAATGCGTTAGTTGAAACAATCTTGGTCTGGATTTTTACTTTCTGGACCTGAAATTTCTACCTCTGTGAGTAAGGCCCTTAACCCTAATCGCTCTAGGGACTGTCTGACCCAGATTTCTCAAAAAAATGTATGTTTTTTGCATAAATGCTAAATAAAACTAAATCAGATATAACACAATAAAAAACTAAATCCCATTAAAAATGGAAAGTTTCCAAGTACCAGTTTCTTGTCATGGTTCTTTCCACATCTATCACTGTAGATGGCATAACGGCCTAGGAAGTTATTGAGGAAAGACACCTCAATACTAGCTTTCATGCTTATTAATCGGGCATTAGTTAGATAACACTGTGGAATACAGTGCCTATGAGGCTTTGGGATGTTCGGAAGCCCTCCTGGGGGGGAAGGGCACCTCAGAATGAACAGGGACAGCTTGAGGCCCATTACCTAAGCTATAACTGAGACCCAGACACCGCAGACTCCAGGGGTGGCAGCCGGCAATGGCTAATCATGTACGCCTTGCCATTAAAAATCGATCAGCTCAAATCGTAGAGTACGTGCTGCCCTAGCGATGCCATTTGCTGTATCACATAAAGGGCATATCGGCCATTTCCAATTATGGGAGATGACCTGAAATGGGTCCTTGTATTACTGAAACAATGCAGCTAATTATGGACTTAAATTAATTAGACACAGATGTATCACAATTGATATCATTAAACACTATTGAAAGGAAAGGATTTATGAGATTAAGTCATTGGGATGTCTTACAATATTGAGTACATTAAATAAAATGAACATATAGAGAATCAATAATTGGACAAATTGATTCAATAATAATAAAAAATGTGAAATATTTTGCCATCAGTTTATGATGTGGGGGGGCGGACCTATGAATTGACATAAGAACGTCTTGGTCTGGTCGTAAAGTTCATACTGTCCCTGCAGCTACTCCTGCTGTTTGTGAACAATAAGGCCCATCGAACTCTTCACGTACGGCGGCCTGCTCAACTGTCTTGAGACATCAACACCTTCACAGCTGAAGAGCTGTAGGCTTCCTGAGGGACAGGAGCAGCTCCGGGCCCACAGACGTCTCCCTAATGAAGCAAGTGTCACAGGAGCTATGGCGCGTGGGATGAGCGAACGTCATCGATCTCAGAATCGCGGTAACCTGTCTTCCCGTTAGTTCGTCGTCTCCATGGTGGATCACCCGTGTGCTGATTGGCAGTGCGTGGTAATCCTGACTACCACAACTTTCAAAGCCTCAGCTCACCTGACCCTGTACTGGATGAAATATTATATGGATGGCATCTCTCCCTCCGCTGCTCTTAACCCGCACAACAGAGGCACACACTTCAGATTAAATTAAGCTTTTTGTAGTGGAGGCACAAATGTGAAAAGATTAATATTAAAGATGAATATAAAAGGTTTTATAGTTATTCACACATGGGCGCCAACACATCCTTAATACATCAGTATAAAACCTTGCCGTGAGGATTACAAACCACTGCAAACGCACCAACTCATTTAAAACAAGTGGCCCTTGGCGGTTCTCTGTTCATCCGCTTATTTTGGTTGCGCTGGCTCCTGCTTTTGTTTATTTTAGCCTGGCAGCCCTTAAGTGCTTTTTTAAAGGGTTCGAGGCATTCAGAAGTTTGGGGAAAGGTACGAATAACCGCGCAGTACAGAGCGCCCTGCCCTGCCCTGCCCTGCCCTGCCCTGGAAACACAGCACACCTCTCAACTGGCTCCATCTCATTCTAACCAATCCTCTGCATGGGGCACTGATCACTGTACAGGGAAACCGTGTCCCCTCCATCCGGAACTGACCCTGCATACGCGCTCTCTCTCTCTCTCTCTCTCTCGCGCTCTCTCTCTCTCGCTCTCTCAGTGCTATGCTTCTTAAGTAAAAAAAAAAAAAAACAAACAAACCACTACCTATTTTATGGGGAAAACAACCTGTAGAGTTTTTGCTCACTCCTGTAATCTGCATTTCAAATGAGCAGAATAGAACACGACCCTGCATTTTTTTAAAAGTAACACCTTATTTATAGCAATGCATTCGCTGACACAATATTCGCTTTCCATTAAGTTCTGATACATATCTCTGTGCATCCATCAAGGCCAGATAAGCACAGAAGGATTTGGGGTCTTGCCCTTATCAGTATGATCTCCATCATTCTTTGGCAGAATTCCAGTCTGTAGGGTAGATCAAGGGATTATAGCATCTTTATTTTGTAAAATAACTCCCACCTCTGGGGCACAGGTCAGTACGAGAACACACACCCAAAAATCGGTGTTTACCTCATATGTGTGTTACAGATTTACTGGTCACTTGCTGGTCTGGGCTGACAGCTTGTATGTCTCATTGGAAAATGTAGAACTAAGTCTTATATGTGAGAAGTGTATAAATGGGAAGGAAGATTAATATGAAGGAGATCAAGACAAAGATTAAATGACAAAAATGAGAAGAGAACTTATGAGAATTAATAATAAAGGAGAACAAAAAATAGAACAATGGAGGAAGACAAAATGGTATCTTAAGGAGACATCTCCAAAGTGTCATGGAGACAATGCAAGTGAAGGAAGCAGAGCTCCTGGGCTTTGTGCTCAGACTGGCTTCACGCGGCGGTCTCACGTCTGGTCTCACGTCTGGTCTCACCCGTGCGGAGCTCCATAAACGTGTGACGAGCTCCAACACACACGTGGCACGAGCACCCCGCTGGTGGACTGCCTGCCCGCCACACTCATTAAGAGTTTCTGTAGATGTAGACCCAACTCTCACCACAGCCCTGAACTCAAGAAGAAAAAACAACCCCAATCTCAAGAACCAGCCAGGCCCCTTCCTCTGCATTCCCCACGAAATCTGGACCCGTGACAGTGATGGATGGAGCCCACGGACGGAGACGTGCAGTGGGCCACGGGGTTCTTCAAAGAACAGCCAACGGCTGCATCCCCGGAACGAACATATTGAGCACCGATTCGGCTGAGTGGCAGCGATGTGGACAGGGGTGACCCCAACGCCTGAGGGGAACCTGAGGGGTGCACATTTAACGAGAAACCACTTTCCGTTACGGCCGTGCTTTTATTATCACAGGTGAGGCAAAACCAAGAAGCTCCGATTCCTCTCGGTTTAATATTTCACCTGCAGAGAGATTTACAAATGTGGTCTTTATTTCCTTACTGAAATTGCACCAAAAATACTGAACGTCTGGTGCAAGATGATTTTCACGACGAGCACAAGAAGAGCAGTAATAAGACAAGCACACAACTGTAAAGGATCCGGCGCAGAACACATGCTTTATAATGCCTCTGATTTACTGGTGGAATGGAGAATTGCTTGCAGTTCAGTTCTGCCTTACCTTTCTGAGTAATTCATGTACTCTAAAGACTGATGGTAACAGCAGCCATTTACTTTGTTTGGATCAAGGTAGAATTAATGTTCTGCATCTATACAAAATCTATAAATCAGCTCTCTCCAGGAGAACAATATAGTATATACAGTATGCACATATATTACTCAGTCAAGTCTTCGAGTGTGAACACAAAAGTGTTTTTACAACTTCAAATTAAAACTCTTGCACTGGCTTTCCAGCATGGCTGTATGGTTTCCAGGTGACCCCGCACTGGAAAAATGGTTATGGAAGATGAATGAATGGATATTAAAGCTCCTTCTGCAAATTATAGTTTTAACCCAACTCCACACCAGAAATCATCAGGACTACAAACGACATCTGAAATTACTTTTATAGGTAATAAAGATCC
The DNA here is from genome assembly GCA_026776725.1 of Gnathonemus echidnorhynchus. Classification (NCBI taxonomy): domain Eukaryota; kingdom Metazoa; phylum Chordata; class Actinopteri; order Osteoglossiformes; family Mormyridae; genus Gnathonemus; species Gnathonemus echidnorhynchus. Next base: position 6,977,651 of record JAODJU010000033.1, read on the forward strand.
GGGACCCTTCGGGCCCCCAGTTAAACTAAGTTTAATTTAATTCCATCCATCCATCTATCCATTTCCAATTTCCACTTATCCTATGCAAGGTCGCTGGGGTCCAGAACCAATCCTGGTAGCTATGGGTGCAAGGCAAGCAACATCGCAAGATGGGGTGCCAACCCATCGCAGGGTCCACTCACACACCATTCACACACACATTCACACCTACGGACGATTTGGCAACTACTATTCACCTTGGCATGTTTTTGGACTGTGGGGGGAAACCGGAGTAACCCAGAGGAAACCCCACGATGACACGGGGAGAACAGGCAAACTCCACATATGTGAAGCTGGGTTTAATTTAGTTCATGCTTCTAAATCAAGATATGATCTGCTTTATCCACTATTAAGATTGTTTTCCATTGTTTTATTAAGCACTTATAAGATTATGCAGCACTGGAGAGACTAGGCCAGTCTTGTTAGCCTTTGTCTCCAGTACATTGCATCATACTGCTATAGAAAAATGTATTAATGCAGCTTAGTTGTGCCTCATTTGGGTGTGTCCCTGCTTGGAATCATATAAGTAAAATAGCAGAGGTGTTTCTTTCAGTAAGAGACTCATTTATACAAAGAAAAAACCAGTGGGGGGTCCACTTTTCTGAACAGATGCTGGAACACCCTGGAAACTTAATTAAACCTCAGTCAGTGGCCCATAAGTACCGAAATCGCTGACCTAGTCTGGAAATGAAATCTCCGGCTGCGTCGCTCTTCATGCCGTTTAGCCTGGATCACTGTCATCAAATGACCAAATATGAAAAACTATTACTTGCTGAGACATAATATACAGCCCTTAAATCCTCCCCCCCCCAAGAAAACGGCAGCCGGCAGAACGCTCCAAAAACGACCCCACTGAAACGATGCTGCAGAGTCATTCGTCTCACTGAAAAATACGGAGGACTCGGAGCAGAAGAGGGCGTCATCAGAAAGCGTGACAAGCAATAGCTCACATCCAAGGAGATGCACTGTAGCAGTGGCATCCCATTAGAAACCCGGTGTTAGCAGTGAAACCCCGCTTTTATCAAGCACGGCAGAGAGGACAGCATGGACTCGTATTTCACGTCCAATGCAGATTCTGCATAGCTGCTGCCAACTTCCTCTGCTGTGTCAGTGAGGTCTGGGGTTTTTGCTTCAAACAGCTACGCTCGAGTGGTCTGGTGCTGAAAGATCTCACAAGATTCTCAGCAGCCACATTTAGATTTCACGCCAACCTCTGCTGTTAGTGGACCATTTTTATAAGATGGTCTGGCCCAGGTATCAAGGCTGTGCTCATTCTCATACTGAGTCATTCACTGGTTAACTGGACACAAGCATTTGACTGTCAGAAATTCAGGTTTGCAGAATAATGAAAGAAAACCCAGCATCGTCTATTCAATTAACAAATGTACAGCTGGAGGAAGAAATTTAAAGAATTTCAGCAAAACAAAACGCATTTCAGTTTAGCAAAAAAAAATTAAAAATTACAAGATAATGGGGGTTTTAAAACTGAGACTTCTTCTTAAACTGTTTGCTGATAAAAAAAAAAAAAAAAAAAGTATTTTCTCCAGTTACTAGGATTCACAAGTGAGGTGCACTGCACTGTAAGTTATTACCCCTGGTCTCTCCATTGTTCTCTGCTAGCAAAGAGAAGTCAGTCACAAGAGTAAGACATCCTGCAGCCCATTTTAGTTTCCTAGGTAACCAAATAAAAACGTATGCTACCCACCATACAAAACACTAATAACAAAAGCTAACAAAAGCAGATGACAAACTTTCTTTGCAGAGATGTTTTTATTTGCAATCTCCACGATGCATCATGCATACTCTAATTTAGCGGGGGGCACATGGAGGTAACCATGGTAACACATCTATAGCTCAGGGTGTGAACAAGGGGATAAAAAAGAAGCTCATTAGCACCTGCAGAAGATTTTATTGCATGCAAACAAAAGTCACCGTTTAGTTTCATCCAATCACAACTCTGCCTGTAGGCAAAAGGCCCCGCCCTCAATTCTAGCTTTACCCGCCAGGATACACCACATGCACTAGTGTAAGGGAGGAAAACCTTCACGAATTTTAACTCTAGGTTTGGTGATAACAAGGATTCATGGCGGGATTCTGTTCTCCTACTTAGTCAGTCAATAGGGACACTTCATATACCAAGACTGGAAAAATTCAACGTCTAAAAGAAATCAGAACAAGTGACAGGGAAATTGTTTTTTAGTAATGAATAAATCAGGGAAAACACAAGTAACTTCAAATAACTTGAAGCAAAGCGTCAATCCACTTCGGTTCATAAAGCCATTATGTTCCAACAGTTTTGATATTTCCCCTGCAATATAAAGGAGTAGCACTGCCCAAAGGTATGTCACTAGATCATTATTCACCTCTGACGTGCTGTTGCTTATGCCCCTGCCCCGTATCTAGTAGCTGCCGGGTGTTTAATCATGACGCCGTCGAAGCTCAGGATTCGCACTCAAGTGGAATTTCACTCTCCTGTAATTTCGGGATTCCCGGAGTTTCAGCCAGAATGCGCCCTGATGGCGCGCATCGGGGGTGTCACTTCAGCAAGTAAACACGTACGCCACGCATGCACATCTCACTCCTTCAAACAACTTGTTAGACATCGGTAATAAAAATGAGTATTATTGTAATTCATAATATTTTTGTTTTTCCATTTAACACCACATCAATTGCTTTTCAACTGCAGGAAATAAAAGTGGAACCGCAATTTAACATTCAAAGTTGAAATAACCCACACTGGACCTTACTTTTGTTGATTGTTTTGTTTTGTTTGAGTCTAATCATGTAGAGTAGCATTGGATTTTTATCTGTCATTTTGCATTTTGTTACATGACTTTCATTCGAAAGCCGCATGAATCAGCGCATCAACTGCTCGCCTGCAACAGGGTACGGACCGTCAAAAACTCACCTTATTAACTAATTGTCAAAACTAATTCATACCTAACCGAAACGTAAAACTGTCACGTATACCATTCCATAATATAAACTAAAGTGTTTGACACACACCGAGAAAACCTACAGCAGGACAATAAAATAAAAAAACTTGCAAAATAAACACACATAAAAGTAGGATAGCTATCTGCAAGGCAGCGAAAAAAAGCTACTTCAAATAGTAAAATATTTCAATATTCTGCAACTACCGTACGCTTTACAATCAATAATGAAACAGATACACCAGAATGCATTTCCTTATAAGAGCTTTGAACCTGATCCCTATAGTAAATTAAATAAAGCAATGACAAAATTCAATGACACACTTTTCGTTATACTGAACAGATTTTCACCATCGATCATTTATATCGTTTAAAAGTTCACAAAATAATAGAAAATATGAATTCATAGTACTACATATTAAAGTACAACCGAATTGTTGTAAACAAGTTTCAGGGGGAAAACGTGAAACGAATCGGTACCTAAACATCAGGAGCTAAAGCACAACTATGCGACAGTCGGCTGTCGACTAGCGCCACCAGGTGGCGAATATTTCAGAGCGCTTCGTGATAACGAAAAAAAAACTTGTGCAGTACTAATATACCAGTACTGCTTTAAAAAGACGAACTGACTTATTTGTACATATAACAAGTAGTCTTTGTGCATAATTACGCTGTAGCGTTTCCAATACCTTTGTTAAGCTATTCATTTACTGAGGTATTTATTTGAAGGCAAGAACTTAATCAGAAAACGCAAACTGTTTGAAGAAGCTCTCGTGAATGGCGTAATCTTAAAACTATAAAAACTACTTTATTTTAGCGGTGCCTTTAGAAACCTGTGAAGCACAGCCTGTGTAGTTGCAGACAATCGACACAATGCTGTTCTCTTCGGCGCCACCTACTACACTTAACGTAAGTGAAGAAATTGTGCAGGGATATTTATTATAAGGTGACGCATTAAGCCAAGCACATACTGGTCCCCTGTCGAATAAATAAATCACAATAAGGGGTAACTCACCAAGCAAAATCTCAAACTATCCCTGTTCATCTAGTTGGGACGACGCAGCAAGTAAGCCGGTATAGGAGATGCGACGGGTGTGGATATGCGCTGCCAGAAAAGTTGCGGTAATCCCAGCGTCAGTGCGCTGTGTTCTGCACGGAGGCAGCGACGCCGCTGGCTCACAATCGCACCCATAAATTTCGGAAGTCACCGCCTCCCCCTGGACTCGGGAGCGGCGTCTATACCTCCCTTCATTCCTCCTTCACTTTGCGCTCCGTAATAAGAAACCACACACCCACTTTACTACAAACGACGGATGAGGCCAGATAGTAGGGGTGACGGACCCGAGCCAAGCAGGAATAACTCTGTTATAAATTAACATTAAATTCCACACGACTACGTATTAGCGATCACCGCAGAAAGGGCCAGATTTATCAGTGTTTTTACTTGGAATGGGAGGTTGCATAAAGTAGCAGACCAGGTCTTTTATTCGCCTACGGCATGCGCCACCGATGGTCTGTTCCAGCATGACGGACGTGGCATTTGGGGTTAGTTGAGGGGATTAAAATGAAGTGGCGTAAATTAAACACATGACATATATTTCTTATGTATACTTTTTATTATTATAATCAGTATTTTGCATATGACTTTTATTCAATAGCATCCAAAAGTTTATGTTTTTGCTCATGTCAGTGATTTAGCAGCATACAAAAAATGTTCAAAATTTAAAGTTACACACAAATGAATTTGAAATTGTACATCAATACTTAAACCAGTTACATACTAATACGCCATAAAAAAAAGTAGCGTAAGCATTTTAAAGCTTTTTACCCAATACCCAAGTTTAGCTATATAAAACAAACTCATACTACGGAATATTAGAGTATGAAATATGCAACAACTTTGGGATTTTATACAGCATAAATAATCGCATCATAAAGTAAGGATATAGGGCTGTATGCAAAACAGCGACAGACAAAAGGTAAAATGTCTGTAGCGTAATTTCAGATTGATATGTTGCGCATTGCTCATCGTGTTAAGCTGAGTGCGCGCTACTACTGTACAGTGTGACACAAGCACTTTTTATGCTAAATTATTTGCGTTTATGTAAATATTAGGTACAAGTGAAATACTGTTAGCGAATCGTGATAGAAGTTTCAATTTGAGTCCAAAATGAGACTCGAGTATAAGAAGCTGATAATGCTAACTTAAATCCAACACATAGCCTGCGCTTTTACTACCAAATCGAAACGGCCAGTGTTGTTGGAGATGCGCTAAGCAAGTTTGAAGAGTTGCTGGATGTACCGGTTTATATTTTAATAATAAACAACGTGATTTCCGTTTCAGTTTTAGTGGCCCTCAGTTAAGTCTTTGCAGGTTTGTCAATAACGTAACTTAAGTTAAATTCAGTAACATGGTGATATTTCTAGTTAGATCTTTAACATTTCTTCAGATCAAGGGTACTGTGAAGGGGGGGGGGGGGTAGGAAGATTCCAAGGGCCCCCATGTAACAGGGGCCCTAAAAAAATTGGAACATAAGTGGTTTGGTCTGGGTTGGGGCCCAATGCAATATACTGTTACAGGGCCAAAAATCTCTAGCGGCGGCTATTTTACTGAGGATAATGTGATCTGAAAGATGGGCTCTCCAAAGGATCGGTTTTGGTGCACGGAGACAGCAATTCTTATATTCACATCCACCTATCCATTTCATCCAGGGTCGCTGTGACATTTTCACATATTAACTGCAATATAGTATTGAAAAGCACAGATGGGAGTCCACAGACCATCACATTTTTTCAGATTTTCATTTTCAAAACACAACGCCACATGTTCTTATATAGAGTGCAGAGTCCCATTCAAGTGGCGTGAAAGCAGCACTGCGGAGGATTTTAACAGTGCATCAGCACAGATATCCATCCAGCTGGAATGTAACACAGGTAATGAGGTCATTGTCATAGGTAATTTACTGCTCGGTGACAGATGTTCGACTCGATGTGGCCATGGAGACCTTGCTTGTTAGATTCAGAGTGTGCTCCGCAGTGTTTGTTGGTTAGCGTTGATAATACGGGGTCGTAGTTTCAGATTCGGTGCTGTCGCATGTTCCTAGGAGCCAAACACTCCCTGACTAAACTTTATACAGTAACATTAATCGCCTTAACCCTCTCACTGCCAAATTTAGTACCTACACCTGGAAATGCGATACAGTTTCCAGCACTGCATACTCTCCATACACTGCATACTCTTGCTTTATGAAACCAACCACAGACAGTGAGAAGAAACACAGACACTCCTTTATACTACGGTACAGTTACAGGGACAATGACTTCATTTTCAGATTTTCTGGTGTGCGTCAGCATCACCACTGCAGTCATACAAAAAAAAAACAAGCTTTATTCAGAGCAACACAACTTTAAAAAGGTCACACTAATCAAAGGCAACAGCTGATATACATCTTGAAATTTACACTTAGCAATTTCTGCAGTTAATATTACTATTACACAGGGAAATAATACCATTCCAAAAAGAAAAGCAGTAAATGATCCAGATCTTAGCAACGATAGGACAAATATTTAAATGTTGTGTTTACCTGGCACTTGATAAGTTATATCGTCTGAATTTAGAAAGTTCTGTGAGAGTGTGGTTCAATCTTGAGACAGACGTGTGGAAATGCGTGTGGTTTTCTTTCACCTTGTCTCATCATCTCAGCACGTGGAAACCTAGTCTGGTTCTACACACTCAGTTGTGCTTATCCCACCCTGCATCACCAGCCAGCAAAGCGGTGCCTATAGGTCTCTGACCTCTTTGACCCAGTCCGATGCCCATGCATTTCTTACCCATCATGCACCACTGGGTGTTGGCACCAGAGAACTGTAGCATCTATACTGCCTTTATAAATGGCTCCTTCAAGATTGACAGCAGTTCCTGAGGTTGGGCTGTTCAAGCTACACAGGTTGGCTGGATGAGGTGGGTTTTTCTGTGGAGCCTGGGGGGTGGGAGGTGCCTAACTTGTTCTTTGCTGCCCTCTTCAGATTGTTTTGCAGGGTCACTTGGGTTTCAGGCGTGGAGCTACCAAAATAACCCCTAACTGCTCCTTGTTGACCCGGAAGAAACGAACAGCCAGTTTGACATACAAGACAGCGAATATTATTCCTACTAATTACTCAGACGCGATCTCGTTCACCTTGCATGTGACGTATGGCTACAGTATCTGTCACTGTCTCCCCATTTCTGAAATGACAGATGGCAATAAGGACATATTCATCAACTGTAAAAAGTTTGCTTAATTAAAAATAAATCGAATAGAATACTTTTAACTAATGAATACGTGTCATGCTCAAACCTCTGAACTCTAAAGAATAATGTTAAAAAAAAAAATTTCTAATTAAATTTGTTCAAAACTTAATAATGCATTATATTTGAGCAAAGAAAGTAAATTAAGTGTTTAGAAAATGACTTTAGTCTTCCGATTTCCATTTTTAACTGAGAATATTTTCTGATAGTTGCTTAGTTGGAAAATAAACACTGGGTTAACACCAATAGTAGAACATGCCTTAATCTGCTAAATAATGACACCAATTTGGAGGAGTGCAGCAGGACTCAAAGCTGCAATGATTCTGCACATATCGGGTCACCTGAGCAAAGACCACGATTCAGGGATTATGATTGTATTAGTAAACTCTTGATTGCATTGCAGCACCTTTTGACTCAGCAACCTCAGACATCTCTCTTAAGCTCAGAAAAGCTCTAAAGTACAGGTCCGAATATCAGGGCCACTGCTTTCAGACAGTCTGGCCGGATAATAAGCAGCCTTTCTCTCTTTGTGTTGTGTGTACTGGGTAGTGGAAATATAAAAAAGATTAATTTGCCCTGGATAGATTCAAAATTCAAGGCGCTATTGTGGCCATTTTTTGTTTATTTTGTCATTCAATCCAGTTTCCTTGAGGGTTGTTCTAAAAACCAATGTACCACTTGAAGTAAATACTTCTTATTTATGTTCTTTTATCAGGTTTGACTGATAGAAGATTATATTCCACAATGACTGGGAATATTAAGATGCAGAGACAAAACCCATGTTAGGATTTTACCGTCAATGGATTGTGCTGTTCTGGCTCGATCGAAGGTTGATGATTTAACCTAGAGGAGGGGACCGGCTGTTAAATACCTGAGGATGGATGTTACCTGATATCCGTCAGCGAAAATCTACCTATATAAATGTGAAAATGCATTCTGTGGATTAGCGTTGTGAAAATCGCACCGTATTCGTGGTTTTGGTAACCATGGTTTCAGTTATTCGCGGTTTACTGCGATCCGGAAAAAGACTGCACAATGATCGAGTAACAGCACATTTTTTCATTGTTCCTTCATCCTTTGAGAGATATAAAAAAAAGTATGATTTTCATTGCTCTGTCATCCTTTGATTGATGGTATATTTTCAGTGCTCTATCATCTCTTGAGAATTAGGCTAAAATATCAGAATCCTGCCGCAGATATTTGGTCATTTCTAGAGGGTGGGACTGGACCACATGTTGGCCTGGGGGGGTCGCGAGGGCCTGGGATCCCAAGGTGTTTAGTGCTATGGTGGGTGCAGCAATGTGCTGGACCAGTGCCTGCTCCCAAACCTGACCTGACCTAATCTGATTATATAGAAGACACAGCACAAGACGTCTTAAGACATTAAATTATACATTAGAAATAGTGCATGAATGAACCATTGTAGTGTAAGTTAAAAGGATATTGCACGTATAGTATGAAGGGAAGATGTCAGACAAGGGGAAGAGCGTAATTGTCCCTGGTTGTTGAATTACTGAAGTACTAGGCGGGTTTATTTAAGAGCTGGGCGGCTACAGGGAAGAAGTTGCGGAGAGGGTGCGAGTTGTGGATCATGATGCACTTGAACCTCCTCTATGATGGCAGTTTGATGAAGAGGTGACTGCCAGGGGGAGTGGAACCAGCAGCAATCTTCCCAGCTCTCCTCTTTGCCCTGGTTATCCAAAACAATGAGCTGTTGAGAAAGCAGGGCCAGTCAGTCCCTGGAGCTTTTGGGGGTTAAAGGCCTTGCTCAGCGGCCCAACTATAAAACCACTCTGCCGATTATGGGAATTGAACCTATGACCTTCAGATCATGGGCAAAGAGTTCGCCCCCACAGAGATACACACCATATCAGTTTATATGCCCTACTAAAAAGCACTCTTAAAACAATATAATATTTTGGGATTTTTATGTCCCATAATTTTGAACACTTCACTAACAAGTGTTAAAAACTATTTATAGTGAACACTTCACTATAAAGGTCCTGGTACTATGAAAACCTTTGTAGCTATTAATAGATTTTAATGATCATTTATACATATTAATGTTTGTTTAATAAATAATAGATAAAAATAACCTCCACTGCACTTCCAGAGGGGGCAGCATGGGGAACACGCTCATTAAAAGTAAACTGCTGCTTTAAGAGGAAACATCCATCATCTTTCAGGGCTGGCAGCAGAGGTCAGCCAGTCTGCATTTTAACAAGTCGTCTGCATTTTTCACACGAGAAGCATTTTGTTGACAAGCTAGTGTATACTTAGGTAATTGGTTTCAGCGGCGCCCCAGACAAGTTAATTAATTCTAATTACTCTCAGGACACCGCATGGGTCAAGCAAATTTGCCTGACAAAGGAGCCAGGGACTGCGGTTTGTCACCGTGCTGCTCTGGAGACATAAACAACCTGGAATAAGCACAGCAGCGCTCGCGACGGTCCAGACCCACCTTGACCTCATATTCAATAAGAATATAAACAGGCACACAAGGCCAAACTGACGTGATTGTAATTAATACCTATTCCGATTATACCCTGTGCTGATTTTTTGCAGAATGACGGATTATGGAGGAGTCATAAACTGTGACTAAGATAACTGTGGGGCTGGGAAGGAAGTTCATGTTCTTTTTGGTGCCTGTGTTTTAAACGTGACTGATTTCCCAAAGGAAAAGCAACATTGTTCATGGTCCTTCTGCACCCAACAGTGAAATAAACCAACAGGCGTTCAGCACTCAGCAGACACAACTGGACAATTTACGCTCGGTCATCAAAATGCCAGATAAGAATCACTGGAATTTAAAGAGGGGGGGACACTGATAGAGAACAAAGAACAAAATTGGTTTGGTGAACTTTCATTATTTGTGTGTGGGAGGGGTTGTAATCCTAGGCCTGGTTTGTAACCTTTAATAAGCACTAAATACTCATAAAATAAATGCCCCCTATTCTAAGTCTTGTGACTTAAACGGGAAGATTGAAGAAGCAAAGATGGTGAGTGACTGGTTGCTGTTCTTGCAAAATTGGGACATATGAGATGAAAAAACCAGAATCAGTTTACAATACACCCCGAGATTGACTGCGGCTTTGTTGTGTTATTGACTGTTGTAATTTATTCAATGTAGCCTCTGTATGCATGTAGATAAAGCTGATATGTTATGCCAGTAAAGGAGAGCAATGTACATTGAACTAATAGTCACTAAAAATATGGCTGCCTTACTTGATATGATCTAGATTGCTGCTTAAGGGCGAAAGGCAATTTCGGCGATATAATTGTCAATAAGATGCCTGTCGCGTGACGGCCAAAAACCCGTTTAGGTTTATGATCGTGTATGAATTTCAGAGGTCGACAGTGCCGTTTAATAAAGAGGGCAGCCTCTCTTTTTAATCAAATGACATGTATGCGATTAAGGAGTTTCAGTCCGGCGCTGACGTCAACCGCACCCTAGGCAGTGCTGTCGATTCATCACGCACGCTGCGATCCAGCTCAATAAAATCACGGGGAATAAGGGCCTTATGATGAAGCATTCAGCAGACACAATGAGAATTTCCACGTGTTTATGGAATGTTTGATGTGATTCATATTTATGTTTGAAGTCAGTCAACCTTTATCAATACAGCACATGACAATCAAATGATGATGTTTTTAAACAACACAAGCTCAGGACAATATTACTATATGAACCTTACCTTAAGGGGATTGTAAACAATGGGACACTTTTAATCCATGTACGAAGGCTCTCTTCGAGGTTCTCTTGCTCTCTTATGCCTCTCATAAATTCAGTCCCATCAAAGGTCCTAAAAACTGACCACCAGCCAGTCTGTAAGATGCCAATGCATAAAATAATAAATAAAACATAACCAATGGTTAATAAAAAAGTCAATGATCTATTGCTGATCAAATGTAATTTCCTGAATTTTGATGGTTAAATATTTTAACAATCGTGTAGTCATGGCATTGCAATCTGCCAAATGCAAATATGCATGCAGCACTTTTACATTTTGGCTTATTTCATAGTGTGCTGCATATATTTAGTGTAATTTGAAACTGATTTTATTTCGGTTTAAAGGAGGTAAGATGGACAAAAAGTCGAGGCTTTTTTCAGCTCTTCCTCCTGCGTGTTCTCCCAGAGACGGCACTCTTTGCAAGTTTCCCCGGGCATGGTAGTCTCAGGAGCGATGAAGATGAAGATGAAGATGAAGACTGGGCCGCCCGCCCTCCCACCACTGTGTGTGAGCCGCTGGGTTACTGCCCCCCCCACTCACCCCAACCCAGCCGACTGACAGCGGCTACTGCTGCCGAATGGTAAGCTAGCGGTGTCACCCACGCCGGCGTCCGAAATCCCCGGGCCTCCCAGCTACCGAGGGCTAATGCGGCAGCAGGGATGGAAGCTGCTTCAGGACCGGGGGCCAGACCTGAGGGCACCCTCTCACCAGCGTTTCCAAAGAAGAAAAAATCATTTATTCACATCCGAATCCTGCAACAAAAGTCAAAAAGCCAAAAGTGATTCAACTAAACATTCTTTCTCAAGTGTATTCAGTTTTTATATATATATATATATATATATATATGCTGAATAAGGATTTACTGGAAATAGTGCTAAATTTCAGTCTCATCAGTTTTTTGGGGTTCAGTATATTTCAGGCAGAGAGATCTGAGTCACTATAATGTTCCAGGAACAAGAAGTAACCAAGGTACAGAAATATCCGTAATATTAACATCTACCTATAGGAGTACAGAAATACCCATAACATTAGCACCTGGCTATAGGAGTGAGTTTAAATAGTTAAATGATGTACTTTGGTTTGCATCAATGTGTCTGTTTAGGAAAATAATATGATTAAGCTGTCAAGGGGCTGACTTTCTTCAGTTGGTGGTTCAGAAGCAGTAGGTACTGCATGTGGGCATCCATAAGGTAAAGAGGCTGCTGTTCGGCAATGAGACACAAGCGAAGGGGAGACAATCCCCACATTCTCTGATTCATGACAAGCAGATGATGATGATGATGACAGCTGATTCACCCTTCGTAGCCACATATACAGGCAAAGAATGAGCATGTATTGATGATACCTTATAGACATGTTCAGAGAAGACGTCACATTGCAATATCAGTACTAAATGAAACCGAGGAAGTGTGATATATTAAAAAAAAAATCTTATTACGGTACAAGCCCGCAGCTGTGATTGATATCATATGCAATGGCCTGTGCTGACATTTTCCCTCTCAAATGCCCTTGAGATTCCTCGAAGAAAAGTCTGACAGCAGGAGTAAATTCGTGCCCTGCTACCACGAATGAAGTTGACTGCTTGTCATCTTGGGGAGACATGTTACTGGAATCTGGAACACCTCCTTTATTCTCAAAGGAGAGCCCGGCCAAAAGTGGAGCACCAAGAGTGGAGACACAAGTCTATATCATTCAATTAAAATGTAAATTCACATACTATTAATAAACCAGAATCGAGGCCTTGAGCACTACAGTACATATATCAATGCAACGTAACTCCCACTGGGTCTCTAGGTATTAATAAAGAGAATATCATACCTGCCGTTGCAAAAGTTAATCAACACCTGATCAATAGGATTAAAGCTACTGACTCAGAGTAATAGATGAGCTTTGCAAACCAAACGGACCTTATCCTGTTTGCTGCTGTCTGAAACAACTGACAGTAACTAGGTGAGCATTTTTCCAGTCGCTCTCAGTGCTTTACATGTGTGCCAAAGCACATGTTTAATTTCCCAGGGAAATATCAATATGTGGAATGTGAATATCACATTATTTTTGGCTTTTACAAACTAGAACACAACAAAAACAACAAAAGCTCAAGTCTTGAGTGGCAAGAATTGAGTCCTACTCGATACATACACTATGGCCAAAATTGTGGGAACACTTAGTATTTTTGGCATTATGTTTTAAAAATATGCACACATATATTGGCAATAATGCTTATAAACAATTAAATGTTACACACTGGATGATTAAATAAGTAACTGGAGTAACAGGAATAAAAGTTCTTTCTGAACACTGGAACTGTTTCCAGTTTTGACCACTAGTCTAGGCCTAATAGACAAAGAAAAAACTCCAGATTGCGCTGCCCTTTAAATAGCCGGCTTTTACTTTGTGCTTCCTTGTCTGGAAATACTTAAAAATCCTCTTGACTTGTGAACAGTATTAGAATATGTCTGAGATACGGCATATTTCCCACTAGACAATGGAGCCATTATTTCTAAAGCTGACAATAACAGTCGTCACACTCAAAACAGTTAAAAACCAATAACCCCAACATAACCTTGTGTAGCCACTTCAATCATAGCATTAAAGACCATGATAAGTATATATGACCTCTCTAGCTGGAAGTGCAAAGAGAGAGTTGGTTCCAGCAATAACATCTGCCAGTGTTTGTTTTGCCAGTGCATTGAAATTGTTCCACTTTTTATACCCAGTCATGACTTCAATTAAACCAATTCACCAAAATACTAATTTACTGATCCCATCCCATCACCCAAAATAATCAAATTTATGCTTAAGTAGCGTAATGTGGTTAACATGAAGCAAATTTCTGTTTTAGTTAATCTATGATTTTTTCCGACATTACGCATCAGTCCTTTTAATGTGAGATGGCCACTTTAAGTTTTCCACGGTAATGCAAAATCTGCCCTTCGATGCTGAGTCCTTACAAATTATGGGATATGGAAGCACGATGGATTTAAGGTTAAGGTGCGTCGTCCCAGAAAGCTGACGGTGCCAGGAAACTTCTACCCCTCATCTCAGCTGTAGTGAGTGCAAGGACCACGGCACATTCCATGCATACACAATCAGCCCTAATTAATCTCCTTCTCATTAACACAAATGGTTTTCTTAACGGCACTAATAACCTACTGCACTGCTGTCCAGTAACACAGGCTCAGCAGTAATAACTTTGGCTCAAAATCTACACCACAAGCGTACATACAAAATGGATGTTTCACAACTGTGTGTTGATGCAGATTTCTAAGATCAAGCAAATTTAGCTGGACAAAAATGCGGAATATTCCTCTTTCTCGAGATGAAATGACACATCCTTTGAATTTCGCCCTGATTTATAGGCCTACCAAAATTAGTTCAAGATAACAGCTTCCAGTGTGATTAAAATTGCTTCTTTAACATACAATTTGTAGCCGAATTACTAAATTACTCCTTTCTTTAAAATGCATGCTATATGTTGTAGAGAATACATTATTGGGGAGTTATCTTCATCGCTAAGGAATTATTAAGGAATAAAGGCCTAACCATTGTGTTATAATTCCATGTCAGGTTTGTAAGTCTCTCCAAGGCTAGTTTTGAGCTCAACTCATTTCCTACTCTCTTCGATGTCCAGAAAACATGTTGGATAACAGGGTATTCTCCATAAAGAAAGTCACTCTCTGCCAGGGACTTCTGAGCTGACCTGTGGTACCTGCCAGGGAAACGCAAGGTAATCCCAGACCACACGTCCATTGCAAGTATCATCTCCAGCCATAACCGTGGTGATAACGACAAACCTCACGTACCAAGAAACTAACGTGCTACCTTCAGATAGCCTTCCGTGCAGCTCCACAAAACTTAGACAGGGCTCAAATGTAATCTACAGGGGGGCATGTGCATGCAGATGTCTGCTAGCAATTAATAATTATCATTATTATTATAATCAGTGCGTATTTCGGAAAAAGGCTTGAAAATCATGTGTGTGTTTATGGGGGTGGGGGCTTCAGGGCAGATTTGGTCCCTACCAATGTTGCAACCTAACCGACACCCAAACTGACAATAACAATTTTCCTGACCGATTTGGTCAAGGTCTTCGATCAGGAAAGCTTGCCATCCAATTCTTCACCTTCAAGCTGAATAAAAATGTCCACCAAGACATCCCTGTGTCACGTGACTGCTAGAGACCCATAGGCCTGTTTACCGTTTTATTTCAAGGATTCCGGGAAAATATCTATGTGCAAATAATCTGTTTTGTCAACCACACCACTGATCAGGGCCAGGAAAATGCACTGGCATTAACACTGAAATGCACACTAAAGGTTCTGAATTGATCAGTCAATACCCATTTATTGCATTGGGCATCGATACAAAATATAGCAGTTGTACGTCCATTTGGTTTAGCACGTTCCAGTCATCTGACAGCATGAAGCAAAAAATATGAAGCTTTCGGAAACTAACTTACTTTTTATCCAAAATGGAACTGATGCATTGCATTTGCACATTTTAAAAGCACATATTATATGAAATGTTCAGTGTGCCGAGTGAATTATTCTTTATATAGATAGAACACAAAAGATTCAATCATTAATGCTTCAAAGCAATTAACTTAGATGGACTCTAGAGAATATGTCCATGGCGGATGGCAATATTTATAGTCCCGGCATTTCTCTTGTGTGACACAGGTTCTTTAGAGACAAATTCAGATAGGACTGTTTTTTTAAATCCTTTAATCCTCACCCTAATGAACACTTGATAACTGCACACTCATGGCTGAGATAAGCAGTTGCTTCAAGGAAGGCAGTCTCTGAAACTTCAAAGGATGTACAAGATATGTCACACTCAATGGAATTAGCAAGGCACCTTAACACCTCCCAATCTTCTGGCCTAGCCTTCCATCGAGTCTATTGATATGGATTTGATCCCTCCTAATAAAACAGGCCACGCCCTGGCCATAATCCAGCACCTGAGAATCAGTGTGAATCACCTACAGTACAGGCTATAGGACAGGAGACTCGCTGTGAAATAGGGATCATCGTGGTATATGGCAGTGTTCCCAAAACACGTAACATGCGTCATTGTGTTTTACCCAAAGCAGCTTTAACCAACAGGAAAGGCAATCAAACCCCACCACCCCCATGATTTTTTTAAGCCAGCGGAATGATATCGGTGGCAGTGGATCTTCGCTTTGTGTCCTTAATAGAGTGTGGTCCTGTAGTATGACAGGCATGCTGTCCCTTCCAGCCCTGCAAAAGATGTAAAGCATTAAGAAGCACTTTCTCACCGGGTGTTAAAGCGCCGAAAGGGAATTTATTTGTGTTACCGACACGGAATCTGGCAAAAACAACCAGCCACCGCAGTTAAAAAAAAAGGACGCAAACTCGCACGAATGGCACACAATCGTGAGGACAGCACGCTGAGAACGGTGAGCCAGCGGTTCCTAAGGTTCTGTCTTCAGGTAATATCTGCTATAAAATGACTGTTACGAGTAGCATCGCTACATAGAGATGCACCCGGTGATACCAGCTGATAGATGGAAATCATGGCAAGAGATGAAAAACTGCAATACGATTACAGCATTATGTCAGTCTGAATGTAAATGAGTACCACACACCTGCCACAACACACAAATCAACAGTTTACAAAGTACTGGCGCCTGGTTTTGTGTGATTACACCTGCTGTGTCAGCTGCTTGACAAACAATATATCCATCTACCTCCCTTCAGATGTGGACTTCAGAAAGTAAAAAGATTTTGTTTCAACCGACTAGTTGATTATAAAGACTCACAGTCACAGAGTATTCAACGGGCTTGGTTTAATCAAAATCTTTGGTCGGGATTTTTACTTTCTGTCCACCTCTACCTCCCATAACCACTTATTCAACCCAACCGATAAAAAAATGATAATTCATTTACTTGCCATTTGCACAGGTACATTGGAATTACAGTATTCTCTTTGGCTACCATAGCTTGGGGGTCCCAGCTCAGGGTCAGCAAATGTGCAAAGCCCCTGGAGCTGTGGGTGAAGCGCCTCACTCAAGGGCCCATGGACATGTGACTGTTCAGCTGAGGCTCAAACCGGTGATCTTTTGATTACAGGCATGGAGACTTAACCTGCTGAGCTACTCACCACCCCCTGTATCCACAATGGGATTCCAGTCAATAACAGGCCACATATTTAGACTGAAGAAAGGGGAAACTGAAGACCCCATAGAAAATCCACACAGTGTACAGAACCAGAACCAGGATCAGGGCAGAAATACCACCTGGGTGGTATGAGGCTGCAATGCTACATGCTGAGCCAAGAAAGACATAAGGACGCATTCACTGCTTCACCCTTTATGTCTGAAGCCACCCAATGTCTAATTGTTTATCCAATCATCCTTGTCCCACACGAGATCTTCATCATCTGCTACAGCAGCACACACAGTGCTTACAGAAAACCTTACTCATTTACAAAAATATGTCACATTAGAAACAACCAACAATTTTAAATAAAACATTAATTTCAAGCAGTAATAAACAGAAACGCAAATTTTAATTCTAAAAGAGCTGCTCTGAGTTTGAATGGGAGTGTTTTAATTTGTAACACAAGACACCAAACATTTGTGTTTAGTATCCCTTTGGGAGCCAGCGACTACTGTACAACTGCAATTAATAGCAAAATGGCAAGAACAGAACTGAATGAGTGCCAAAAAATGAAACTTAATAAAAAAAAAAAAAAGAAAAGAAAATGTCTGTGCGGAAGATATGTACAGATATGTTAAACACTGCTTGTCAATGGACTTATGAAACCAATAAACCTGCAACATTTTTACAGAATTAAGCATCCCAAGATTCTCTGCGACCACTGTATCTCTGCAAATGTACTCTCTGGTTGGCTATTACTTGACAGATAATACAAATACAGTTAATACAGACACTTCACTTAACGACCAAGATCCAGTCCTACGACTATTTTAAGGGAACTGGTCAATAAGCGAGGAGCCGCCCCTTACAGATATTTCAAGCTCACTGTACTGGTAGTGGGGAAGTGTCAACCATCTTTAGATGTTGTTATAATGTTACCTTTGCACCATTAATAACATTTAGTATATTTATAAATGTTTATACACTAATGTACTGTATACTGCAATAAACAGAATAGAGGAAATCAAATGTAATATGCATTACTTAAGTTTGCATACTGTAGATAAAGGTAATCATTTTTATTTATTCTGAATAAAGAAAAGGTCTAAAGGGAACTCCAACTTGAGAACTTTGTCTTAATTTGCATATCTTGATGCTTTAATCAAATTGGTCAACAGAAGTTCCGGCTGCTTCTATGTCCATGCTTGATGCCTCTCCGATTATGCGGGCTGAATCTCCAATAACACAAATTTATATACGAAATAAGTAGTCTTGGAGATTGCGAATGCTATTGTAGTGAATACTGAGCGACTGAGACTGCGGGATCGAGACTGAGACTGAGACTGAGTGATGTGAGATGAGATGCTGAGACACTCCGCTGCCGTTTCCATGACCAAATTTCTCGTACAGCGTAAAATACCGACTTGTGGGAGAGCTGGTTGTCCGGGTGGTCATTAAACAGGTAGGTCATTAAGTGAGAACTGCCTGTACTATATACCGTACAAACCATGTATTTAACAGTGCAATACAGACAAAAGCTGCTTGCTGAGCTTGCGCTAAGGTTTGTATGCATCTTAGCTCAATCCCCAAATAAATGAAAGATAGTATTATGAACCTTCATCTTGCATCTTTCATCAGAAAATTGCAATTAAAATGTTTCATGCATTTTAATGCACGAAAATGAGGAGTGTTTTCTGTTTGATGATGGTTATCAGCATGGCCCATGGAGCACAGAATAGACAGTCACAAATATCACAGGCGATGTCATTTATTACTTTTATCCGTCTGTGCAGCTCTTCAAAAATGAAACAGACTTGGTGTCACAGAAGGTGATCAACAGCTACTCCTGGATGGCATCATGGATCTTTGGCCCAATGAACCAAAGAGCTTCTTTCCAGGCTTCAGAAATGTGATGTGTCAAGTGTTTGAACCGGGGGTATTTTGGTCAGTTTGGATGAGGGACACAACTGACTGGCGCTCAAACTGATCCGGGGGGAGCAGTGCCAGGGAGCATTAACTGACACTGTCAACACGCTCCCCAGGGCAGAATTTGTGTCGGCTGTTAGATAAGCCCTACAGGGAGTGATCTGATGCTCGCTCTTAATGTTTTATCAAGGATTATTGTCATACAAGTCAAGGTAACTTTCAATGGATGAGCCAGGTTTTAGCTGCTTGCCAGAGAAGCACAATTAGGATTTTAGGCCCCGCAGTCCCTGGCAACTCCCATCTCTGCCCGCGGCTCTCTGAAGGACTTGGAGTCGTACGCCCAAGCGGCGTCTACCCCCTCCCCGGTTACAGCATCGGGCTCCCACGTCGGGAAGGGGAAGCGACAGGCCACCACCCTGGCGGCACCCGACAGGTCCAACTGCAGCTTGTTCTCCAACGGCGCCATCTGTTGAGGTCAAATATAGGAACCTGTTACTTCGAGCGGAAGCCTTCTCACAATAGCGCAGCCCACTGGAAATCTGTGGCATAACATGTACTGGCTGCATGAAAACTCAAGACCGTAAATCACTACTTCAACTTAATTTATTGTAGCAAGAAAAAATGTTAACGGATATTATTCACTTATTTTTCCCTGCATATGAGTAGTCTTGTGTCTATATACACATACATACACACACACACACACACACCATACATAGTCATTTTGAATTAAACTTACCATCTGCGGGACGCCAAATATCACAATATTGGAGTACTGAGAAAAATTAACCTGAATAGAAATAAAAAGACATTTATGCATTTACAACTGACTTATAAATGCATAATAAATGTAGAATATAAATATATAAATACACATTTATTTATCACACACATTTATTTCCAGTATGATTTACACGTGTGTGTGTGTGTGTGTGTGTGTATGCTTATGAAATACTACTTTGGTATAGTTTTACATGACGAGTGATACACACACAGATGGGAGTGAATCTGGACATATAACTATTCTGCTAAGAACAGGATTCAAACCTGTGACATTCCGGTCACAGGCATAGGGGTCTAACCTGCTGAGCCACACACTGACCCCCCCACCACGTCGAAATTTTTGATGTTACGGTTTGATGAGAATAAAATATATGGATCAATTTTAATGAACAATTACAACAAGTTCAAAAACAACGCCTCAGCGCGGGATTAAAATACGAAATATATGGCAATACTTCCCCCTGCTGACAGAAACAGTATCTACACAAAATTACTTCAGAAGTCGGGACAGTAATGGGAGACCGGAATGCATCGTGAACATTCTTAGAGTGCCCTCACTTTCCATATTGTTCACTGCCGTTTGGACCACACATCACGGTCTGTAAAGGCTACACTCATAGCTTCTACATAGTCTGGATCTTCCCATAACTGCTCACACATTAACAATTCTAGATCATATTTTAAAAATAAATCGGGAGGTGAAATGAAATGCATCGTATTACTCTTTATATTACTTTTAAGGGTATATTTTAATTACCTCTTTACAAATGTACAAGTATAAAGTACTATATCAGGGGTTAAAAAAGCACTTACATTAGGTATACTTTATCTTAATACTGTACTAAAGAGTGGGACTATCTGTGGCGGGATTGTTGATTCAAAGCCGTACCTTCCATAAATCCGATCTGTAGAAGGTGGCGTTGTGATGCACCCCCTCCTTCCATGCCCTGTACCTTGAGTACCAAACCAGCCACGGATTTAACTCGAAGCCAACTGCCTGAAAGCCTTGTTTGGCAGCTGCTATCACCTATGAGAAACGGTGATAATGTGCACATTAGTGGGTGACATGCATACAGTGGCTTAACACACAACAGAACACATTTACAGGGAAAAATGAACATATCACTATGCGTAATTTTTACCAAATGCATTTGCAAATGCATTAATGTGATCGAATTCAATACATCGCAAAAATGTGTTTGAATATAAATTCCAATTTGGTTCTGGTCTTAATGCTATTCCTACTCTATGTGTACTGACTAAATGCTCTGCATTATATATATATATATGTATGTATGTATATATAGCGGGAGTAGCGGTAGACCTCTAGGGTTAGTTTCTGTTCTTTCTTACGGACATAAATAATGAGATCATCGTTTTGGTGCTTGCGCAGTCACGACAACGTCATTCAATCCGCGGTCAAAGCACTAGGTGGCAGTAATAAATCATCCAACCACTTACAATTCTGCCGTCTCCACTTCCTATGTCCACCAGCTTACCGCTCCGGTATCGGAGGAGCTTCAGGACGTTATTGATCTGGGCCGGCGTGGCCGGCACGAAGGGAAGGCACACTTTCCGAAATGCGGGCGTTACAAACGGCGTTGCGATGGCGTACAGCGCAACGAGGGTTCCTCCGACGAAGCCCGTTACGACCAAGCCCCAGCGGTGTCTCCTGTTGCCGTCGATCGGCACTATGTCCTCCTTTACAGAACTTGCGTCTTGACTGAGCTGTGGCATAGCAGTTAAGCTGGGAGCTCGTTGACATTCACCGCCGGTTTTCAGTAATACTATACTGTTTCCCGAAAAAGGAATCGCCACAAAACTTGCACATACAACAAGTCATCTGTGATTCAATCCTATACAATTGTAAAGTTTTGAGGATTGAGAAACAACGGGGCAAAACTGAAAATACTCCTATTCCCAATAACAAAAAATCTTAGATATCGAACTACCGGGATAACACATGTAGCTCTTGAGTCCATCGACAAAATTCGTCCGTAGTGAAAGCGATGTAACTGTATAATAGGTCCGCCGAATTGTTGTCTAGACAACAATATACTAGCTGTGCAAGGTTGTATCATTTGATCTACAAAAACAGGAATCAGTATTCACAGTATTAAATATTTTTATTTTTAAATAAGTGCGATAATAAGTAACAGCCATAAAATTTTGAATATAGACCATTATATTCGAATAGTAGGCTATATATAGGCCAATGTATGAATTACACTTCTATCAATGTGATACATAGAATAATAAAGCAATAAGAAATAATCACGAGGCAATTACGTAACTATCTCTTCAGCATACACAATAAATAATCAAAATTGCTATTAAAATTATAAAAATAAAGCCTCTTATATGCCCCTGTTATTAAAAAAATAAAACTTCTATGTATTTTCAAATTATCAGCAACAGCGCAAATATCTTAACTCGTCATCCAAACGTCAGAAACACGCAAGTACACTAACAATCATCCACCCACACTCTCCGATTAATCCAATATTTCTTTATAAAAATGCACACAATAAAATAACGCAATAAATAACCACAACGTGTGTAACAATTTAAAACCACAATAATATTTTAACAAGTTTAAAAATCATAGAATATTTGAAATAATTATACTTAAAAATATTCCAGTGACAACACAAAACCTGTGCAGTTTTTCATCAAAAATACTAGAACAGCAACAATCATTTGTCGCAGTTACGTTTGGGGGGGTACATTCTGCACATGGTGCCACTCTATCAACAACAACAATGTTAGGGTGAATAGAAATGGCAAAGAGTTTCAGTTTTAAAAGCAAAGATGAAAACTGGTCGAGGTAGCTACTTGGAGCTACGTTTGGAAACAGAAACGGATTCATTCCTTGAAAGCGTAAATATGAATCCAGTGTAGTTCATGTGGGGTCCGACAGCACAGTACGTTGTTCACATTTTATTTTTAGTTCTTATGACCAAAGTCGAGTAATCGTACGAAAGCACTTATGCCATTTTAAGGTAGCATGTCACTGCTCTGCAGAATTGTTCGTTTTTACGTTGATCCTCGGTTTCGCTTTGTGATCTTCTTTCGCAGATTTTCCTCTTAAAACAAGATTGGCGATCTTGCAGTTCAAGTCGATAAGGTCTCCGATAGTTCGCAGCTCCAATCCAATCGCGATAACCTCCTCTGTAAAAGAAATGTGTTGTAAGCCATATTTAACTTAATGTAATTTCATATCAATTAAAAAAAGAAATTATATTTAAAAATATATTTTGAGCAACAGAACTTACTTTTTGCCATTGTCCGTTTAGATCTCTCCACGGCCGACGATTGTCTGCAAGTCGTGATTCTTTTTAATGGCGGTGCTGTTTCCTTTTCCAAGTTCCTGTATATGAGTACAGCGTAAGTAGTCAGTTTTGGCAGGGAAATCCCAGAGTGTCACGAGAGCGGCTCTTGCGAAACGCTGTGCTACACCGCATACGTCGTATTTTCCACGCAGAGCAAAACACTTCGTCTGAAACTTTCTTTCTGTCGTACAAGTCAGAACACGATCATGTCGACGGTGATCCTCCTGTCGACATTCCAGCAGAAAAATAATTTATTAATGAAAATGTAGTAGTCTATAAAATCACAACAATAAAATATCAAAAAAATCATAAAACCAACAAATGTGCGATCAATTAAAATAGCCATGGCCATCAAAACACTTAAGATGTCATCTTAAATGCCAGCCATTAAAAGATAACATTTAAAAGAGAAACACATCTGCAGACCTCCAACTTCTACACAAGAGTCGGGCTAAAACAGATATAGATACATTTCTAAAACACGTAAAAATCAGACTTCGGGAATAAAACAAGGTTAATCACAATGTAAACAACACGAAATCCACAAGCCGTAATAAGTAATTTTAAAAGGGTGCTACAAGTGATCAACCATGCACAATACAGTGCTCAGTAAATATGTGCATTCAATTAAAACAAATTAAATAAAACGCACAAAAAACAAAGCGACTTACATAAAACGCGAACACCACAGCGCAATTCACCAAGAAAGAAAGCTATTGGTTGTTGCGTAGGTATACGACACAAGAGGATTCCCACCCCGAGAATGAAAATTTTATATGGTGGATGTGGTAAAATACGATCCTAATGTTAAATAGTAAAACATAAAAGCATTACTGGATGCTCAAGAACTGGGCTTAAGTTAATAGATCACAGAGGCATAAACATATAGCCTACAGTAACAAGTGTCCCAGATTAGCCTGTCCTATTTACCCAACTTTCATTCTTACTATATGAAATGCATGGCAGTATTAATATATGTCACAGCTTGCCCCTGTTGTTATTGTATTGTTGTTTGCGTGGGTTTGTCCGTGTCCTGTGTGAAGCCTGTCCGATCCTCGCGTTCCCTTAGCCTTGTATCAATTACCCACCGTGTGTGTATCTGAACGTCCAGCGTTTGTCCTCCCCGTATTCCGAGCTCCTGGAAAGTTTGGGTATTATGCTGGCAGCTTTCAATTTGAAATATATTTATATATATATGTATTGCGACACCCAGAAGATCGACGCACCTCCGTTGCCCTGCTTTTGGTTGGTTGTTCGTTCTTTACCACATTTTTTTGTCACAAATATGATTATGTGTGGATTCAATGTAATATGTCGAGCTGTTGTTTGTGTTTCAGGGTTTCAAATAGGCAATCAAGGATCATAGCCTGGGGTTGGTTCTTTTGTCGCAAGCACGGCACTTTAGCTCGATTTATACATATTAGTGACTGTGGAAAACTGACTTTTACACCAGCTAGAATTGATTCAAGGGCCCATATTTATTCTAGACTAGTATTGGTCAAATTACACCGTCCAAATATAATGACATTAAATTACCTTACTTTTGGGACAAGTTGATACGAGTGTAAAATTCAGATCGAGCAAATATGTGCTTAATACCAAGTCGAACTTAGGGGAATGGGTGTCACATGATTACTGCCACTATCTGTTATATGTCAGTGGTTTACGAGAAATTCTGGAATATTTATGAGGCGCCACCTGATTGGCTGGTGAACGTGAAAACGTATTAATATTCCCCGAACACGTCATCTTTTTCGTATCGCCATTATCAGCAAATATGGTAACACTGGTTTGGGGAGAAGGCAACAAATAGCGTAACGTTAAAATCTTAACTAGTTCGGAATTAAAGGAACCCAAGGTTTTAGCTTGCGCTACACTAACAGGAAGTGTTGTGAAGTGTTTAAAATGTTCTCACGCTAATTTCCACATATGGTCACGACTTCCTGTATTTGAATTAATATCAAAACAACTATTTGGTTGAACAGTATCCAGACCTGTTAAAATCTTATATACCTGGATCATGCCATTTGTCTCCTTTGCTCGATGGCTGAACAGATTCAGCACAGCTAACGTCTCAAAGCGATGACGTGATGTTTGTCTTGCGAAACGGCATAAGCTGACCCGAGTTTTTTCGCGTAGTCCAAGAATTACCAGCTGGCGAACTCTGGACATATATACACTTTTTTGGTATTTAATTTGGATTCTCAGACCACCCCAACAAATAGACCGTTGTGCTTAAATTATTAAATTGTGCCCCCAAGTATCACACACTCTGGCTCTCTGTGAGAAATAGTAGGGGACTACTGGTGTACCCTGTGACAGGTTGGCGCCCTCTCTTGGCTTGTTCCATGCCTTGCACCCGAAGCCTCCGGGATAGGCTCCAGACACCCTGCCACCCTGAATAGGACAAGCGGTTACAGAAAATGGATGGACGGATGGATGGATGGATGGACTACTGGTGTAGCCTATGCATGGGTATAGAAGCTCTAAAAATTTACATATCACATTTAGAATTTTGTGCTGAATGGTACAGACCCTGGTTTTATTTCTGTAAAGATTTTAATATAAAGATGTTTTTTTTTCCAAGCCTCACAAATTGTTCACATACGCTGACCACTTCCCCAACTTAACAGCCACTGTGGCTGCAAAAGATACATATCGGAAGATACGCATCTTTTGCATTGTATTATATGTAACAGGAAGAAAACACTTCAAAAAGTGTATGTGCTTCTGTGTGTGGGTCTGCAACTTCATAAAATATCAGGGCGGGCCAAGGTTAAAACAAGTTATCAGCAGACTTTAATTCAGCCTGAAGTGGATATACATACAGAATTCAAACAGCTGAAACATGGCTAATCAAACTGTGGCCTTTTGACAGTCTACTAAAACACTACTGCTACTCTGACATGCTTAGATACTACTGTAAGCTTGGAAAAACGGGTGTGGATGTAATTATGCTGAATTATTGCCAAAACAAAGACAAATGGAATTGGTAGCCCCCTCTTATTTGGTAAAGGAAGACAATTATGTTTTACATAAACATAACAGTTATTGTGCAAGTGACATAAATGCACTAACAAATACTAAATGCAAGTTTACAAATAATAAAAAATATATCGAAGTTGGCTTTGTTAGAATTCGGGTTAAATATTTTAAATTCCCGTTACTGCAATTTTGACATGAAATATGACCTCAGGAGTTAAACAACCAATTCACATTGTACATTGTGTTACAGCAATCAACCCATGTAACTGACTGACTTTTTTTAATAAAAACAAAATAAAAAATGACCCACATGCTATTGTAAGATGCCTCAAGATTTAACTACATTCTTTAGCAACTTCCAAACTGTCCATGTAATATATCACACCAGTCTATTACTTCTCCAAAATGCTCTACAAGCACAATGTAATGTAATGCAATGCATGACAAGCCATCCGTATGCCAGTTTGATCCCAGTGTCATTTCCCCCAGACGCAAGACATCTCAGATTTATTAGCTTAATTTCACGGGACAGCTTCCAAATCATACCACTAATATTACCTAGCACATGAATATATTATTCAAAATACTACGGTGAAACGTCAAGTTATCCTCTCATATTCAAAATGCACGATCCATAGAGCACAGGACTGTTCACTTCAGAGATCACAGGAGTTTATATTGTCATTTTGGTACACGATAGTATTATACTCTCCCAGGCCTTCCTCACTGAAGGAGAGCGCAGGGTAGGGTGTGCATACCTGATGTCCACAGATACCAACAGGCTACTTATAAAGACAGTATTCATATAAGCCCATAGGCGCGATTCAGCACAAACTGCATTTAGAAAGTATTATTTCTTCTCTGGTTCTGATTGTTTCTCCATGGCAAACATGTACAAGAAACTGCATTACATTTTGATAATCTTAAACAGATTGATGGCTGGATGAGCCAAAAAACAGTATACACAAATTGGAGGAAAAAGACAATTACATGACGTTCACTTGCGGGGGAGGGGGGGGCATAAAAGTATGGAGGGTTCTTTTTTTGTTTGTTTTTTTTTTTGTAAAAACACTGCTTTGAAAAATGTAACCGACATCTGAATCCCCCACTGCCCCCCTCCGCAAAAGCTTGGTAGTATTCCTTTGGCAAAGGCCAGCATTCCAGGAAAACAACTCTGCTTGTTATTTCTTTTCAATCTCAACTTTTCAGTGGCAAAATCTAGCGGCCGTCTTTTCGACACGGTCTGAATGGAACAGGATCCAGGCCTGTACGCATGTGGCACATATCTGCCAGGCAGTCACCAGTGCAAGGGACGGCGGCCTAGTGGTGCGAGGCTGACCCTGGGGCGCCCTCTTCCACACGTGGGTCCCGGGTTGCCGCGTCCTCCTGTGGTGCGGCGCTGGCACTGGCGCTGAGCGAGTATGGAGGGGGCGCGTCACGGATGCTGCCGGGCTCGCAGCTCTCGGGGATGAGAATGGCTTGCGATTCGCCCACGGCGTCGCTCTGGGCATACTCACTGTATGGTGGAGGCTTCAGGTCGTCGCCTGTCCAATCAGAAACAGAGAAACAAGCTGAAAATATTACCACGTTCTAGCCAATCAGAGCGGAACACCTACAACATTAAGCATTAATTACATTTTGGCACCTCTGAAGAGCTCCTGCAGCTTAACAAGTAGCTTGTTGCCCTAATAACACAAAGGTTGTTGGTTCGGATTGCAAAGAGCACACACAAAAACTGTAACCCTTCCCTCTACTATAACTTGCTTAGAATAAAACCATCAAATAATATAATAATGAATAAAACAAATAAGCGGTTATAGCTAGTCATCCATGTGCATCATGAAGTAGCGTATAGTGTTAAATGTGCAGAAATCCATAATGCATTCTGTTGAGGAGCCACACGAGGGACCAAATTAGGTAGGTCATTATAAGGATGTGCAACACTACCATGTGTCAGATGTCCCTTTGTTATTGCTGTGAGCCCTAAAATAACTTCCAAGCAAATTAAGTCAGATGACCATTTATTTAATTGGAAGGGACAAGTGGTAGGTTTGGGGCAGAAAATAAGCATCATCTGAATGTCTTCCTGGGCACCAGATCCTGTGATTTACGAGGTCAGCAGCTGTGAGATTGAGCTCCAACATGCAAGATGCTGCCTGACGGCCACTGTCTATCCGTGTCCTTCACGTGACCTCGGACGGTTAGATACATCCGGGCGTAACGCAAGGCATCTCCGGGACCAGAAGTATCAAGATGGGGGGGGAGATTAGCGGCATATCTCCTTTTTAGGAGAACATGACCTCAGGGAGAACTGGGGTTCATTTGTATTTTGAAAACCTGCAGAGTAACTTGGCGACAATGATTGATTTGTCTTTAAAAAAACGAAGATTGATCCCCATCAACCAGGAAATATCGGTATGCTTTACGGGTCTCAAAAAGAAGGAGCTGCCTGCGCACAGGCTGAGCAAGGCTAAGTTCCGGTCAATTCTTAAGCTTTTTAAGGTAATTCATGCTAATTCTACCCCAGGGGTATTTCCACAATACAATTTATATCATTCATTAGATGGATTAAATTGTACCATCTCATTTTTACATGACCTCTCCAAAATCTTCGATAATAGATATTTATAAAGGCCTAATTTACGGTGGGTTGAGAGTGTGATTCTCCCACCTAATAATATGTTAGCTGCAGCACTTTGCGCTAAAGCATCACGGGATGAAAAGCAGCTGGTGGTTTCCAGCCTGCCAGTCAGAGCTGATCTGTTACAGGGGAAGTTCTGAACAGACATGAAGAACAGTGAGGAAAGGTGTGTGTCTGACAGATGGTTGGAGAATGTGGCCGGCGACAGAGTGACATGTGTAACTAAGAGCGGAGTTAGGGGCGCTCCCTTACTTCCCAAGACGGCTTCGTAAGGGGGAGGCACGTCCAGATGAGTGTAGGAAGGCGCGTGAGGCAGCGATGCGGAAGGCTCGCCGACGGAGCTGTCATCCTGGACACCGTACCAGCTGGGCCAGATCGACGTCTGTGAACAAGAATGGAGGTGGGAGTTGAACACCCACTGCAACAGCAGGAGAGGCGGCGGCGCTGGTGGGCCACCAGCGCACGGACACGGCCGAGGCAGATATTCGTGCTCGTTGCAGTCTCCCTCGTCCAGATCTGCATGGACTGATTCATACTCTGCCTTCATCACACTCCCCGTGAAAGTAGTAACTGCAGAAGAAACTTATGTGGGCGAATCAGCATCTTCACAAAGCCAACCCTGTGCAAATTATTTGCCTGGAAAATACACTCTGCAAAAATATTAAAAAAATTAATAACCTCTGTTCCTGTTGTAGATATTTAAAGCCTTAGTTATCCATACATACAAGGAAAGTTGTGATTATTTTGTGTCATTTACAACAACAAAACAATTCATAGCTACTACTGCTTACTGTTTTTTTTTTTTACAGTGACGATACACTGGACTTCCTCTCACCCATTTTCTTCAGGCATTTCCTGTTTGCTGAAGTCAGTGAACATTCCCGCACGTATGACGAATGCTTGGCTTTGCAGACCATTTAATGCAGATGAGCCTAACAGTGACTTTCTTAGCATTCAAAGGAGTTCCTGCCCCCTCTTAGCAAGGAAAGCCCACCTTGCAGTAATCAAACACCACTTTCCTTGCAAAGCACTGGCCTGCCCCATCACCACTAACCAGGATCTAAGATTCTGATCTCATTTTCATTTCTGATTTTATTTACATAGAGCTACAAAAAGGGACTTTATGTGATTTAATTATGTTTCAAGTGAACTTGTGCCAAAATGGAAACTTTAGCCATCTTTCCCAATGTGACATATATAAGCCATAACAGTCACGGGTCTCGTTTACAGCTAAATTGTAATGTTGGGGCCTTGGCTTAACAAAGCAAAGTTATTTTGAGTGTATTAGAGCTTCCTGTCACAACTAGGATTACCATTTCCATGCATTCAGCTGGATGCTCGCAGAGAACCTATTACAGGCCTATTAAAGACTCAGCGAGCCCCTGAAGCCAAATCACAAGAGGTCCAGAGACACACACAAGAGGCACTTTCATTTTAATGAACAATAACTACTTTCCCAGTGTTGGAAAAGGCTCTCTGCATCAGTAGTCATCACGCGTAATGAGTTTTGGCTCGAGCTGAAATACCTGTGGTTTCAGTTATGGCAGCTTAAGCTGTGAAAGAACATTAAGGGGAAAGAGAGCATAGATGGAGGACATGCCCACCCCATCTTATGCATGGGGGCCCCTTGCCCGAAAGTCCTTTTTTTAAAGACTGCAAAACTGTGCCGTAAAACCACAGCATCAATAAGCAGGAGCCGACTTTCCCCTGTCAGCAACATGGCGCACACCATGGTGTCGTACTCGACATGCCTGCAGGAGCAGGAAGAGAAACGGCTGTGAAAAAAAAAGCTACAGCTGCAACTTGTATTTATAATTTGAAAGATGAATAAGACCACAATTATTTCATTTTAATAGCTATGCGTGTACTTAATCACAATAAAACTGGAAGGGCAAATAAATATATCCATAAAACAAACAACTTATTATGCTTTAAAAGAGCCAATTAAAAAAGCAAAAAACCGACCTGCACTGCGAAGAGAGACTACAGAGCACGGTTCTAGCTCACTTCGCTCTTCCACTGTCATACAGGAACCGACCTGCACTACGAAGAGAGACTACAGAGCACGGTTCTAGCTCACTTCGCTTTTCCACTGTCATACAGGAACCGACCTGCACTGCGAAGAGAGACTACAGAGCATGGCTCTAGCTCACTTCGCTTTTCCACTGCAGAAGGGTCGGCTCGGTAAAGGCATTGCCAGGTTTGGAGAGCGACAGTGATGAAAAACTGAAGAGATGTTTGATACTGTTCACATGGTGTGCACATCATCATTTACTACAGTATATACAATTTTTTTTTTTTTTTTACTGCTTGCCAATGTCTGCTAGCACATCTGTGAGAATCACCTTCAAGTAGCAAATGCTAGCAGAATTAGCATCAATTGTATTCAGCTGTTCTATAGAACTTTTTTCTTCGAACTAGGAGGTTTTTCCAAGTTCCGAGTTATCGGAAACGCATCCATACATATTGATGCGTGATAGTTCTAAAAATTAATAATATATAGAATATAACCTTTTTCCTTCAGATAATCTGTGCACAGGACACCGGTATCTCAGTGTATTTTTACCAGTTGGATGGCGGTGATGCAACCAGCTCGGTTTGGTTACGCTTTCGGTCACCATGGATGCAGCTTGGGTATCGCTCGCATACAATGGAAAACCGCCAGTTCGCGGTACGGCTCGGTTCATGGAGGCAGTGGAAAAGCGCCAATTTAGAGAGGCCGGAAACCCCCCCCCCCCCATGACATTCGGCTGGAGCAGGTGCTGGCATGTGGCCAAGGTACACTCACATTTTGGCTTTCGCACATCTGGTGCAGGTAGGCTCTGCCTCCAACGATGACGATCTGCGCATTGCGGGGGTTGCTAAGGTAGGCCGCCAGCTGCCTCTGCCGCGACCGGTACCAGCAGATGTAGAAGAAAATCTTTATGATGATGAAAATTATGACGATTCTATGTGGAAACAATTACAGTGACATCAGTGAGCCATTTCCTCAAAAAGCACCCTGGAAAGAACAGGGATAACAGGGATAATGCAGGAAAATCAGCACAGAAAAACATTCGCAGCTGTGGACACAGACCTCGTGGGATTTGAATGCTTTGCTCCGAAGCAATCCTATCATTTGGCCTAAAATTGCCATATCTCTCACTAACGGAGCTTTAAGCAAACCTTCCCTGTAATAGTTTGGTGTTCACAGAACTGAGGATTGCGAAACTCAGGGAAAAAAAACAAACAAGGGATGCTAATTTCTAACAGCCGACCTGTCTGTCGCAGTTAGGAAAGTACAGCAGCTTAACAGCGTCTCAACTTCCAGCCACGCGAGCTTGCAGGCCTTCCATTTAGCTTTACAGTTGTCAATACTTACATTCACTGCATAAAGTTAAAATCGAGTGCAAAACTCATACTTACATGTACCAGTAAATCTCCATACTGGGATCAGCGAAAACCAGTCCTCATTATTCAAAGTCCCTGAAAAATAATTTTAAAAAAGCATGTGAAAAACGGTTTCAACATCAGTGCCATCAATATCCACATGTAACACGGTGAATTTTGTATAAACAACTTTATCGTTCATTAAACTGCCTTGAGAGTCGTTGTGTTAGCCACGTTATCATTGAATTTCCTCATTGCTCAAAATGGAAACTATCCTCTGATGCAAATCAGGTTTGTCGAACTCCACCCCGTACCATATACACCAAAAAAAGGGCTTTTGAGCATCAATTATATTAATTCCAATTGTTATTACCAAGGAGGACAAGCCATGTGCTATTAGACTGAAATGGATGTGACAAAGAGTTTGCCGTAATGTAAGCGTGTTCAGTAATGTCGTCCCACCCACCCTGTTTCCGTGTCAAAGAACACTGAGCCAAGAGAGGAAACTCTGCCTAATCTCCACCGCAGTGCTGTTGCCATTCGTGCAAATACTTGACACTAGCTATGTAGTCTTGACACTAGCTCTAAGATAAAAACAGAATAATGAGCAAGAGAGGAAAACTTTGCTATGCCTGCCTTTAACATGAGTGTTTTTTTTTTTTCTTCCATTCAACACACAGCAAGACATCAAATTCAGATTCACTACAAAAGTAGGGTTTATCCACCCATCTATCTTCCAGCTAGTCATTCTGGACTGGGTGAGGGGAGGGCCTGGAGCTTCGCCCACAGAGAAAAGGGTACATGGCGTGCTGGGATGCCAGCCTATCAGCGAGCAGGCACAGACTACTGGCAACAGAGACACCAAATAGCCAAGGTAAAAGCTTTTGAACTGCAAGTGGCAGTCAGAGAACCTAGAGGAAACCCATGTAACAAGTGGTATGTGCAAATTCTCTCTCTCTCTCTCCCCCTCTCTCTCTCTCTCCTCTGTCTCGCACACACGCACGCACGTGCACACACACACACACACACACACACACACACACACACACACACACACACACACAGAGGATGTGAGATTCCAGCCCTGAGCCACTGTGCCGTCTATACTACTTTTATAAGAATGCATTTCAGATACAAACAAAAATAAACAAATAAAAGATCGAGTCACCCTTGTACAAAGAAGAACTTCAAATAAGTAAAAACCTACTAATGAGCCAGGTTCCTGTATGTTACATGTCGGGCACAGTTGCAGGATATGAGTAATCAGAGGCTGTCAATATGAGCATCGGTAAGATACAAGGAAACAAAGACCATTCTACAGAGCTGCAGTTAGAAACCAGCCCTGATGAGCAACCATTAATCATACTGAGTTTGCATACTGATAAGGAACTCCATTTTACAGTTATATGACAAGTCCGGTAAGCCAATAAAGACCTGATTCTGGATCAGCATTATGAACAAAGTTTGTAAGCTGACATGCAGCTTTCGAAAGCGCGTGGGCACGAAGGCCGCGCTTCCCGACCGATGTCGGCTGCCTCCAGCCAGCGTCATTCGGAAAATTTCTGAAAGGGAAACTTGGCAGGGTGTAACGCTGCTGGTGTCGGACGTGCCAGGGCGGCTCAGGGGGCAGCGACCGGGGGGCAGAGGCTGGGGGGCAGCTCACCATGATTCCGACAAAGTGCAGCAGGCACCAGCCTGGTGTGACGCTTCCCATGAAGAAGGCACTTGGAAATCCATGATTGCACAACATTAATTCCTGACAGAAGACCGGGAGATTACTTGGTGCAGACTCTCCCAAGATATCATTGCAAGATCATTGCATGTCAAACACAATGATCCGTGGGGCAAATGTCACCCAGAGCTATGCCGGGCAGGATGACATGACCCCCCCTTGGCCAGTCGACAGGGGCATGTCTGCGTCAGCCTCTTCAATGCCTACAAATCGGACGCGGGCTGGAGGACTTCCTTGGGAGCACTCCCTCAAAACAGCTCCAGGCCCCTGACTCAAGGTCACCTTCTACCCATAATCAACACCTCATTTGTTTTCCATATCTTATTGAACTCAAAACTTGTATATTAAATATTTGGCAGCGCTAAAGTACAGATTAAAATGAATATCAGTCTTTTGGCTTCTCCAGATGGTATCCAATGAACAAAATCAGCATAATTACAGTGCTTCTAATAGGGAGATTCCCGTGTTCACGTAGCAAATCAAACCTATGTGAACTTAAACTGAACTGCAATTACCAGGAAATAAAACAACTGGAAGAAAAGAAGTGAAAATCCCAGGCTGGAGGAATAACAGGAGTTAAAAATTAAACCGTTCACCTTACCTTATTGAGAAGTGCGTTTAAAAGCAGGTGTTTTAGGCGACTCACAAGGAAAAACAATAAGCAAGCAGATTGGCAATACTTTCACTGAGTTTGCGACACTGAACTTACTTAAGCCCTGTCTGCAAATCAACGACCATCACAGGGAATTTCAATACCAGTAGCTGCCACTCGAAGTATCAGTCACTAAACTAAAACCAGAGAAACCAAGGGCTCGTTCAGGGAAGATGCCGCGATGCCCTCATGCCCCAATATGCTGCATTTACTGTACACAAAAGAGTATACAGAAACAAACAAACACAAAAAGACGACAAAACAATGATAAAAGGCTGTAGGTTCGCATGGGGCTGGGGAGTCAATTGTGTATTTACACCAGCATTGATGCTGAAGCTCTACACCAGAATGCTGTCCAACAGGCCTATCAGAGCCAGCACACAGGTAAAAGCCATGTCAAACAAAGGAAAGAATATAAAACCAACTTTAAAAATGTAATATATAATAGTGTGTGTGTACGTATATAATATATAATATATATATACACACACACACACACATAAACATACACACACACTTGTCTGACAGCCAAGACAGCGACTAAATGACAAATAGGAGGGTAGTGTATACAGCGTAGATATGCCGGACAAAGGAAGATTCACATACTGAGCAGGACGCTACTCAGTGACACGCAAAAAATCTGAATTATTTCTCTATTAAATATATTAGGACTATGGTTAACGCCAGGTAACTGACACTACAGAAAGTGAAACTGCGGATAAGGGGGGGACCACTGTTCTTTGACGTCTTAATATGTCATTCATTCATTCATTCATTCAATATTTTCATCAGGGCTGTCAGGAAATAAGATCCCCAGAACACACAAGCTCACTCACAAAATCTTAGTGTAATTTCCTCTGTAAAAATCACATGAAACTTCCAAGACACACTAACAAAATCCCCCTCCCAAGTCCTATACACCAAAAACAGTATATGGAATGCAGGGTCACATGTGGAGCTTTAATAACAGCGCAACAATTAAGAAGTCATTTAATTCCAGCAAAATCCCCCAAAACCCCAAGGAGGACGAACCCGAAAACGGCCTCAACTGACATTCCAATTCTGACGTGCTGAAATTGTGTCTGACGTATTAACCCAGCATGTGCTTGCCGTACTCACCAGAGAACATCATCACAGGGCAGAACTTCCAGATCTGCTGTCTCCATGACCTTCACCAAGACATGCGATGTAAAAGT
Source organism: Gnathonemus echidnorhynchus (assembly GCA_026776725.1). Taxonomy (NCBI): domain Eukaryota; kingdom Metazoa; phylum Chordata; class Actinopteri; order Osteoglossiformes; family Mormyridae; genus Gnathonemus; species Gnathonemus echidnorhynchus. The sequence goes on from JAODJU010000033.1 coordinate 7,013,380, forward strand.
GAAAGGACTGATTCATGTGCCTGTTCTTTCTTAGGATGTTAGCGTGCAGTGACTCCTCCCACACTGCACTCTGTGGAGGCAGGCCACACTTACTGACTGTAAGAAATGTGTATTAACACATTTATCACCTGTACAAATTTACACTTATGCACACGTCTGACAAAGCTACACAACAGAAGGCATGCAAAACCCACGCCACAATATTTAAATTGAGTGCGTGTCCATTTCCAGTTTCAATCAATTCTCTAGAAAACCAAGTACTTGTAATAAACACAAAAAGGTAGCAAGATGTGTTAACTACACTAGCACAAAAAGTACTACCTGTTACCCACTTGTAGCAAAAATGAGCAAGATCCATGAGCAGCTTACCAAAACAGGGCATAATCATGGTACAATAATTGCAACAGAGTGAAATAAAAATAGAGTTAGAATAACTCCTGAATTCTCTTCACCACAAACACTAATTTGGCATGCCGTCACCAAAAATAGACTTGCAACACAATGAGTCACTTGTTTCCTCCTACCTATGAGTGCCTGGGGTGACCTAACAGGTATACCACTGCCGCCCAGCCAAGCTGCAGCAAGATGATTTGGGATGGGTTTGTTTAATATACATCACCCTTTCAGAATGCCCCATACTCTCTGATTACACCTAGGTTTAAATTTAAATTTGCATCAAAACAACATGATGACTGTTAGCAATACAACAATTATTTGGCTTGAAAACCAAAAGTATAAAATTTGCATATTCGACAGAAGCTATTCATCCCAAAAGAGAAATTGCAGGTCAGCAAGTCACACTGGCAGGTGTGGCTGACATTCACACCCATCAGGAGAGCTCAAGTGCTACAGCCGTAAACAAAAATGGACATGTTTATCACCCACTGTGGCGTTGTATCCGTGCACGTAAGATGCTTCAAACAATAAAAGCAAAAAATAAATGAAAAACAATCTTCAGAACTCTGTATGAGTCAGACAGGGGAAAGGCAGTTTTCATGTATTGACTGGTTCAAAATACAGGAAACCAGCAGCAAGAACCAACAAGCGTGAAGAGCAAGCATTGCAGAGAAAACACATTTGTAAGGGTGTTTTATTCTGAGACCTGATGAGTGGGGACCTCACATTCATTTTCACCATTGAGTGTGGGATTTCACCACAAATCTAAAAAATGTCTTCTAAGCTTTATTTTGGTACCTATTTTACTGGGATTTTACAGATTTCTGTGAGAAAAGTGAGGATGAAATGGACCAATATTTTATCAGAAGAAAGCTGAAAAATCATTGCATTTCATTAGATCATTTCAGTGCATTTTTTAAATAAATAAGGCCTAAGCTGGCGAAAGAGTAAGAAATATCCTTTATTTTCATTTAAAATGTGCCATTTCTGGACAAACACGATTAGTTGAATCTTGAGTTTATTTGGGACATATTTGCACTTTTCTCCACTGAATGTGCTTACCTACTGGAAACTAGTAAAAATTTTTGGATGTTTATGTTCACCCCTAATCTAACTCATCTTACAGCAAAATCAAAAATCCTCAAATGCAGAAAAGTAATCTAGTTCTATTTAATTAAAATAGCCTGCTCTTTCCTGACATCAAAGTTAAGCCCACACTACCTTTAAGACAGATTTCTCTGACAGCTTGGTGGGGAATTCCGCAATATCCGGAGATCTCCTTCTTTGGTAAAATGTTTCGCTGCAGAAATGCCTTTAAGGTCATATCACTCAAAGCAGACACCCCAAATGCCCACTGGAGCTATTAGACAATGCTGTCTTTGTCTACTGCTGAAAGATGTGTGCAAAAGTTGTTACAATCTATAAAGATTGTCTCATGTTTTTCTCAGTCGTGAGCCTAAAGGTCACCAAAGATAAACACAATAAGCAAAATTAAAATAATTACCTGTCAGAACATTCTGCCTAACTACTTGGATTGTAGACTTAAGTTGGGTGTGTAGTGTATTAAATGTTCAGTACAGGGATAACAAAAATATTATAATAAAATAGGGACTACATAAAATGGCCCTTTCTAAGGAGTTTTGGAATCTTCAACTCAATTACTTATAGTGGAGGCCTTCAAGCCAAAACAGAGATTGTCAGGATGTCATTTCCTGCTTCTACTTGTATCCAAAACCAATATCCATCCATCCACTTTTCAAAACCACATATCCCATGCAGGGTACTGCCAAGCCTGGAGCCAATATCAGGAAGCACGAGATGGGAGACAACCTCAAAACATGGTTGCTAGTGCATTCCAAGACATATACACACCCGAATGCGATGTCTAAAAACGGTCACGTTTCAATTAAGTTCACAATGAAATGTCAGATGTTGCTAGAGGGAAGGAAAAAATGTTGAAATTATTTATAATACTATACTTATGGACAGACACAAATTGCTCTCATAAAGGGAATACAACTCCTACAAGGAGAAGAAAAAACAGAACGTGGAAACACAACATACTATGGAATAGGTTACACATGTGTGCATTCAGTGATCATAAGGGGTTTTTAGATGACCGACAGCAATCAGGGGCAAAACAATAATAATCAGTGAAAATGTGCAAGTCTTTGGAAGGACGGCAACCAAGATAAAACAATAAATTAATGTCATATTTAAATGTAAGCCTGTGGCGTGGCAACTTAGGAAACTACTGTAATAGAAGCAGTAATTGCTACTGAAACATGGTTAAAAAGTCACAAACATATTTAGAAATAGAAGCCTATATAACTGAATACAGTTAAACTACTTGCCTCTTGGTAGCATTGGGTAGTATAAAATGTTAAAGAGCTTCCCTAAAATGACTAATTTTAAAAGGTGAATAGCCGGGTGCTAAGCTTAAAAACGCCCAAAATATGTTTTTTGTTCCACTTGTATAACATGGGAGGAGAAAAAAATAACACTCAATATAGGATACTTATGACTATGCTAGATTACCTATCTTGCATTCTATTATTTCATTAGCAATGTTTTCAAAATACACGCACCACACCCATGCGCAATAGACATTCGCATTGCATTTCACTGTCTGCTTCCATTGACAATTTCATTCATCCACACAGCTGATTTTCTTCCGGGAAATTTCTCCCAGTTAACTACCTGTACGGCAGGTACTGGAACACCCCCCCCCCTAACAAAATATAAACTAGCAAACTTAAAGTCACAAGTATCTGCCCTTCACAGATCACAGTTTAAAAGGCATCCAAAAAATGAAATACACTCTTACAGTTCTGTTAAAACGAAGTGCCTTTAAACAGCTAAGTTCGCCGGAAGATAACTGATTAAAAACCTAAAAACTGACAAGGAGGATGAATTATGCAGAATTTTTGAAGATTACAAATGATGCAGCTACACAGGCTCTTTCCCACAGACTTTGGAAATCCCCTTGAGCTGTTCTGTTCTGAGTTAGACACGCAGTCTCACTTCAACCTCTTGCGTGCCCGCGGTTTGTCTTGCATCCGTAATTCAGAAAAGAAGTCAGACAATTTTAAAAGCTCGTCTTTTCCCCTTAATACCATACACCTAACATTTCCTGTTACTTCCTATGCACCTTTCACTTAATGCAAATACATTTCACAATGATCTGCAGCTGTTTGCTAATCGTTGTAACGTACTGGTCCGGGTATAGAAATATGTATGTTCTTTACGGACATTTATAGACAACGACCTTTTACACTTGCATAAACACGAAAGTGGCACTTAAGATCTTTAATCTGGGCTGTATTTTATACTTTCATGGAGACGCCCCACGATTAAAAAATACACTTCGCAACGTGTACACGCGTACACACCCACCCGCACGCAGTAAGCCGTTTCTTTTCAGTGTCAGCTTCGATAAATTAAGCTAAAGAGGCACCTCTCTAGGGGGTGTGTGTTTGTGGTGGCCAAACACAGTAAGCAAATCATCCTGCTTTCAAATGGCGGGTCAGCAGTTTTCGAGCATTGCTAGTTAGTCGAATAATTAATAACACCAGATTAACGTATATAGATACACAGGCAGATATAGAGACAAGAAACTTTATTGATCCCAGAGTAAAGGTTTTACAACAGCAAACAAATATTACTGGGCCATAAAAGCACAATATAAACAAATACAAGAAAGAACAACCAAAACAAGCAGTGTTTATTTATCGCGCGGTAGTTTAGCCAGCATGAGGCAATGTGCTTGAACAATAAGCATCTGTTTGGGCTTAAGCTAACGTTAACTACCAATATTATACCTAAAAATATCATCAACAACAATAACAATAATTTAAAAACATCTTTCTTTGCTCCAATCGCACTGAGATCGTAATTATTATCTAGACGTGGGATACAAAAATTACTGGGGCCGACCACGCGCAGAATAATACCTAGTTAGCAACTAACGGATTGTCTCACTAAACTACTTACTGTTAATGCGCTTTAATTTCTGGAAGCTGAGCTGTAGCTAATAATAAAGAATACTTCAGTTAGCAGTTTATTAGCGATACTACAGAAAACAGCGATAAACTCGGCTCATGTAAGCGGATCAAACAAGCTGGTTAAGATAAACTTCACCCACCGAGTCAGTAGCGCGAGCCTTACAGACTCATGTCCATTCCCGTGTCACCCACACACATCCGGATAGTTATCTACGAGGCATGCTAGCGTCAGGCTTAGCCCCTCCAGTTAGCACAAACCAAGTCCTCCGGTGGTTAGGTAGTCGCCTGCCGTCGCGAAGCCTCAAAAAACCCATATGGCCATGACTCCGAAAACACGGCACTACCTACTACAGAGAACTGACTACATAAACATGAGCAAATGACGCGCGATCAACAGTAATGTCGGAACGATTAAGCGCCACCTTTCGGCAAGGAGGTCACATGCCACAATAAATAATTATTTGCGATTGTATTTTTCTCAACAGAAAAACAGAGACCCTTACAAGGCTTACAGAATAACATACATAATTTTACTATTTATTCATTCATTTTTTATACCACTTTATACAGGGTCATGGGGATCTTGAGCCTATCCCTATTTGTAGAGTTCATCTCTGTGTACAAAACAATGATTACAGAACTCCCCCAAACAAAGATCTCCCAGTTTACTGGGCCTGACACTTGTTTAAGCAGGGCTGATTAGTGGATTACTGACTTCCAGACAGACTGGAGACAGCATGTGAGGCTGTGAAAACACACAACACTCTAACCTTTAGACCACAGAGCTGTCACTTTATCCTCTACTGTACTGTATCTCCAGTTACTCAACTGTTAAAATCCTGAAATTTGCATGTGACACAATTCCCTCAATCATCTGTGACTGAAAGTTAATATGCAGTAGTTAAGTCCTTCAGATTCCTGGAAACCAGAACCTCTAAAGATATAAATTGTATGCTGATTTCATTATGAGATAGTTATGTTGTTACTTAATATGCTTAGAAGCATGCCAGACGTGAGAACCACTGCAGTACAGTTCAGTTCTATGGTTATAACTTTTCCTTTGGTAATTTACAAAAAATATTACCAAGCAAAACAGCATTTTCCTATGCAACCCAAAAGAATTCAAGGCAATAAAGACACAGCACCAGCTTTTGAATTAAATCACGTTTATTTTAAGATTCACTCAGTTTGTAACTAAACACATTTGAATTTTATAACATTTTCAAAATAAAAATAAAAAAGATTAAAGTAAAGCTGAAATAAAAGGTATATGAATAATATCATGCAGCTTGATAACAGGCCCTGTACAGGATAAGCGGATATGGAAGGTGTACGGACAGATGGTACTAATACTAATAATTAAGCTGTATTAAGTTCAAGTAGCCATTCATTAAATTGTGTGGTGCACATGTGCCTGCAAATGATATACGGTATATAGTGGTAGTCCTGGATAAGGTTGTGAAATAAGCAAATAAATCTGGCAATATGATCAGCAGTCCAAATCATTGGACTCATTTCCTTTGCTTGATATTGCAAAAAGTTAGTTCTGATTAGTTCAGATTCCTTCAGCCCAATCTGACGATGCAGATGATACATTTGCATGTTCTTCGCTCACATCTTGAAACACTCATCGCATCTTCCTGCTTCAGCCACATCACCTACACTCTGATTATAGTACACGTGACCATGACTGCACTTACTCCAATTACTCAGCTTTAGAAAACCAAATTCAGTGGCTATTTTACTGGTTTCCTCTAACAAATTCAATGGTATTTTGAGTTTGTCTGCGATGTCGCTAAGATCCTTTCCCAACTTTTGAACCTGTTGTTCCTTTAGTGACATCATGCTTAGTTTGCTGATGATTACCCCCAACTCGGCAGAGTCTCTTGAGGCTGTCAGAGCAAAATATGCCAAACTCCTTTTTTTCTCATAACTTCTAGACAACATGTGACTTTCCGCCAGGTACAGAATCCTTTTCACTTCTTTTTCATAGTCAGGCAGCAGTTTCTCTTCTATCTGGCTGATCTGTTCACTAAGCATGTCGAGCTGATACTTGATTTTGGGCAGATGGTCTGGCGCGCTCCGTCGCATTTTGTTTTCGATTTCGGCTAACTGAAAGACCAGGCCAATCTGCTTGCTGATAAGCCAACATTTTCCAACGTCCAAGTCAAGACCATTCAACTTGGGCAACAGAGGCTGGATGAAAATGGACACGATCCCTTTCTTCTCCATTCCCTTCACCGTGTTTAGAATTTGAGCTGAGAGCATTGCTGTGGCCTTTCGCTTCACCATTTCCAGGTCTTGTAGCTTGCGTTTGATGATACAGTTATATCTTAGATTCCTGTGAATGGGAGTGTGGCATTTGGGACAAGACTTAAGAGTAAGAACCCCACTCTCTTCTGCGAGTGCCATCCATGAGTCAAATGCTGTGACTTCAAACAGGTGACCGCAATCGACAAGCTGCACAAATCGGGCTCCTGGGTCAGCCTCGTTGCCGAAAAAGAGCTCCTGCACTTCGTCCACGTCGCAGATGCCACACTTCCTGGGACACGGCTCTCCGCACATCCCAATGCACGGGTGCTGGCACTTCAGCAGCTTACGGCAGGGCATCTGACACGCTGGCCGGTCACAGGGCTCGTGACACAACTTTGTGCAGTTATGATGTCTGCAGTGCCAGCCGCAGTTGTTTAAGCAGGGTTGGCAGACCTCCAAGCATAACCTCGCACACTTCTGGTGGTAACATCGGTTTGTGCAAGGCTTTGAACAAGGAACACAATCTTCCCCACACCTCCCACTACACCGGTGCGAGCAGATCATCTGCACCTCACACCGGGAGGTACACGGGATCACTTCTCCTCTAATCTCCCTCTCCTGTTTCATGTGGCACGGCACCGACCTCTGGTGTCCACACTTTAAGTCTACCATTACGGTCTTGAAACATTTAGAAGTGCAAGGTTCACCACGCACTCTGTCGCATAGGTGACCACAACAAGGTAACCGCCTGTCACAAGGAACGCGGTGTATAAATTTGTTAGGGTCTTTATCTTCAGGGGCCGATGCAGATAGCTTCTCTGGGGTCAACTCCTGACAAGTGACACCTTCCGCAGTGCAACTGTAAGCACATGTGTGGTCTGTGTTTTTTGGATGGCACGCCTCAGTGCAGATGTGACCACAACGAAGCATGTAGCCACAGGGCTGGGAACATCCTCCCAAGCGTACCATGAGAAAGTCATCTGCTTTTGCTACAGTAGTGATGGTGCCAGGATGGTTTTCACACCGCAAGCTTAGAGCCTCACCGGTCAGTCCATAGCTGCTGGCGACATTCAGAATTTTGCTCCACAATGGGACTGCTGAATATATTGCCATGTTTCCAAAACAATACAAGCCTATCTTTGCTCTTGAAAGAGCAATTGAAATGTACTTGGGGTTTGTCATGTTGATTGCTTTCCCATCCAGACTACTTCTGACTAATGAGAGTAATATGATGTCATTTTCCCTCCCTTGGTATTTGTCTACCAAACAAACATTCACACCTCGAAGCATGCTTTTCTGCATGGTCTTCATCAAGAGAAAGAGCTGTCCAGTATATGGTGTGAGAACGGTAATCTGGGAAGTCTCATAACCCTGGTAAATCAAGTGATGGCAAAATGACGTCACAAACGTTGCCTCGTGAACGTTCTGGTGGCTTTGGCCATCGTTCGTACTTTCATCAAGGTGCTTGTGGTCTACAAAGAAGATATTTGTAGTGACGCCCTACGAGAGACAATGACATGTATTCATTTACATTGTTATACAGAATCCATTGTTATGCACATCTTGTACTTACGCAGTCATATACAGTATTTCTCAGAACTAAATCAGAAATAACCGCATTAACAAGAATACGATATTATTATAGGTCCACCATCAAAATTTTTTTAATGATTTATTCGATTGCTTATCAACTGCTTAAAAAAGACTTTCACACAGCCAAACATGACATAGTGGCACCATATTACGTGACTCAAAATAAGGTGAAAGCCATGAGAATTACCTTTATTTTTTCATTGACGGCGTTGTGGTTCTCTAGCCCGTCAAACAAGTGTGGCATTAACACCTGGGAAATACCTGGATGCATGCGATGCTGCAGAAAGAGAGAGCAAGGTTTAAAGCTGTTAGTAATATCAGTTATATGCAGTAATTACTCACCTTTCCCTGAAGTCACGTCGGCGTGACTGTGTGGATCAAGGCAACAGACTTAACGTTCAGCAAAGACGCTCATCATACTAAGCTACTCATCGATTGCTCAAGGAGGTCATAATGCACAATGAAATGAAAATGTTTCACTCATTTTTGTAAGTGCTCCAGAGTTCTCAGCTACATAGATAACACTTCAAATTCATTTTTTGGAGCTTTTGCAAAACAAGTAGACGTTTCTAGGTCTAATGTCCTACTTATCATTATACCAATTACGGTTACTAATGACACTTTCCACCGCTCATGTGTACACATCCACTCCACAGCAACTTAACACACTACACAGGCTGTATAATTTACATTCCTAGTGCTGGTTAAATTAATTTAAATGTAGCTCTGAATGTATCTAACAGCTCTATTGTCCCATTTGGACAGGCACAGATAAAGACCTACACACCAGTCCGCTGTCTTCAGCAAGACATTTGACCCAAGAAATCGTCTGAATCATTACACTGCAACGACTGCACGATTTGCATAGTGATGTGTTCCTTACCTGGTGCTTGAGACGAACAAAAGGAACATCTGTCAGAATTAGCCGTTCATACAAGGACAAACCCACATTCAAAGTTTGCTTGTTCTCTGATGGCTGGGAGCAAGACTAAAATCAAAAGATGAAAAAATTAATCATTAAATTTACTTAGCAAATGCTTTTATCCAAAGGGACATATAACAGGGCCAGGCAGTTCACGGAGCAATTGGGGTTAAGGGCTTAGCTCAGTGGCCCAAAGGTTAAATCACTCTGCTGACCACAGGATTTGAACCAATGACCTTCTGATTAAGAGTCCCACAGAGTCACATACCACCCCACAAATTCAGAATCACATGAGACACAAACAATACTAAGCTGATGACAAATGGGATAGATGGATGAAAACATCACAAACTGACAAAATGTAAGTCTTAAGCGCCAGTAAAATGCATTTGGTAAGCGTATCTCACACAAGCACAGTATTTTTAATGCTTGCTGTAAAATGAGATGCCTAATCTCAAGAAAACGCGAATCATACACCCACCTGCCGCTGCTCTCCGATCAGTACAAGGTGCTGGCAGGCAGAGGTCACAGAGGTCACTATCTGGGCCTCTCCAACTTCAGCGGCCTCCTCCACCAGGACCACCCTGGGCTGGATTTCCCGCAGAACCCTCCAGTGATGCACAGCACCTGGATGGATGGATCCTTTAGAGTGTCTGATACTGAACATATGTACGCTACACCTTCCAGGTGTGGTGGTTGGGTATATAGGCGGAGACAGAGGCCAAGAACACGTAACAGGTATCCCATATTCAGATCTGATGATCTGAGCAATGAGATAATAATAGACTGCCACCAGAGCATGTGAGCAGAGCGGAGCTATGAGAATTTCCGCTCAACGCTCACGGAGCGGTACACTCCCCTGCTCCCCCGCTCCCCCGCTCACAGTCGCTCCGGTCAATTTTCACCCCGCTTCAATGGAATCGCTCACTATTCTCTCCAAAAAAGAAGACAGTCTGCGCTGTATTTTAATTTTAGCTTATTCTGTAGCCTTGATAACTGATCAGCCAAATCCACATTCAAGCAGAAATCATTTATTTCAAGATGCATTTTTTAAAAATATGCCACTCCGCGCTTGCTCCCGATCTCTGCTTACTCCCGATCTCTGCTCGCTCCCGCTCTCTGCTCGCTCCCGCTCTCTGCTCCCTCCCGATCTCTGCTCCCTCCTGCTCTCTGCTCCCTCCCGATCTCTGCTCGCTCCCGCTCTCTGCTCCCTCCCGCTCTCTGCTCCCTCCCGCTCTCTGCTCCCTCCTGTTCCAGCCCGCTCACATGCTCTGATTGCCACACACCTTTGCCAAGAACCTCGGGCTGATTAAAATTCATATTTTACACTTTGTCTTTTTCTTTGCACTGCCTTGTCTTTTATTGTATCTCCTGTTTGTGTCCTTTATTGCACTTTATTGTCCTATTGTCCCCCCATTTACCTGTGACCTCCCCTGCAACCATGGTAAGAATTTCACCGTGTTCATCGGAACACATGACAGTAAAAACTTGAAACTTTAACTTGAGCCTCAGCAGGCAGCTGTCAGTAACTTCACAGTGACTGACACATGTAAACATTTGTTTTGCAAATAAATTTGTAAAAACAAACAGCACTAGAGGAATCCCTAGTACTACTACACGAGAGGAGTAATTCTTGTGCTATTAGATATCATGGCAGACCTGAATTATTTCAATGCATTTCCAAAGTAACGGAGCAGGATCACTAATAACAGGAATGCAGGTAACTTTTTTGCAATGTGACGTCTGGGAAAATAAAAGGCATGCAGATCGACAAACAGAAAGATCTATTCACAATAATGTGAATTAATTTTTTCCCTTATTTTTTCCTGTTTTTTTTCTAGTCTTTACTTACTTGCAGCTGTCATTCCGATAACCCGAGCGTGTTTTAAGATGATTCTGTCTTCCAGCCAGCTGAGCTCGACCGCTCGCTTAACCACTGCTTGGCGTTCAGTCTCCAACTCTAGAATTGTGGCTCTTAGATCTTTCTGGTACATGGAGAGCCAAAGCCTGGGGGTATAAGGTTCTTTATGTTTCAGTTCCTCACAGCATAGCAAACATCAACGACATGTTCCGAGCCTTGCTGTTAAGATTCCAAACCCTCTGGCAATGAGTTTTGGTTCCTGTCAAGGTTTTCATCCTTATTTTTCTTTAAAGTGTCCTCCTTTTGACAGAGATATACACCAAATCTCAACAGATCTCAACATAACTGTCATAGCTTTGTTGATATTGACATGGTGGATGAGAGGGAGGTGTGAAGAGCATCCTGATACAGTCGAAATCCCCCATGCTTCTCTAAGCACAAAATACCCTCCCACTTCAGCCGTGACTTGGCCTTCCGCCTGGTCATGTGTCTTTTATCGTGACATGGCGTGACATGGCGTGACATGGCGTGACATGGTGTGCTCAGAGCGTTGCTGCAGAAGAGGTTACCTGTAAAGGTGCCATCGCTGCTTGTATGTCAGGGTCCAAAGGTTGCAAATTTGCCTGGCATCTACCTCCAGCATGTGCTCCACTTCCTGCAGCTCTTGCTTTACAACCATTGCTAGGTTCCTTTTTATGTCACTACTCATCTAGGCAAATGTCGGCAATCCATAGTTACTTATTAACCATTTAATAAGTGAGCTTTATTTGCCCATTATCAGGGTGGGTTGGGTACTCACATCCACTCCACCAGTGCACGTTGTTTCCTCTTCCACACGATCACTTAGCACATACGCAAGATCTGTACCACAGGCAACAGCCAGCCCCCTCCAAGTGCTCTGGATGCCTTCCTGGGTGTCAGCCGCCTCTGGTACCGTCTCAACGTGGCCAAACTCATCTCCTTCCACAGACTGTGGTTCTCCAGCTGCACACGGCATTCCGCTCTCATAATTTGCAGAAACAATTCCCGCCCCACGTCCCACACGCAATGCTGTGAGCCAACAGGACGATAAATAAGATTACAGGAGTCTAGCTACAGCTAGCTAGTTTCGTCCCGTAAGCGGAAACGCGTTTGTATTTTCTGACACCGACGTCCAACAACGTACCGCCATCCTCCAGGAGCTCCACTGGGGAGAAGCGCTTGGAGACTCTTGCCACATTACTCACGGGGAAGCCCAGGTCCTCATCGCTGCTGATAGCTACATCACAGTCCTCTGTACCACTGCCTGGTCGGGGAAAATGCATGATACAATTATATACACACATTTTTTATCATACAATATAATGACCAAAAGACTTGGGCAGTCAAAGAAAATGATTTTTAAATGATCTTCATGTGTAAAACTGATCTGTCAGCTTAGCCACTTCAAAAGTTCTCTGAAAATCACCCAGTATTTGCAGGAACTATTCAATATGCCAATGTATTTCTGACTCGACCACTACCCTATATCTTGTCTGGCTAATCAGCACCTCGCAGCAGTTATTTAACAAACTAAGTTAATTAATTAAATGACCTGGTGGTGAAATTTAAAATACATGAAATGGCTGAGGTGCCCCTAAGGAGAGGTTTGGGAACTGAAGCAGTCTTCATCTAGCCATCCAACAAGATGTCAGTAACTTTTTGGAGAACAGAAGAAATTCTTGTGTATTTTTTATTGAGTTATTGTTAGTTTGCTAAATTTGTTAAATTGTGTTTTTTTTCTGAGCAAATATATACTTACTACCTAGACAAATAGCCTTAAAAATTTCTTTGCCTGCCTATGACTTTTGTAGAGTACTGTATATATGTACTAGTCTATACATTTACATATACAAAAATTTATTCATATATTCTATATTTTTAGATTTATATAAGTTCATTACACTCATTTTGGTGGACAGTGTCACACTAAAGAACTTAAAGCACAACCCATTTGGAAGGCAGACTGACTTACCACAGTTACTGTAATCCTCTTCATCATCAGATAAATACATACACTCTGGGTCAATTTCACTGAAGTCTGCACAACCTACAAAGAAAACAGCAACAAACAAATACAGTATGCATCAGGCAAACAGTAACAGAAACTCCAAGGTAATAAATATTGTCAAAGCTTTTTCATATGATTTACAAGAAACAATTGCATTTAAAAATAGGTCCGCTTCCTGTAAACTTATACGCATAAAGGCTTCTGCCACTATCCAGCAGGTACCAGTGTCTTCCAGTGTCTCCTGCTCCAGTGTGTCTGCTTCTTGCTCATCTTGTTCTTCCATGCCACTGGAGGGCCGACTGAGAACCACCTCCTCATCACTCTCAGGCCGGTCCTCTGTCTCGCTGTTGCTACCAGATGTCACGCTCAAGGACTCCCCTGCACTGTCACTGTAGGCGTCCACAGTGTCATCCTCTGCTGTCTCTGTGGTGGTACTGAATGCCGGGTCTATTTCATTGTCCCCTGGCCCAGCCACCTTAAGGTCTTCATCCCCAAAGTCATCAGTGTCCCCTGAGTGGAGTAACACTCAGTAAATACACTCAGACAACACCGTAACAGAGCTGCTTCCTATCAGACTGCAATGTATGCTGACAATGAAAAATATCTGCATTTACATTTTAAAGTATTTTAACTCTTTGAGCCATTTTCTCTAATTAGTGATCTGGCACAAATCAGTGTTAGTGAGAGAGCCTATCCCAGGCAGCACAGGGCATACTATAGATGGAATGCCAGTACACCACAGCCACAATTTAGAGACATCGGTCAAGCTCAGCTTTGAGCTACGGGAGGAACCCAGAGTACTTGGAGGTAAGCCCTGAGAATAACAAGAGAGGATGAATGTTCTGCCACAGTGATTACCATCCATCTACCAAAACCAGAAGCATTTGAAGAATACAATAGTGTGACTCAGTGATTCCCAATCCTGTCCATGGAGCTCAGAGCGAGCAACAACATAGAATGGCCGTGGGTCCCTGAGAACCAGATTGGGAAACACTGATGTAGTTTAAACGGCACTGTTCACAAAGCAAGAGCATTTTCCTCACCTTGCCTTGAAGAACTTCTCAGTATAGAGACTCCAAGCCATTCCATCATAATTGACTGGCTTTTCGTTTCATGGGGAGAATATGGACCACCGGGCTAAATGGTTGAAGAAAATCATCATCATCAATCACCGTAAAACATACAGAGCAACCATGCTATATAAACAGCTGGGGAAAAAGACAATCTGGCTACAGAAAGCTACAAAGCATGATTAATTATAAAACACTAGTACCTGTGTGGACCTCACTGACCTCTATGTTCCCTAGGCTTATTCCATGAAGAGCAACGATGTACTTAGCCAGCACCGTCTCATGGACGATTCCTTTTGAAGAACATTCAAACAAATAAGCAGCTTTCCCAAGTTCTTCCTCCGTGATCCTTTTCTCAACATACAGCTGTAAACAAGTTACATTTTTAACCAGAAGAAATGCCAACAGACCTTAAATTCAGAATGTACAGAAAAGCAACATACCTGCTTATGCATTAATCTCAGGTGCACAGGTAAGCTCTTTTTAAAAGGAATCTCCTTTCTCTGATTCTCCAGAGAGACGCTCTTCAGACTGCCACTGGAGCTTTGGCCTCCAACCCTGACAAGGCCAGAAGCACCTGGCAAAAACTGAAGTACTCCTACGTAGAAACCCATAACAGAACTCACACTTCACATTTTACATCTTACATGACCTTAATTTATATGGCTTTATAAAATCATGCTACTTGATATAAAATTACATTTTAATTACAGAAACCACAAAGTGACGGAATTTTACTGAAGCAACTTTTAAGTATATTTACCAAGGTATGTTTATATATATATATATATATATATATATATATATATATATATATATAT
>JAODJU010000033.1:7034340-7086108 GCA_026776725.1 Gnathonemus echidnorhynchus
TGACGTCATCTAGCGACATTTGGCGACTTTTCGAGCAGACTTTAGCTACTTTCCATTGAAAATAGTTGGCAACACTGCATTTAGCTCATTACAACATTCACACTTTCAGACTCACATGCTCACGTAAGAAATGTTATGGAAAATCTATATTTCAATGTAAACCCAAAATTAGCTACATTAAAAGCGTTGGGGTAGTCCACAGACCCTATAGGATATTTACAAACAACGGTTACAGACGGGTAGATGCGGGTGCTTATTAGTCTCAATCTTTAAATCTCACGCCAACTAGCTGACCAAAGTTGGCAACCCTGCTTGAAATTGTTTGCTTATCAGCATTTATCTAATATCCAAAGGTGGGGTCTGACCCTGAGGGTGGCTGCAGGCTCTTCCGCGCCCTCTTCCGGCTTGGGAACCTGCCCTGTTTTGTGACTGGGAGCTTCTTCCACTACTTGGTTTTGACTGGTTCTGCTGTCTGGGCCCAGACCCCTTAGAAGGCTTAGACTGAGAAGACCCTGCCAAATGAAAAACAAGTCTTTCTCAAACCTCCTTTTGCCCCCCCCCCCCCAAAAAAAAACAAATGTGTTCAACATAAACAATACGCGTCTTTGTAAGAAAATATTACGCAATATATTACACGAATTATTAAGAATACATTTAACTCATATTACGTTTATTTAACATGATTCTAATATACAGCAATTAGTCAATGACGTTTTTAACGGTAACGAGAAAATACGTACGCATTTTTGGTTCAATCACTCGCCCTGAGTACTGGGTCCGTATGTTGGTATCTAAATGAGAACAGTTCATATAAAATGACACCATGCACAAATGCGCTGTTATACATTAAATTTGGAGAAATCACACATTTATGTAACGCGTTGATATATCGTATTTAAACATTCACTTTTCATTACTTAAAGTCTGGCTATTTGACATTGTTGAGCCATAACAGTAAACTTACTTTAATTGAAGTCGTAGGATTCTGTAGCTGTGAAAGAGATAGTATGACAGCTATTCTGGTGTCACCTATTTTTCGCTAAAAATGCCTGTCAAAAAAGCCTTCCTGCTGAAGGTAGCGATTTCATGCACTACTTGCCGTTTGAAAGCTACGGTTCCCAGCTCCTTCTGTGCGACCCCCCGTGTTCCCAGGAGTCGCCGTATAGTCGCAGCGCATACAGGTCTGCCGCAGAGATGGCGGCCGCCTCCCGTCTGAGAGCCGATTTCTTTTTTGTTGCTCAATATAAGCCAGAATATTAGGATCGTTTCGTCACACTACACCGCCACTGGCACTGCGTGCACTGACTGATGAATGCTGTATTTATTACTAGTTTCATTTGAACTAGTACGTCCGGAATTTACGGAGTCGAACCACGATTTTAGACTGATTCCTATAGTTTTAAAATCTGTATCTGTCCTCACAAATGCCTCTGGATTACAAAAAATTTAAAGTAACGTGAAATTTTGACTATTCACGTATCATGCAATAGGCTATATACTTCTCTTGTTTATGGAGAACTGGTAAACTATTAACCGAGGGTTATAACTTTTTGGACAGCAAATGTAAAGTCGGTCCGCACAAACAAATGTTTTCCTTTACCAGCTAAAATATATTCATACACTATGGACAATATAGACATGACAATTTGCCTGACTGTAAGTTTTTGTACTGCTGGAGGAAGCCCACATGACACATGGAGAACATCCAAATGCAGACCCAGGACAGAGGTGGAATTCAAACCCTGAGCCCTGGAGGTGTGAGACAACAGTGTGAGCAGATCTAAATTCAAGCCTGCAGATTTCAGTTTGCAGAACTTGTTCCACAAACAAAAAACATCTAAAGCTAAGTAGAGGGCCCAACTGGAACGCTGCTTCTGTATTCAAAATTCTGTATTTGAACCTGCTGGATTTGCATGTCCCAATATAATCCCTCGGTTGCCTTCGTCCAAGACTAAGGAGATTTAAAGCTTCTAACCGGACCATGTACAAAATGCTTTTAAGAACAGGAATAATCCGTACTGCTTTTACATGAATTTAGTCTAAAGAAACAATGCCCTTTCTGATGCCAGGTGAGTGCATTATGATAGCCTTGGACATAACTGCTATACATTCACACCTCTGTCAATGGAGTAAGGCATGCTTACTTTCAGGCATGAACAAGGTATCTGAGTGGCACAAAAAATGGCTTTTTCATCCAAACTACTACCATATTTCTCTCTTCCCCCAGTACCAGGGAAGCACAGGATTATTTCAGACGCCCCCCACTGCTATCAGTCACTGCACAGTCCTCTGGCTATGGTACTATGGATATTACATAGCTTACATAGCTCCACACCCTTCACCTCTAGGGAGCAGTTTATCTTCAGGAGCTATGAGAAGGATTCACTTTTTGCCAGGTCTATAACCTGTATCATCATCTGTTTGCCTGCAAGCATCCCTGGTGAGAAGCAACAGATGTAGGTGGTTTGCAGACTCTCCACAGGATTTCATTGTGTGATTCATGGAACGTGGGGGGGGCACTGTTGCTTCACACCTCTGGGACCCGGGTTCGAGTCTCCGCCTGGGTCACATGTGTGTGGAGTTTGCATGTTCTCCTCGTGTCGTCGTGGGGTTTCCTCCAGGTTTCCCCCCACAGTCCAAAAACATGCTGACGTTTACTGGCGTTACCAAATTGTCTGTAGGTGTAAACGGTGTGTGTGTGTGCACTGTGATGGATTGGTACCCCATCCTGGGTTGTTCCCTGCCTTGCACTCATAGGCTCCGGACCCTCTGCGACCCTGAAAACATTAAGCATTTACAAAAAGATGGATGGATGGTTCCATGGGATGCATGGTGCAAAATATGGTTCCATGAAAGTTCTCTCTGTGAGGACAAAGTGAGATGGTGTGGTGACTGACGGTGGGCCAGTATTTACCATCATGCTGAAGGTCCAGTCAGTAGGTGGACTGGATAAGCATCACTGCTTCTAATTCAAGCATTCAGAAACACCAAAAAAAAAAAAAAAACATTACTTTGGGTTTGGCGCCAGGATTTAATTCATGCAAGATTTTAAAAGCCAGGAATATTCCTAGTTTGTAGAACGGCCTAGTTTGTAGGAGATCTAAGTGAGTAGACGACAGTGCCAGTGATTATCCTTCTTAATCATGATTAGTTAAGATTAGTAAGTAAATCTTGAGTACAACAGGCAATATACCTGCTGTTAGACCTCAAATGAATAACAAAGTACATTCTAGTCTGCTTTACCTCACGCCTGCAATGCCCCTCTAGGTTTAAGCTGGATGGTATCTTCAGGTGGTCCTTCAAACATGCACCACTGGTAGCCATGATGTCGTCAATGCAGCAGCCCCCCGCAGTAAGCTGAGTGAGCCACAGAAGTCTTCTTAAGGCTATTTCTCCCATCTAAACCTACGTGAGAAACTGAAGCTATTCTGCCCACCCCCCCACCCCCGCTGAAGGACACTGGTGAACCACTCTCAATAGGAGATATCAGAGCTAAGAATAGAGCCAGAGGTGTTTACTTAGTCATAAACAAGTAGACCTACATATAACAATGATGGCACACGTTAGGTAATTTAGCACCAAATAAACATAAAAAGATGCAAAATGTATTCATTTAGCATTAATCCATATCTCAGGACATAATGCCATTAAATTCATCAGCTGTTAGTCACAAGTTGTAGGAGTATGAGTGCAAATTCACACCAACCTTCTTCATTATTAATGATTATCTGTTACCAATATAAACTTTGACAGAAAGAAATTATGGTGCCACGGCAATCAGTTTAGTCAGTGTTTTTAACTGTAAGATTCACTCAATAAGCAATTTGATTGAGAAAAACTGAATTTAGGGCTAAGCTGTAAATGAACACAAAACGTTCAGTTTCTCTGCAGGGCTCAGAGGGAGAACCAGCAAGTGTTTTTGCGAGTTGGAGAAGAAAACCTTTTTCACAAAGGATTCTGTCCCTTAATGCTACAGATTTTTCACGGTGCAGAACGGCAGCGGTACCGATTAATCAGTTTCAAAATTATGCTGTTTATTAATGCATGTGCGCCCCCTTCTGGAGGTTTTCAGCCTTTCAGAACTCCATTCACATTCAGTCATTGCACCATTTAAACAGAACATTTACTGAGAAAATACATCTGAATTTATTAACACTGATTAACATCCAGTCCTTTCAACATTAGGTGAGCAACTCATAATATATAAACCACAACAATCCTGGTCACCTTTGCATGTATGAGACTTGACCATAAAGGTCATTCAAATAGAGTGAGGTTTCCAACACCCCACTGTTGGCCATGCCCTCAAAGGGAGTATTAAAATGAAATCAGTATCAGTACAACATCTTCATTCCCCCCCAAAAGGCAGCCTGAGGTGGTCCAAAAACAATCTTCATTTTGATAATCTTATCTGTTATCTTCAACAATGATGGTTCTCCGTGGGTATGTATCAACGTCCACAAAAATGTAGCGAAATTCATACTGCCCAGTATCAGGATTCTATTAAAATAAAAGGGTTAAGTATGTGTGGACATCAAGCAAAGCACATTTTACCATTTCAGCAGACTCAGCACAAAACTCATGACTGTGAAATCAAGGAACTGAACTGAAGAAATAAGGATATGGCCTAACCTCTTTCATCTCTGTGTGCACCGTGCCCTGCATCCGGGGTTCAGCACCCTGAATGTAAAATTTCAGCTGCATATGCTTCAGACCATCCTTAATATACTCCACATGGCTAGAGAAGGAAAATAAGTTGATGAGCAACAACTCCAGATGTGCAGACTAGCAAAGTAGCAGCCAACCAACAGTATTTAGTACAAAACCTTCAACAGATTCAATTTTTATCCTTGAATAAGCTACACAGCTGGGGATATTGATGGTGCTGCAGAGGTGGTTGCATGTATTTAGCTGACATTTTTGTCCAAAGTGACTAACAAGTGAGAAAAGCTTGGAGCCAAAGAACAGGGGCCAGCCAGTGTCCCTTGAGCAGTGGGTTAAGGATTGGAACCCACAACCTTCTGGACATGGGAACAGATTCCTAACACAGAGGTGCTATTTGCAGTCATGTATGTATATACAGAGGACATAGCTTTCAATTATGCAAATATGCAGTGGTGAAGCTTCACAGCGGCGCTCAGGATGTGCCGTGTCCTCGCAAAACTGAGCAATTACCTCAAAAACATGCTACTTGAGGTCAAGTAAAGGTTAAATCTTACTTAGAGTACTCCATACTACAGCACCGTGTCCTCACCTAACGTGCTGCCTTCTGCCTCGTCGAGTTGTTTCTCCGTACCCTTTGATTGGCTCTCCAAAAACTCCAATGACCTCAAGTTTTAAATGGAAAATAGTACTGAAACTTTATACAAGGTCTGAGCAAACTGTTACTGCAAACTGTTACTACACACAATCACACACACTTTTTAGACTGCCAGACTTACTTCTGGATGTGCTCTGCATTTTTCCAAAGCTTTCCCATAGATCTTGCTTGGACTTGATGATGAAAATAACTCTTTAAAAACAATGTACAGGAGGCCTCCTGTATGACAAGAATTATTGGAGTGCAGTGAAAGGAGGGGAAAAAATCAGCTGGTAATTTACATTTTTATGAGTTTTCAGTATGCATTTATGAATTTAAGATTACAAGCAAATGGCCCATGACAAAAGTGACGAAAAAAAATAAACGGTAATTATAGGTGTCAAAATGAAATAAACATCAATAAGCTTACAAAAAAACAACAGATCTACTTTTTATATACAATTCTAATAAAATGCAGTAGTTTACCTGTAACTCCAATCCCAATAACCACGACTATCAAGTAGGTGAAATCTTTGCTTGCTTGTTTAACTACAAAAAAGTGACAAATCAGAGAACAAGCAATATGCAACTACACATATACAGAAAAAAATTCAGATAACATCCCGTGTAAATTCAGATAATAGTACAATTTGCGTCATCAAACAACGCAACAATTTTCAAACAAAAGTATCACTTCTGACTATTTATAATGGGTACGTAGCTGAGGGGAGGAGGGGAGGGGGGTTAACCCCGTGGCTTAGACAGTAATCATACTGAGCATGGCCCTTTACCCATCACTGCTCCAGATCTGCTGCATACTGGCTGGCCCAGCTTTCGGACCCCAAAATGTGTCTCACGGAGAGTATGACGGGGCATGCGAAAACCGAAGAAATATGCACAAAATATGTATGGTACAGATGTAAACCAATTAGGAGAGTTTATTGTCATACTGTCATCACTTCACAACAACGAAACTGAAATAAGGTCTGTCGTACTGCAGTGAACAATATGCAAATACAGTTAGAAAAACTGAAATTGCGTGAAGTCTGTGCTTGCACCCTACCTTTCTGTGCAGCCGAGATCGCCGGATCGTCGCCTCGCCTTCTTGACACGGTCACCTTCCTGTTCTCACTTTCACTATCCTTCGCTTTACTCCTTAACCCGACGTCGAGGGAAAACCCCCGTTCGAACTGAGGTCCCGCCAAGCCGAGCGATGGCGCCGGGGCTCCGGCTGCCCTCCACCGGACGCGATTAAACACCCGCAGGGCGCACCGGGCTGCCCGAGCCTGCTGAAACTGAAAGTACGCGGCTTTGATTACCAGAGAGTACACCATGCTGTCCTATGTCAGGGATCGGGGATCTGCAACTACTCCTGATAGCCGTTTAGCCCCCGATTAACGCGCTGCATAAACTTAAACTACGGTGAATACCTAAAATGACATGGCAGCAAGCAGAAGCAACGAGGTAACATACGCGCCCCAGATGACTTCGCATACAGAGTGGAGTCTAATTGTCTAAACCATAATCTAAAATCCAGTGTATAACGAAGGGGCAATATGCGACGCTTGGCCCGTATGTTTCGTCATTGGAGCGACGGGCAGAACCCCGGAGAACTATGGGAACTGGTGTTTTTTCTAAGTCATGTTAATTTGACACCGTTTACAATTAAGCTCGCAGTCCACACTTTAAAACCTGACGACAGATGATACCCAAAGTGGGTCAAGCCATGGTTCTTAACGTAGATTTGATTATACAGTATTAATGAAATGATCGTTGATTTTACTATATACTTTCGCGTTTACTTGGTTTAAAATCAAGTACAATCTTTAAATAATATGAACAGACGAAAAGGTTTTAAAAAGATTGTTCTCGACCGAACGAAGAAACTCACCAACCAATAAATTGTGCTTTGTGTGTATACTTAAGGCTTTGTGTAGCTTAATACATGGCACTGGCTGTCCCCACTTTGTATGAAATGAAACATCTTGGAAATTCATAGTGATGAAATTCAAATTTAAGTGTCTTGTGAGTACCTTACACAGGTGTGCAAGAGAAATTAAAAACATGACTTTCTTGGATTCCAACAAGAGTCATTCTACACCTGATCATTTTATAAGTAAGAAAGATACAATTAGTTTTATGCATGTTTTTTTTCTTTAATTTATTCAAAACATATTTCAATTATCAAATAATATATCACTATCCAAAGGCAAAAAATCTAAAACATACACACATCTTGCGTCTGGGAAATGCCCTAATATAATAAATTCATCATTTCAATCGTTTACTGGTACACTATAGGTAAATAGTTTGTGTTTTCTAAACGACAAAAAAATTTGGAGACCATCACTTTCATATGTGTAGTTGAGCCCTATTAACTATCAAGACTTTATTTAGTAAAATGTTGCAGCAACTGTTAATTTTTCTAACAATATTCCTCCTGAAATAATCACAGGTTTGAAATCCAATAAAGAATTAATGGAAAGCAGAATTCACTAAATTTAAAGTTTTCGTCCCCAAGTTATAAGTTACCAGTGAATTCTACTGCAGTGTTTCCACTGTCCTCATTTGAGCCTCTCCTAATCTAAGAACCTACACAACATACAGTACATACAGTGGTTATTTGTTGCTAATCCCATAAGGGTAGTCATCTTTAGTAGGAAACACAACCTGTGATTCGCTTACGTAAGATATGGAACACTCAATCAATCCTGACTGGGTTTAAGGGATTCCAAACAGAATTTCAACAGAATATTCAATTTTAATTTCCAAATGAATAGTTTAAAAGTTTAAAAATCATTTGGTTTGACATGTTAAGTTCCCATTGAATGTGCATGTAAGTTACTGATTATTGAAAGAAATTGTTTCAAAAATCTTTGAAAAATCCTTCTCAAATTCAGTGGCCATACAGTTTTCAAAAAACACAAGCAAACGCTTTACATCTTTGAACAAAGAAAAGACTCAACGCATTCACAAATTAAGAAAAAGTGTATTTTTTCCTTGATAACAGTTAATTGGTAAAGTCACATAAAGCAACAGTTCTTTCATGGTAGATGCAGGGTTTAAGAGTTAGTTCCGTAAGTTGTCAAACTTGGCAAGATGTAGAGCGTGGATGTATCTGCCTGTAGGAAAATGAAAATACTGTTAGCTTCAGTAATCATCTATTTTTCTGAAGACGCCTCCTTCACATGGGAACTACAGTGGTGTTTATACTTACGTTAAGAAAAATATAACGTGTATGTTTTTTATCAACAATTTCAGGATGAGTAACAATGCGCACATCCCATTCTTCTAAACAACCTGATCAAGCACACACACATATCCACACATCACTGTAGAAAATAGACCCATTTCAGTAGGTTTATATAAGGTGTTATAAAACACAGTCGTCATGATTCTCATAAAGAGCGTGGGGTCTTGTCACAACTAATCACTGATGCCATATTTGTTATTATGGATATAACAACAAACATTGCATTTTAATATAGCATTTTTATATTTTTATATACCATGTTAGTTTGTGCTTTTGTTCATTACACACACATATATAAAATGCT
Organism: Gnathonemus echidnorhynchus; assembly: GCA_026776725.1. Taxonomy (NCBI): domain Eukaryota; kingdom Metazoa; phylum Chordata; class Actinopteri; order Osteoglossiformes; family Mormyridae; genus Gnathonemus; species Gnathonemus echidnorhynchus. The sequence continues at coordinate 7,043,197 of JAODJU010000033.1, forward strand.
GTATGTATAAATGGTTAGTAACTAGTTATAAGGGTATATCTGTAGATCTAAGGACCATCGTTATCTTCCTGTGAAATGTGTAATGATGTGATGTATTGCATAAATCACCTTGCATCTTAATTTGCATACGTATTCTTTTGTTACAATGTATCATAATTGTTACTTACTTGAAAGCATGGTTGGAATGAAACAGACGAGAGATAAATATTTAACATAAACTTTTTTCAAGTCAAGGCATTAATTACAATCTTAACATAACACTTGTAAATTAATGGTCAACTGTACACAGAGAAAAAGTTGGAAAAAAAGAACAAAGGGATTGTATATATGAATCAAATCAAAAGAAAGAGACACATCAGCATTTAATGTCAACTGAATTGCAAACTAAAATGATCAAAACGACAGACTCACATTCAAGAATCAATAAAAACGTGGCTTTTTTCCAAAATGTAATAATAATAATAATAAAATGGGACAGACAAAGACGTTACACTTAAATTTCATAAATATGGATTTATTAATTCATAATTTTGTTATAGTTAGAAATGTTTGAGTCACTATTAACCAGTATATGTCAGTTTATTTAGCAGCTTATTACATACTATTATTTGTTATATTATGCAGCAAATGTCAGTCATAGCACCTATCCACACAAAAGCAAATTTGACAGTCTCCCTAAAGAAATCGCTTGAGCATTCAAAAATATTAATTTTTTTAGACATATACATATTTTTCTGTTTATCTGGCATCAGTTATGGGCCACAAATAACTCCAATTATTTCAAGTTTCATGGTGTAAAAGCACTATGGTTTAAGCTTCTGGAACTGAAAAGCATAATTTCTAATGAGCACACTGGAATTCATCAGGAAGGAATATCAAAGTACAGATTCATTTTCAGCTGGCCATGAGATCACCCTTAATTTGAAAAACCTGACATGGTTAACTGGAAGATAATGTTAAGAGAATTTTCTTTTGCATCTTCAGTTTTTTGATGTCGGTCAGAGTGGCAATACTCGTGCAGTTTTTAAATAAATACAGGCAGCGGTAAGCAGCCCACCACATCGGGCTACTATCATTTTGTGCTTGAATGTTTTAGTCTTCATGGTTCCTTAATCTGGGAGGCACAGTAGCTTGGCAGATAGCATGACTGCCTCCTACGTGCTGTCCTGTGGCTTATCTCTTGTTTCCTCCTACAGTGCAGAGACATATGGTCAGTCTAATTGGTATCTCTAAATTGCCCATGGGGTGTGTGTCCCCTGTGATGGATTGGCGTCCCATCCAGGGTATCCCCCAGCCTCATGTACCCCCCCCCCCCCCAGGGATAGTCTCCTGTGACCCTGTCCAGGATTTGCAGTTGGAAGACGGATTCCTTCATTGAATATGCCTTTTCGGTTCTGTTTACAAATCAACCGAATGTGTCATGTCATCTGACCTTCATCTTAGCATCTGGGGCCTGTATCACAAAGCGAGATTTGTTGGTTAGCTAAATCACTTATCAGATTTAAGGTACCCCGGTTTAAATATACTTTATTGTCATTCACTTACATTTAGCCAGGACTACCTTAAATGTGACAGATTATCTGGCTAAGCAACAAACCCTACTTTGTGATGTATGCCCCAGGTCTTACACAATCCCATTATTATACAATGACAATAAAGCACTCTTAATCTGAAAAATATATATGTATATAATGTTGCTTATGCATCCTTACATATAATATTGTTATCTTTAGTAACACCTACAACTGCTTAACCACTCACTGGGTTAAACTTAGGTCTTCTTTACATCACACTGTCGTAAACATCTTGTAATTTGTTGGATGATTACAGATTCACACCCTGTTCACTTTCCTATTATGCCACAAGCATTGTGACTATAATGCTCTTTATAACTGTTCCAGGTGCAGAATTTAGCTCCTCAACCACTTTGCCATCTGGAGCTCTGCTCAAAAGCCACATCTTGGAGCATGCTGGTGATATCACTGCTTGTCTTGGCATACAAATAAATAGTACAGACAAGGCAGAGCAAATAAGCAACAAAACTTTATGAAAATGTTCACAGAAAATCAATTAGATTTTTATTTTTAGAAAGAATTTATTGGGGAAATCTGCTCTGAAAGGCATCCTCCTGGTTTAGAGCTGATCTGCTTCATAATATTTGCATTAGAAAAGTTTTTTTGAATTGCTTAGAAAGGTCACATGCTGCCAGGATACACAGGTTACATGTGAAGATATCTGCACTGAAAAGAACTGAAAATATAATTAAACTAAAACAATAAATCTATGTGCTATTTATAATCAGTTTGGAATATATATATGTTAATCTTTTAGCATGCATTTTCTTATTTCAGTATTAATATGATCAAATTATGTTAACCTATTTTGAAGGACCCAATCAGTCAGAAAGTGAATGAATGTGAATAAGTACTGATAAACATATTAACATTCTTAGTTTTAAAGAAACATAAAGACATGCACATGTTATTTTCTACAACTGTGAAATTTCTGTAGAAAAATGTAGTTAGAAATAGTTAATACAAGAAATAATTTACATATTTCTTAGAAAGGTACAGATTTTAAGCCTTTAACAAAGGAATTGTATCATAAAACATAAAGGGAAATTGCCATGCCTTTCGTAAAAAATCATCCAGAACAAAGGTTTTATTTTTTTTCTTTAAGCTGAAGATTCCTTTAAGCAAAAGACTTCCTAAAATTACTCTAATAGTTTTTTTTTTTTTTAATTAAAACTAAATTGGCTGTTTCGATATCTTTCCAGTAAGTTCACAACAACAGAAAAAGTGAGCAACAATAAAGGCAATGAATTAGCCCATCTGATTTCAAGTTTCATGGATGGTACCCATCGCCAGTCCCCCCAGTCAGTCTCACTATTAGATTAACATGTATTACATTTAAGGTGTTTCGCTATAAAGTGTCCATGAATCATCATGCTGGTGTATGTCTCCGGTCCATGTGTTCACAATGCAGTGAAGCTTGTTCGTACTCATCCTGGATTGCACTATATTCAAGACGTCTATATAATGAAAACAATGCACATGTAATGCAGAACAGAAGCAAGTACATTGCAAATCATACACTGTTCAAAGTGACACAATAGTGACGTTAATTATCAGAGTGGGAACATGGTGCTTTAAAAAAGGACAGAGAAATGGTTAGGAAATGTGGAAGATTAAAAATGAGCAATTTAACAAGGGAGAAACAAAAATGAAAGCATTAAAGCATATAACTGCTGTTAAAAATCCAGTTGAGTGTAACAGAAAACTGAAAATGTAACTCTTTAATACTAAAGATTTAATATTAAATTTAGCAATTTCAAATTATTTTCAAAAACTGACTGGTAACTAGGGCCAATTGCAATGAATATCACAAATACAGCTGCAGGTTTGTGTGGTATGTGCCGATTATTTGATCTGTTATTAATCTTTATGTACTCTACCTGAGTCCCATACCAAACTGTTCAATTTTAACATGAAGTGACTGTATAATGGAAATATTTGGGTTCACAATATCATGCGTAAGGGTATGAAATTCACCTGTGGACATAAGTGCAATTCATGCTGTGAAGTTACGGTCCCCATGAAAAGCTTATAATGGGGACTGTGAGAATGTTGAAGTCATTCCCACTGAACAGCCTCCCATGGCTGATAATATTGAATTAGAGCAATTTATAGTCAGTGCTATAGTCATTTTTGAGGTTAACAAGTATAAGTCAATTTAAAGCAGCCACCATGCAATCCATATGTATTAATATTACCCCCGCACTTACCCACCTGTTTCATTTATTCCTTATGACTGGCATTCTCTGCCACATAAGCAGGCTCGGGAAACACCACTGTTTAATAAACCTTCACTCGATCCTTCACGGATTGTATTGGTCAGTCTCCCTCCTCACATTCTTTTCCAAAACTTGTAAATGTACTATCCTCAGTCATATCTCTGAATTTCTGATAAAGAACCTCCTGGACCCACTTCAGCCAGGCTTCAGACACGGACACTCCACCAAGGCTGCCGTTGTCACTGCTGTGGACACTGAGAGCTGCAAGAGCTGCATCCCGGTCAACCGTCCTAATGCTGCTTGACCTCTCTGTGGCATTTGACATAGTTAATCACCTAATCATCCTGGCCACCCTTTCTCAGTTTGGCATTATGGGGACTGCTCTGTGCTGGTTTGACTCATACCTGTCAGACAGATCATTCCAAGTGGTATGGGACAAAGAGGTATCCAAATCACATCAGGTAACAACCGGTGTTCTCCAAGGCTCTGCCCTTGGTCCTCTTTTCTTTTCTCTTTAAATTACTTGTCTGGGTCAGATCATCCAGTCCTATGGCTTCTCCTACCACTACTACACTGACATCCAGATCTACATGACCTTCTCACCTGGTGACACCATGGTGTCTGCCAGGATCTCTGCATGCCTTGCTGACATCGCAGCTTGGATGAAGGACCACCATCTTCATTTTTACATCTCCAAGACTAAGTCTTCCTACTAGTTCTACCACCTATCACAACACTGACATCACTGTTGAGTGTGGATCATCCACACCCTCTCCACCAAGGTCTTCTAAGAACCTAGGGGTAATGACAGATGATCATTTGAGGATATAACAGTGGTCTCCCAATCTTGCAGATTTACCTGGTATAGCATCAGGAAGATTAGGCTTTTCTGTCTAAGTATGCAGCTCAGCTTTTACTTCAGACATTTGTTATTTCACGACTTGATTATTGCAGCTCTCCACAAGCAAGCCTACCATCTTATGCTGCTAGACCACTATAGATTAACATACCAAACCCCTCCTTGTCTCTCTTCACTGACTCCCTATTGGAACTTGCATCAAGTTCAAGTCCTTGGTGCTGAAAGGTCTGTCAATGGACAGGCACCCTCCTATGCTCCATCTCGCCTCCTTCGGTTAGCAAACTAATGCCACTTGAAGCTGTCTCCACAGCGTGAGAAGATTCACTCCAGATAGTTCTTGTGTGGTTCTCTGATGGTGGAGTGAGCTGCTGAACCCTGTCTGGTCATCAGACTCCCTCTCCACCTTCAAGAAACACTTCAAGACCCATCTGTTCCATGAATTCCTCAACTAACTTTATGTTAATTGAATGCTCTTATGTTGCACTTCTGACCCTTAAATATTAGTCCTGTTGTCGTATTAGGTCCTTACTTTGTTAATGGCTGTTGTGTAGCTCCTGCTGCAATACGGCCTACACTTGTACCTACAACTGGACATTAATTGGAGGCTATCTGCACTTATATTTGCAATGAGCTGTTTGGCAATTAGCACAAGGAGTTGAATGAGGTGTGTTAAATGAGAGGAAACCCAAAAATGTGTAGAGCTCCGGCCCCCCAGGACTGGAGTTTGACAGCCCTGGTTTAGCGGCTCGGCAAAATTTATGGGAGACCCCAGTTCACAAAATCTACAATCGGAGATCCCCCATTGGTTGGTGAAAATTTACCTAGAGGTCTATCAATAAGGCTGCACAAAAATTATTTCTGGCTATAGGCCTGCCGCTGCAAAATACGTAAATGTAAATATAACTCTAGACAACTGGGAGAGACTTGAAATTTGTTCCATTTGAGAAGCACACTGACCCTACCTAAGACTCAGTAGAGGGATGGTGAACTTTCTGGAATTTATGCTCTTGTTGAGAAAGCACTAAGGAAATGTGTGCTTATGTCAAATCTCAGTATGTGAATATAAAAGATGTTGCACTTCATTTCAGCTTGAATGGCCGGGTGGGGAAAAAGTGGACACCGGTCAAAGTTCTGTTTCTTTCTGTTTTTGGTTTTATTCTAAGAAGAAGAAGGACAAAATGATATCTTCAATTATTTTTACCACTGTAGCTACAATACACTTGATTCCCTCACCAGAGAAATCAGGGTTCCCACTGGCTAGCTGAAGGGGACCTGTCTCACAAACATAAGTCAGTCTTATACTAACACTGCTCATTGCAAGTGGCCCCTATAGATTACAAAATATCATAATCATTGTATTGTATTATTCACAGACCCAATTAATTATAGATCATGGAAGCAAAATTAATTTAAAAACTATTACTGATTACATTATGAATAAAGATGACTGAAGTATAACATGTCATGTTATGTGGAATTTATGCATAATATTAGCAAATACTGTTAATCGACTGTCGTCTGCATCGGTGCAAACATAAAAAAGGGCATTCTCCTTAGATGAAAATATCTACCAAATGTTAAAATTTATGCATATGGATAAACAAAAATCAAACATTCAGTGACTCAAAATGCACAAGCAAAAACTACAAGGACAGAAATAATATGCAAACCTACCAACAAATATGGCTGGTAAACAAATCATTGAAATGGAAATTAATTTACAACACAAACAGAAACCATTTGCCAGTAGTGAGAAGCACCCACATTTAGGATAAAACATAAATCAAGTGTGGCAGCATATGTGGACTCACACTCTGAATTACAATGATTTGACAAAACAGGGGTATGGGTCCATGTACTGAGTCCTTACCTTGAGACTGTCTCTTAGACCCTAGTTGTGTTGTACTCGGATTCGTGTTTGCTTAGTGACCCAATGAGGCAGAACCTGCAATGTCACGGCTTTTTCATTTAATATCATACTCTTTTTTGCATAGACAGAAAAGTTCACGCATACATACTGTAAACGCAACACACTGGATCTGAAATGTGAAACTTTAAAACATGTACATGCAAAAATGAAAGGACTATGTGTTTCTTTTCTGCAAATATAGGTAAACCAAACATATAAAACAACTGTGTAATGCATGTATACACATCAAACATATGCATGCATGACAGTTATATAGGGCATGTTGTATGAATTGTATGCCTCTTTGATATAACCACTTGTTCTTGTAAACATTTAATCCTCACAAGCAAAGTGCAGTGATACAATAAAATATATCTTTGTAAAAAACAGGTTCATGCCATAAAACGCTGCTTTACTGATTAGAGACAAATACTTAAATTTGTCCATTTCATATATGGTATATTATTTTATTACTTTTCAAATCTGTTTCTACAATGCTTCAGTTTATTTCAAAAAGTGCTATTAGTCTTCAGTCAAATGACAAGCCCTTTAGTTCCAAGTACTCAGAACATTAATGTATTTAAACAATAATCTTAAAGTGATCCTTCAAACAGTCCAAAAGTAGAAGGATCCAGCATCCTTGGCAGGGGTGTTTGTGTTAGCCCTTAGCAATCCCCATGCACTACAGAATGGAAAATGGCGTATCTTTATAGACAATGTTTTCCTATATGTTATTTTTATGCAAAGATTGTTTTTTTTTTTTTTTTTTTTAATCTGTAGCCCAGGATGGGATTGGCTGGTCTGGATCGGTGCTGGGACAAAGCATGCAGTCATGTTCAAACGAACTCAAACGACATGTCACCGTTCGTCAGCTGGCCAGAGCAACAGCATCACCAGCCTGAGCCAACCCCGATATGAATGAGACAGAGGTTGTAATGAAAGACGGAGAAATCAAAGTTTAAAAATAAATAAATAAAAGTAAAACGGCTGAAGGCAAAAAAAGAATAAAACGGGGAAAAAAAATAAATAAAAGGAACAAATACATGTTTGGGTATTAAAGTGTTCCGAGTGATAGTCTTCATCAAAAATCAATGGATACTGACCGCTGCACTCCTTTATCGTGTCGGGATAGCCTGTGGCTTGTGGTGGGCACTTCTTCCATGTCATCGTCCAGGTCGCATCCGTCGCTGGCGTCTTGCGAGTAGCTGTGCTTCATCACCAGGATGCTCCTGCGATTGGTGGGCGGGATCAGGGGTCTGACCGGCTGCGGCTGGATCTCCGTCAGGATGGTGGCTTCCCGCGTGCTGAGGTTACTGCGGCTGCCCTTGACGCTGGACAGCTGGGATCCACAGTGATGGTCATGAATGCATCTGGAGGAGGAGCGCCTGAGTTTATGGTAGGTCTCCAGGTCGTCAGCCAGGTCCACCAGCTCGGCGGAGGCTGCGGCGCTGCGCAACGTGCACAGTTCGTAGTGCGGGGGCTCAAAAACCTCCTGAAACATTGTAGGGTCGAAGTCGTCTCTCCTGATTATGTACTTTTTGCGAGGCTGTTTTATTTGAACTATGACGGAGACGATAAGTAGGATAATCACGATACAACAGGTGACTCCGATTATCGTTCCGTTCGTGTTGTTGAGGTTGTCCAGAATGTTAGCTTTCCTCTTCTCTGCATGATACAAAAACAAAGAATTAAAGGTGTGACTAACAAGACAACGTTCCGAGACGTACAGCTGTTTTAAAATGGCTGGGAAACGGGGATCTTGGAGATTTTTCCCACAGAGTGAGCAACGGCTGGACTGGGGTGGGGTGGAGTGGGTTGGGGTGGACTGGGCTGGGGTGGGGTGCTTGGGCAGGAAGTCTCTTTGGGGAAGAGACTGGTATTTGTGAATAAGTCTCGGCATAATGACGGGTGTTGATTTGGTCTGGGCCACTGGGAAGCAAATGGTTGTGTTCAGAGGTATTTTCAGAGCAGGGAACACAAACCATCTGAAACAATGAGAATGGATGTGAGAACAAGTGCCGAGGGCTACCATATAAAATTCGAGACAAACAGAGGAAAACAATGCAGCCAAAAAAAAGTAACTGGGAAACGCTGACTCTAGCGAATTGTCGTTTCAGGCCACCTGAGCGCCTTCTCCCGTGTGAAGAACAGGCCCACAACGGTGTAACCATTCTTGGAAATTGGAGCTATAATTCATTTAGCTTATGGTGACACGGAAAAAAAAGTGCAAAGTTTGTAGCTAGGATTTCACAGTCACAGAGGCTACTTTGCACTAAAAAAAACACAGGCTTTATCTGCAATTCTATATGGAAACCGTGCATATTCATAGTCAAAGGTGCGTTTCCTTTTTCGTGCAGGTGAAAGACGGAAACATGCTAGATACGGCTTTGACACACAGGTGGACCCACCGGGACTCACCATCCTGGTGGATTCGCCGCTGCCAGCTTCTGTGTGGTGTGAAGGGTGTGTACATGTGTCAGAATCGCCATATGGAAAGCAGCGGACTCACCTTTGCAGTGATTCTCATCCCAGGGGTAGACACAGTTCTGCACCCCATTGCACACCAGAGAGTTGTTGATGCACATATTACTGTGGCAGAAAAAAGTGTCTGCTTCACACGGGGCTAAAGGAAAAAATAATACAAGGCAATCCCAAATAAGCAACATAGACGTTGCATTCTCAGCAGTGTGGCTTGCAAGTCAAACAGCATGAGGGTATTATGATAATTACCGGAAAATAACAACTGGCTGAGTTCCACGCAAATCATCATGAACTAAAATGCATGTTTGCGGCCTTATATGCGTTTTGTAATATGGCTAATACCGGACGTGAGTTTATATATAACCTCTGGAAGGCGGGCAGTCAGAAAGTCACCGTGTCTGTTCAGTAATCATTACACGTCTTTCACGTTTTGATAACACCATTAGAAAAACCAACGCCAGTCAAATCACCGTGATAATTGGAGTGAAAAGAAATCCAACTTTTCCTATAGTAAATTAACCATAATTAATCATACGTTTCACTCTAATACTCACTTTGGCTATAGATGCACTACTGTCTGAAAGGCATGATGTGATAATCATACTTAATAATGATTTGGGTTTAAAACAGATTGCTTTTGTGCGAAATCTCACCCGGAAAAATGTTTAATGTTCATAACCTAATTTTAACAGAAGAGATGCGACCCAAATGGCTATACACATGTGATCGGACAAAGTTATCCGTAGAAGGCTATCAGAAAGAAAAACGGCTGAAATTCGGGAGCCTGCAGTCATCTTGTAATTAAAAATCAAGGTCACTTTTTACGGGGGAGACAACTCCCCCTCAATCACACATGATACTAATGACGTTCATCCATGCCCAAAATATAACATCATTTGCTATTGCGATGTTCAAAGTCTTAATATTATAAGAAAATATCGATTGGGAAGGCCAACATTTCTTTCATTCTCTAACACACCACATTACTATGCTTCACCCCTTTGGAATGAAGGCTCAAGGTTGTGCAGAATAGCTACAGTGATGTAGTTTACTCCACGGCAATCTCAGGTGAATAATAACACTAGCGATGTTGGGATGAGTCATCACTCTACTCGCTGAACTAATACGCCACTGTCTCTAAATCAACCTGGGGTCATTACTTCCCAGCACCACTAGGTGGTATCCTAGCACTCCATAACGAATGATCTCACTTAACTCTCCCTTAATTGAGAATCGGAACTGGACTAATCTCCACTGAGACTCATTCTTTCATACTATATTTTATTATTGGCATTAAGCTCGCATTAAAAAGATCCCAAAACAACTAGCTGTATGAATCAAGTTATAATTGACAATAAGGCAAAATATCAGTGTTTCTAACGGGTACTGATTTGTTGTTATCTTCCCTTGATGTAAACATAATTACAAATCAATGGCACCACGTCAGAAAGCTATTCACTCGGGATAAAATAAAAACATGACTTCTTCAAACCAAACAACAGGCGGTGCGGACGGAAATATTCCCGGGAATTACATATGAAGCATTTCAAATTCCTTCAATTGAAAGTTTTACAGGAAATGCTTCTAAGAATATCTGTCTTTACAGTATCTGTGATAAAGATAGAGCTGATTAACCCCCCCCCCCCAAATGCTGCCCCTTCCCTTCTCCATAGACAGTGCTGATGGTCTTAACCTGCCTGGGGTAAGGGCTGATTATGCAGGGGTTTCCTGGGCAACAGCACATCCTGAGCTGACGGACTGCGCAGAGCGCATGGCGCAGATGGGCCTCAGAAGCGGCCGCTGCAGTTTGTGAAGGCTCGCGAAACCCCGATTAAAGCCTGTCTGCTCCCCAACCAAAGCTCCATCTGCTTGGACTCGCATAGCCCATTATGATGTCCCTGTGCGTGCGCTGGCCAGCGCCGGCCTGCCATTAATGCCCGTCTTCAGATCATTTCACGTTAATTTAACGGTGCCTCAGAGAAGCACGATATGGGTGCAGGCTAGCCCAGGGAATGTGGAGTGTAAGGAATTAGAACACCAGAAAAAAATTACGAAGAGGCTAGCCTGACTGCCTGCTCATTGTTTTCTCCTATCTTTTTCCCGCCAAAATTTGTGTGGTTTGCCTTTGCAGCCTTAGGACCGCTGGTTCCACGGCCCGATCTCTGATGGTGGCACAATGCCAACCGGGCTGCTTCGTATCGTGGGGCGAATCTCCACCCATCCCCTCCCTCACAGCATCCTCGCCCTAGAGCACAGAATAATGTCCGGTGCTTCAATCTCTCAGTAGGGCCGCAGAAATTCCCTGGCATATACGCCAACCTAGATGAAAGATTCCAGATAGCTCTTGGACATTTTTGCTCATTAATTAATGAAGGACTCTAGAGAAACGGCAATGTTTGAAATAAGCTGTACTGTTATTGTGAAGCGATAAGTTTCTTCAAGGTGAATCAAAAAAAGGACTAAGAAGGCTGTGATGTGGGTGACAGTTTCTTGGTTCAGTACCTCAACGCTACTATAAAAGTTTCCATGTTTGTTACCTAATCACTGCTATGAAAGTTTAGAATTACCAAATAGAATTACTAATCAAAATACGGTGTTAGAAAATACAGATGAATTAGGTATTTTCTTGTGTCAAATCTTCAAAAACCTGCTAACTATACGGTCATCCATCAACTTTTGTCCTTGTGTCTGATCATACTTAGGTCCGAGGTCCTGTAAGATCTTATCTAGAGACGTCCGAAGCAGGCATAGTGGACATTAGTGGACATATTTTACCATGTGTGCAGCATGTGGCAAGAACCAAAATAAACCAACCGCACTGCTGCTATAGAGCTTTAGTTAAGTTTGTATGATATTGTATCTCATGTTGTACGGTATATTTGACCTCTCTTCTATAATCATCGAGGTACATCCAGATTGACTTATGTCCTCAATTCCAGAATGTAACTTGGACGCAAGTTGATGGATACCTGTTCTTCTATTTCAGTGTTTTGTCTATTGAAGCCCATGAAGCTCAGCTCTCCAAACAAATAAAGAAAATGAATGAATTAATCTTTAATGCCTCACTTCAGTCTATAATTTATCTTTTTTCATTGTAGCCCTAAGATTGTCTTTTCTGAGGCCTCAAATGGAAACTGAATTCCTTGTTCAATGTGATCAACTGCTTGGAAGGAGAATGGGAGAAGGTTTCCTTACGCTCCTGAAAAGTGGTAAAAAGGATGCGGAACCGGGTCTTGCGGCTTCCCTCGTCGGCCCACATGCGGATCACGCCCAGCGCTGACGCCAGCGTCATGTCGTTGGCCACCGTGCTGCAGAACTTGCTCTTCAGGTCCTCTACGGAGCCGCTGCCGTCGTACACCGCCACGAAGTTGCGCTTGCACTCGTTCGAGTTCTGCATCTCGTAGTCGAGGAACCGCAAGTAGATCTGCAAGGGCAGAGAGGGAACCGGTGATGGAGATGATTCAGCGGTGGGCACATGTCTCCGTTTGGCCGCATGCGGGAGACTAGGGCTGGAAGCCTGGGTGTTCGGTGCAGCAATTTATGTAATAATAATAATAATAATTGATACTTTATTGGTCCCCATGGGGAAATTCTCTTTACTCCTCCTCCTCCTCCTTGCGCTCTGTAGGTGAGATCAAGCTGGCTGCCAAGGGCAGCCACCCATAGCAGCACCTACGGAGGTGTGGCTCAAGGGCCCAAGGATGTGCTGAAGCTGAGCTTGAACCAGTGATCTGCCAATCACAGGCACAGAGGCTTAGCCCACTGAGCCACACACTGCCCCCATTTATGAATTTAACATCTCTTGTATTCCTTAGTGGAATCTTACCAGCTTTAGTGGTAAGTTTCACTAGTTTACCGTTTTAAGGAGTGGTTCTTCTATTGGTGGCCTAGGTTGCATTTAGTTTTGACATTTATTCCATTTATCCCATTTCGCTTGGCATTTGCTCCATTTGATGCTGGAAATATAATTTCAGTGAGGTAGAGAGGATGTTGTTGGGGTATCGTGACCCAGAACAGGTGATAATAGCCGCCTAGGCGTAGCGAGCTCCTAGAGCTATAATGACTATGGTTGGAGGACATGAGGGGCAGGATGGTTTTGATGACTGGACTAGTGTTGGCACCATTTGAAGGGTAACTAGTTGGTTAACAGAAAAATAACAATCGTGGGTTGCGGAATTGACATTTTTTTCAACTTCCACAATGAAAACGGGGATGCAAATTGCCAAAGTTTCCCAGAGACCAAGGGTGCATTTTAAGGAGTACCTCATATACAGTATGAGGCAGTGGATTTTAGAATCAAATGATGCTTTATTTGTCATTTGCATGAGTACATGTACATTGGAATGCTTCTTTTCACATATCCCATCCTTACTGTCCTATGACACATACAAATGCAAATATATAGATGAGAGCAAAGCTGGGGGTCTAAGCACAGGGTCAGCCATTTAATCAGCACCTGTGGTCCATTTTTTTGGGGTGGGGGGTGGTCAAGGGTTCAAGGGTCTTACGCAAGAGCCCAACAGACGTGACTATTCTGCCAAGGATGGGATTTGAACCGGTAACCTTTCAGACAATAAGTACAGAAGCCTCACCTGCTGAGTCACACGCCACTCACACCTTTGGTGAATCATCCAAAATACAGTTTTCACTGCAGGAAACATGTGTTTTCTGTCCCTCGCTGTTTAAATATATAAAAAGCTTCATGTGATGTGTTTACAGTCTTAAGGTCTGTGGTGATGACAGCCTTATCTCGAGGTCTCCAACGCAAGGTGATGGCGAGGAAATACAAGGCTTTAATTTCGGCATGACGAATAGCACGGGGCGTCGTGAGGCGAGACTAATGGCCCACAGGATGTCAGTCAGGCTTGTAGGGGATCCTAGCAAGGAGAGCATGTCTGTTTAAAAGCGGCATCCGCGTCGCCTTCCCGCACGCCACGCCTCCGGATGTTAGAAATGGCCCTCTCCTCAGAAACCCGCCGTTTCATTACTGAATGCTCCATTTCCATCACAGCGCGTCAATGCTGGGGGTGATGCGGGACGGGGGGGATGTATCCGACAGGACAAAATGGCCACATGTGAGCTCGCGATTCTCAAGTCAAATGCTTCCTGGAGAAATGACATAAGTAAATTTCCAATAAGCTGTTTCACACCCTTGCCACTCAACTCGCTAACACCATCCGGTCCGGTTAAGGTGGTTCCATTGTGGGAGGTGGGATTAGTGGACCTTTAAGAAAAAAGACGATAATGAAACAGGACAGGAAAGAGCGCTAATGCGGACCAAATGAGTACAATGCATCTTTCCTTTCTGTGCCATCTTGTGTTCAGATTGCTGGCTCGCTGAGAAAACCGGCCAGCTCTGGACTGATCTTCACAGCACTGAGACAGAATGCATCTGAAAACGTGATGAGTACAACCAAATTGCAACGATTATTAGTATAATTAATGGAGAAGGAAGAAGGGAAAGAAAAAACAGCAGCCATTGTTTCTTCCTCTATCACAAACGTGGGGTTCTCTGGGAGGTCGGCGTGCGTAGGACTGCGATTGGGATGCAGTCGTTGTGTCTTCGCAGCAGTATGAAGCCACGGATGAATCTTCAAAAGAAGATCCGTCTCGCAGAGATGACTAACAGACTCCTCACAGAGGGAAAACGATTGTGAAGAGTTTAGAACTGCAGGCTTAGCATGTGCTGCCCATTGTCGTCAGGTTTTTTCCCAGAATTCTCTGCGATTACTACTGCAGTGATGGGCCTGCTATGTGTGGAGTTAAAGCCTGCCACTTGCAGAAGCAGTTTACCGCCACCGAACTTGTAGGGGTGTACCGAACGATGTAAGAAAGTTTCCCACCACATTTTCCAATGAATACAGATGTTCTCATAAAATATTTACAGCTATTTCTGCAAAGACACACAAAAATCCACCAATCTACATTAATTTCCAATTAGTTTACAACATGCTCTGTAAAGTGTGCTAAACTGGAACTGCCGCTGGGATCAGCGAAATATGATGAGGGATGAAGGATGAGGCTCCTGGAGTGAGATGGAACGGTTTTTCATTTAGGGGTCAAAGCAGAGACGCGGGAGAGAGCTGTGAGGAACGAGGTCAATTACTGTAAAAAGTTTAGCCTTGACAGCGAGTGTTTCTAAGGCAGGGTAAATAAGAGTGTGGGGGCAAGGTGTTACTTTCCCTCTTCTGCTATAATTTTGCGGTAATGCCAAACCCCTCCAGCAGCTTCTAGCGGCCATTAAAAAATGACGTCCTCCAAAGCCTCAGATCTGATGAAGAGCCACCCAGAAGTATCATCCAGCCTTTTGTCCTTCGGGCCCTGGCAGTATCAGTCACGACCCAGAGCCACTCAAACACCCCGTGCTAACACCTGCCATCACTTTTCCTGTAACAACGCCCCCTTAAGGCCGGTTGAAGCATTCCATACCTAGCACCTCTGCAAATTCCAGAGACTTTGCTTGATTGTCCAAATATATTTTAATTAGATTCTTCATCTACTTTAATTTGTTTATTTTCTGCAGGAGCTCTGAATATATCTCCCAAGTATATATCTCCCATGAATATATCTCCCAGGTATATATCTCCCAGGCTCTTCTCGGTAGGATGGAAACCATGGACCATGGGATGCATCTGAATGGGGGCGGAGGGTGGGGGGCGGAGCATAAAGTTATGTCAATTTATCTGTTCACTTTTGAAAAACTCAGATACATAACATAAGCTTTTTTTTTTTTTTTTTTTTAATAAAGTTGTATCGATTCGCATTAAATTAGTTGAAGCAATTTTTTTGTTCATCACAGCATTCTTAATGATTATCCAAAAGTTGCCCTCTGATTCCATGGTCTATGGCAGCAGCTTTTAGAAAGACTGCATGTTACTATAGTTGAAATCTTTTTACTCTGGAGCCACGACGTGTTTGAGGTGCAGATCACATCGTCACCGCACCGACTAATTTGTACTCGACGCCAGGCGATGTCACCTGGCAGCTGGAGTGAGACGGGAACATCGGCGCATTTCGCTGCGAGGACGGGGGGAGCGCGGCTGAAGATGTCACAGGGATGAATCTGTTCCCACGTCGGTGTCGGTAACAGAAATCGGATTAAGACGCGGCCTGCTTGTCGAGGAGGTTAGCATCAGCCGCCGGTGGTCCGTCAGCTGAAGTGAAGGACTTGTCTCCTGAAGACTCACGTTCCAGTGCGGGGGGGCTTTGCTGTAGGACTCTTGAGCTGAGTGCTTAACTTGCATTGCTCCCTTGAAAAACGCCACCATTGAATTGGCATAAGGCACGATTTGCCCATTTTCCACCAAATAGCAAGAATGAGGTGCACATAGATTGAGGGTGATCCCTGCCTTCAAAGTGCAGTCACAACTCACTCATCTCTGAGTTCTGGTTTATTTCACTCCATTATAGACTCAAATAAAGTCAAAGGAAAAGTCTGTTTCTCAAAGGAGTAAACTCACACATTAACGCATGCCTGTCAGGGCTTACGTGTCGCTATTAGAGCCGTTTTACATCCTGCGATACGCTCGGGAGGTATTTCTAATACAATTCGGCTGCTTTGTTGAGTAATCTACTAAGTGAGATGGGGGGGGGGTAATCAATAAGACCTTATCAAGCAAACCATCATATTTGAACACAGCACATCCATCCGGAGAGGGTAAAATCTATTGTAATGTAACAGAAGAAGAATGTATATAAACAGAAAGGCTTATTGTGTGCTAGCAAAGTCACATCAAGTGACCTAAGTAATTACAGGCAATGTGCTCCTAAAGGAAGACAGGGAGGGAAAATTTAATTTATGCCCCTTGGAGGACATCAGATAGCACTGAAATCAGCTGCTCAGGCAATCGATCATAGTACATAAAATTATCTGTAAGCCACTGCATAATTACTAAGGACAAGCTGCGTGTGTGTGTGTGTGTGTGGGTCAGATATACGTTACATTGTGGGTACCAAATGTCCCTATAATTTGATAAAACCTGTTATTTTGACATTGTCAGGACCATTTTTTCAGTTCCCACAAGGGTTACTGCAATCACAAAACCAAAGATGCCGGAAGACTTGTATTTTGTTTGGTTACTTATGGTTAAGGTGACAGATGGGTAGAGGTTAAGGTTGTCATTGTTGGGATTAGGGTTTTGTCCATAGAAATGAATGGAAAGTCCCCACAAAGACAGTACAGGTCTGTATGTGTGTGTCTGTGAGAGAGAGAAAGAGAGAGAGAGAATGTGTGAGCTGTTTTGGAGTGGGGGGCTTACGTAACACGTGCCGGCTGACAGACCGCTCAGAAGCACAGCAATAAAAAGACCCCGAAAAACACACCTTCCTGGCTCAAAATGTCACTGCGATAGGAGCCTGCAACGTAACTGTGAATCGGGGTGTTCTGCCTGCCCCAACGAACTGCACAGCTTCAGATTCGCCATGGGAAAAGCAATTAACAGCAAGAGAGATAAGACAGAAGGACCCCAGCGAGCTAAAATACAAGCCGCTATGGACTAAGGTATCTGCAGTGCCTTCTTCGTTTAAAAGCCCGGATGGCTCTCTCTAGGTGTGCCGGATAAGATGGTAAATACTGTTCAGGACCATAAATTCAGAGAAAACTGTGTCTGTGCATCAACTGTTCCAATCCATTTCTGAAATTTCAATCAAAAGACAACAGCTACGGTTTTCCACACAGGGAGAGGAAAAGGTGGGATGGAAGTACAAAGGGAGAATAGGAGGGAAAATCTCGGGCGTAACATTAAAACACATCGGGAAGTATCACAATGATTTAAATGACAGAAAGCAATTTTGCAACTCAAACGGCGATGCATTAGCGTCGTCTCCGGTGTCGCTATCTCCGTAGCGGATAATGAAGGAACAAACGGATCCTGACACCTGAATAAATTACCCTAACGAAAACGCTGAATCTACAGCTTTCTACCTGCGCAATCGCCTTGGGAAATATGCATTCACGGGCCACCTCCCATTTGCAAATTACTAATGGTGCATTACCAGATTTCGTTAACCTCAAGCTTTCTGAGTAGGAACCGGGAATAAAAACAAATGTCTGTAAAGCCATAACAATCCAGACAAAAACAAAAAACAAACACACAGCAGCAATAACAACCTATCAGGCAAACAAACGAGCAAATGGTGTATCGCTGTTTCATCAACAATGAAGCTCAGTCTTTCGTTTGACGTCAACCTGTTAAAAACTTCGCCTGATGTAGAGGAAATGGCTTTGCCTCCAGCCAGACCTTTGGAGGAGCAGACCTTTCCTGGGCATTCGACCTCTGCAGTGACCTCCACAGTTTTCCCTCCTTAAATGCAGAAGCCCCACCCATGTACTCCTATTGCAGTCAGACTTTGATTTTGTGGATTGGTATCATCAGATACGATGAAAACCAGTGGGAAAAGCATAAATAAACTGAAGTTATGATGAAATTCCCCAGCTACCACAACACCAGTAGTAACAGGCAATGAAAATAATAACAATGATTATACTCTAACATCACCGCTATCACAGTTTCAAGTGCGCAACCTGGCTGGCGGATCAGCCCGTCAGACGCTGATAAGCTGTTGTCAGTGACGACCATCTCACCTTCGACCGTGGGGGGGCCCTAATGTACCACCTGCAGTCCACGGCCTCGGTTTGCAAGGCCTTGCCATCCCTCGCGATTTGCAGTGACTCGACGATGCCTTCAGCTCCCCCCATCTCGAACTCGCAGACTGAGCCACAGGAAAACGCATGAAACAATAGATTAGAGAACAGATGGGCAATGCACGGGCCCCTGGTGGGCTACTTAGCTTGCAAAGAATAAATGATACCTACAGGGCAGAGGGTTCGGGACTCCCAGATCTTTAAAGTCAGGATCTGAAAAGAGAACACATTCATTTTTCATAAAGCAGCACATGTTAGTATAAGCCAACCTGTGGCTTCTCTGGGTAACACGGAGGACTCACCTGGAACA
Source organism: Gnathonemus echidnorhynchus (assembly GCA_026776725.1). Classification (NCBI taxonomy): domain Eukaryota; kingdom Metazoa; phylum Chordata; class Actinopteri; order Osteoglossiformes; family Mormyridae; genus Gnathonemus; species Gnathonemus echidnorhynchus. Next base: position 7,062,192 of record JAODJU010000033.1, read on the forward strand.
TCCGTAAATGTCTTGGAGGTACCAAGTATAATTTGTCGCTACATTACATTGCAAAGGTAACACTTCTAGCAGTGCAACAGTAATTATACATTACTGAAGGACTCAAGGACACATTTGTATGAATTGATGCAATTTATTTAACATCTATGCTATGATGCATTGCAATGCTAACACTTCTGGAAGGGCAACAATAATTAATCAATAATAAAGGACAAACGGACATATTTCTATGAACATGTATGATCTATCTAGAACACTTCAAAAATATCAAATGACACGAGGAACACTATATTAACAGCTGGTTCTGTTCTTTTCAAAATGAAAACTCAATCAGTAACTTCGCTGGAAGATTAATTTGTGGAAACTCTCATCTGCCTGAGAATGTAATATGCTGTTATGTTGGAGTGTGTGTCAAGTTTTGCCAGGCATGCTATTAAGCGTAGTTCAAATTATTTCAAAAACATAATTTACTGTATGGTTAGAAAGCCATCTGTTGGACTGTATTGCAAATCTTGGCCTTCCTGATGTTCAGTATATTTATACTTTTTTAACCTTTAACGCACAAGTCTGTTTGTTGGAGTGTTTCAAATCTTGATTTTCATTATGATTAATTTATTTTTTTTATTCTTCTTTATTGTATGAAAAGTAATAATATATATTCACATAACATACATTCACATAACCAACCTTCAGGTGCATCACACCCTGCCCCCCCCCCCCAAAAGAAAAAACTCTAAGGGTTGAAGTAGATAAAATTCTAGCATGCTTCAGGCCATCTTACAGGGGGGGTGAATTTGATTTTTTCGCTTTACTTTTATCTCCCTTGACTACTGCTAGAGGATAACTGTGAGCTACTTACTGTTATTCAGATGTTTGTTTTCAGTTACAGAGGACAATTTGTACAACAACACTAATCTCATACATCCTCTTGCCATTCTTCACATATCCTCACATCATTCTTCAAAAAACAGATTTTATTGCCTCAGGAGATGTAGGACATTCTTTGGTTTAAATCCAGAAATTTCTTAATTTATTAGAGGCCCAAGCAGCATTAGCTGCTGGACCCCTGTTGTTTTTTTTGTTTTTTTTTTAAAAATATGATTATTATTGCTCCTATTGTGTATGCCACAGTACCTCAGTTCTTTGTCAATAATCAGAATATTCACAGTCCTAACACCATCATGGCTACAGCACCGTCACCGCTTGCCTGTCCCATGATTTGCTGAGCTAACAAAGATGCATCCACACCGTAAGCACTTCCGTCGGCCTGTCACAATTTACGGCATGTGACTCATACTCCACTGTCCTGATTCACACGGGGGGTTTGAGGCAGAGCTGCCCAGTTTCAAATATATCTGCAGCATCTCTCCAGAAATCAAGCCCCAGCACTGGTCTATAATATATAAAAAAAAATGATGAAAAATATGCCTAGTGTGACTAATTCCTAGCAATAAACATGACTGACACTGATACAAAATGATACATGCGAGCAGCACAAAGATATCATCTGAAGCGTGCGGGAAAAGCATGCCGACTGGAACCGTCACACCTTGAGTCAGAGCGTTTCGTTTTGCTGGCTGGTACCAGCTGCAGCTAAACCTGATAAGTTACACTTTCTTTACGGAGTAAATAAGACTCGGGAGAAAAAAGACCAAAATTCACCTGGCAAACACACCAGCCTATAAGGTTATGTGAAGGTAATTACTGTCATTGAGGTAGGAATCAGTAAAAGATGAAAATGTGCTGGAACACTGTCAGTGGAGAAAAAAAAACAAAAAAACATTTGTTCAAGGGCACGACTTTTTTCTATTTTTTTTTTTTTATTTGATGGATGATGTTGTAAAAATCCCGTATAACAGCGCAACGCACCGGAATCGTAAATTCACGATTTCTGGAACCCTTGGCCAAAAAAAGAAACTTTTATGGTACTGCAGTTACTGTTATCAATGTGCATTTCACCACGCCCCTATTTCTAGTCTTAGATGAACAGTGTTACCATGGCTACCACTGAAAAAAGGACATGAAGAAGTGATTGTCAATCAAAGATGTCCCTTTCCATGTGACTGGTCCTGATTACTTCTAACTAGTTGGTCAAAAATGCTACAGCCAATCAATGAAGCGGATCAATAACCGGAAGATTACTTTTTTTTTCTCTTCACAAATTACTTCCATGAGGGAAAAAAAAGAATGTGTCAGACACTTAATGAAGGAGTGACCTTAGGGTCACCTGGGCTGGTTACTGAGCTGATTTATGATTTGGGTTTGGCATCGCTTAACCCCACTTGTTCAGGGGACCGGTCCTGCCTCACAGATGCATAACAAAACCTCCTGCAGTGCTGATACTTCCTCAGAGGTAGCAGGGAGTACCTGCAGCCCCTAGCACAGCTAGAGGAAGGGTGAAGTTGGGAGAGCCTCAGCTGAATAGTAAGCGGAAAAGCAAAGAGGAGAACACGCTCGCCGGCTAGCATGGTTGACAGCGGACTATATTTACAGCCGGCGTAAGAAAGACCTTTCGCTTGATACACTGATAACAGCCAGGCCATTGAAACCGTGTCTGCTTTGCACAGAAGGACATGGATCTCAAATCTCACGAATTGACCATGAGACACACACATTTCGGCCAGTTCACCCGCTCTCATGCCATGTCTTGTGTATCTCACGCCGAGAAGAATCAGTGGACGAGCCGTAGGCGTACAGAGCCTATGAAGTTCATAACTGTCCCATCTTATTGCACATGCATCGCCCATGGAGTTAATCGCTACTTACCAGCCAATCAGAAAATAGCATCTGTCATTTCCGGGTAAATTCCAAAATAAGTTACATGTGATCCCACTGCAAGCACTTATTACATGGACGCGCATACACGCGGAGTGCAGACAAGGTGGCGGTGGAAGAGCAAGATCCGATGAATGCGACAGGCAGGGCTCTCAAATCTCATGCGTTGACCTTGAGAGACACGTTTCACCACTAATGAAATCTCGCTCCAAACTTTTGAAGCAACTTGAGAGCCTTGCATACTGTCTAACAGACAGGCATCATACATTTCAAAGATGCAACGAATACATTCCTATAATTGTATTTTATAATATTTTTCTTATTTTAATAAATAATTGTAATGTCAGGGACTTTATTTGATCAGAATAATGTATTTCAGTCAAAGGCAGAAATGTTGCACTCAATAATGTTTTTCATTTTGTTTAGTAACCTAAATGTGATTGCATTGAATTATCTGTCCATCCATCCGTCTATCAATCTTTCTTCCTGCTTATCCAGTACAGGCTTGCTTTGTGCCTGGAGCCTATCCTGGGAAACAGGGTACGATGCAAGGGGCACCTTGGACAGGAAGCCAGTTACATTAAATTATATAGAATAAAACTGAAATACAACCCAAAATATATTGTACGCTATGATATGAATTATAGGAAATATGTATATTAATGCAGAAATATGCTGCAGGCAGCAAGTGGTCCGATGTAGTGATAGTTAAATATTGTAAGAAAAAGTCAGGTAATTTATGCTCATCATACAATTCTTAAATTACAGTTGTGATGTATTTTCATAATTCCTAAAGGACGTTCTCTCTGGATGTATTTGAATAAATACAGGTTCAGGGAACTTGTGTTTATGCAAAACTCACCTCGGTAAATATGACTCAAGAAAAGCTTAAATGCGAGCCAAGGTTAACTGTTTGATGAAAACTAGTTAACCCTGAGAATGGAATAGCCTGTGTGACTGAATACCAGCTGATGATACCAGCTGACTGAATACCAAGCTGTTCATACTCATCTCTTTCAGCCATAAATTTATGAAGGAAAAACATTTTTATCCATGCAATCACAATGTTTTTATTTGTCCACGGTTAAATTATTTAAAAAAAAAAAAGATCAACCGCTCCGATCAAAGGCCAAGGACATGGCTTGAGACTAATTGATATGTATGTGTATGTATGTATGTATGTATGTGACACGCTTTCTGTGTGAACAGTGTCCTCACACGACCCGCTGATGTGAATCCCACTGCATCCTTTGATTACTGAGATAGTTCTCTGGCCCCAAGTAACTGTGGAATGAAAGAGGCTACAGAAAAGAAGCAGAGGAATCCAAACCATAACTGTGACCTTAGAAATACCATCGCCTTCATTTATACTAGATACTATCAGGAACAAGGCAGTGGCATTGTCATTACCTCTTCCCTACTGTTGGCGAGATGCTATGTGAGTCGAATAGCTAAGCCCCTTTCTCTGGATTCACATGAGGCTGGGCTACATCCTCAATTTGTAAACGCTGGCTTACACTGTAATCTTTAAAGCTTATGGTATTTATCCATAACATAAACCATTTATTTTGCTCCAGAAATTGCATTTCCTCACAGCACCGCTGGGCAGGCACCCTGACACTCATAAGCGTGAGCATACGTGCGCACACTGACACGCATCGACACACACACACACAGGGCTCTCTTATTGCCATTCTATTTTGAGGCGAGGCTGTCGAAAACCTATGCAGCCATAGATGAAGTCGTTTCGGAGACTGCGTAGAACCCAGGCTGCGTAGAACCCGGGTCTCCTTAGCACCGGCTCGCGTCAACACACGGGGCCCAGGTGGCACAAGTGCCGTTCATCTGTAGCTTCGCTTGCCAAGGTCAAAGCTCTACACACTTTACACACAGCGTGTCACGTGGGAGAGAGCTATTGCTGATTGGAGAGCCGGTGCATCTCGCCTTGCTGGCAAGGCGCAAACTGTGGGAGCCTGACAGGCCAGTAGGAGATGCTTATTCTGCACCTGCCCCCTCGTCAACGCATGGTGGGTCATCTTTGAGCCTCTGTCTGTACTATAGGACTTGAGCATAAGGCTCAAGAAGGGGCACCTTCTGGCCAGGGCAAGAAAACAAACAGCGAAGAAATGAAAACTCCTGCCAAAGCACATAAGGGTGCCTTAGTACCAGACGCAATTAGCATTCAGCTGAACATGACAGGGTACCGAAACATGACCAAAGAAACAATAATATACATGCTGAGGATTTCTCTTGATGCATTGAGAGCCTTAAATGACAGAGATCCATTTCAGAAATGGTTACGATAAAATGTATGCCCACATAACGACATGCTGTATATGACTACTGATGCATTGAGAGCCATTTCAGAAGTGACTACAATAAAATGTATGTCTGCAGAACAACATACTGTATATATTACAGCTGATACACTGAGAGCCTTAAATGATACTGATCCATTTGAAAAGTGAGTGCAATAAAATGTATGTCCACATAACTACATGCTGTATATTAATACTTATGCATTGAGAACCTTAAATGACAGAGCTCAGTTTCAGAACTGACTCCGATAAAAGGTTTGCCACATAACAACATACTGCATATTAAGAACATTAAATGACAGAGGTCCATTTCAGAAGCGACTATGATAAAATGTATGTCCACATAACTACATGCTGTATACTCAGGGGCAAAGGAGGGGCATGGAAAACCTGGCAGATTCAAGGGGGGGCCAGCATTTTACAAGGGCCCTTGAATATGTTAAATTGTGGGGGGGGGGGGGGGGGCACAAGTGGTATATTTTCAGGGGGCCCAGAATTTTTAACTACAGCCATGTATATTACTGCTGATGCGCTGAGAGCCTTAAATGACAGCTCTATTTCAGAAATGATTATGATAAAATGGTTGTGCACATAACCTTGAATATGTAAAGCTGGATGGGGGGGGGCATTTTGTCAGGGGGCCCAGAATTCCTAGCTATGCCCATGCAGGAGCAGCTGAGGAGCATGAACACCTTGGCAGGTTCAGGGGGGCAGCGCTTCATAAGGAACCTTGAATACATAAAATTGCGTGGGGGAGGACCCAAGGTGACATTTTGTCAGGGGGGCCGGAATTTCTAGGTACACCCCTGCATCAATGTAAACTACAGCTGATGCATTACGAGCCTTAAACCATAGATTCCATATCAGAAGTGAACTGCATATATTTCTTCTGAGAGACAAATATTTAGTTTCACAATGTTACTTATTGATTATAACACTGGTTACTGTAAAAAAGCATTGCATCAGATCACACAGTAGAGACTTTAGTGCCTGTTCCGCATTCAGGTATTCTCTTTTATATTTGGACCCTTCCCAGCAAAGAACATAAATGAGTTATCAGATATCTGGAGCACAATTCAATTAAAATCATCAATGGGGTAAAAGGAGCTTGTGAACACCTGCTACCTATTTTAACTTAAAGACCTTCCTTGGCATATGGCTGAAAAAGCAAAAAATGAATAAATTCATAAGCAGATTTAAACAGCAGACTCAAATTTAAACACAGAATGAGGTAATGAATTATGCCTGACTGTTAGTACAATTATAGTTGTTAGTTATACTTATATGTTAGTATAATTAACTTTTCATACATGAAATGCTGTTTAAAGTGCTTTACATATGGGATTAAAACAAAACCAAAGAGAAGAGAAGCAACTACAGGAAAATACAGTACAGGTTAAAGAAATTAAAGGAAGATGGTATGAATCTGAGTTACATAAACGAGAGTAAATAAAAGCTAAAACAAAAAAAATAAAAGAGACACAGAGGTATTTCATATTCCAAGCATGACATCACAGGGCCTCACCATTCAACACGCGCACCTGATCAGCCCTGTAAAAGCGGGCAGGCCAAGAAAAAGGGCACTGACCCAAATGTGACATAACAGCCTGACTGGGTACCCTGTGCTAAATGCAAAGTTTAATTATCATTCCACTGCCTTTTAAAGCAAGATTTTATTACAACAATCTTAAATAACATCGTAAGATAAACTAAAATATGTTTTCATGCAATTTCAGGGTCTAAATGGTTGTTTTCAAATTGTAGTCTGGCTGGCATGACGGCTGTGAAATAAACTCTAGGGTTTGCATAAAAAGAATTAGCTTCGCTGGCAACGACGCAACGGCCAGTTTTCTGCCACCTGCAAGATAATGCGCTCTTGTCTCGCACGGTTGCTATGTGCACAGAGCAGTTAGGCAAAACTCATCTTCATTTCCCAAAGGCCTTATTCGTAGCTAGCGACTTTTACAGCTACGTTTAAATAAGCAGCCGATTAAAACAGTCCAAGGTGTGAGGTAGGCTGATGAGACTAATGAATTAGTTGGATGAATCGGTGTAGGCCGCGGACACAAGCTCCCCCTCTGCTGGGGGGGTTGGGTAGACTGTACTCTAAGACAGAGTGCTGCGTGTTTATCTGCCAGGGTGGACTGACTCTCTTTGTCTTGCACATATGAACAAGAGATTTTCAAATGAAGATACTGCAGTATACCCAAAATACTGTAAATACCATGGCATACTGTATTACCGTAATATCCCTAAAGCCTAGTCAGTACTCCCTCATCCGCCTCCCTGAAATCAGTATACCTGGGGAGGGATGTCTGCATATGCATAGGCAATGGATCAACTGGAGCTGCTTATTTTTATATATAGCAGGAAGGTCTGATATCAGCAACATGTAATTTACAACTAGTGTGCCGGTGTGCTTCCGAAAGCAGAGATTTCAGGTGATATTTGGTCAGTGTTTCCTCAGGCTGGTGTTTCCTCAGAGATTTAAGGCTAGCTAAGCACTTGCACAGCGTCCTTGGGTGAATGCCATGGCGGAGCGAGTCGACTCTCGCCTTGGTGCCTTATCAACAGCCGTGCTCTGCCATATTTCATGCCTCTCAAGGTAGATAAAAGGCACGTCAGTAACATTCAACACGCACATCGCAGTTTAACGCAGTTCGGTTAATTAATTGATTTTATTTCTTCGCTTGCTGTCTGACGGCCAGAGCCAAATGCACCTTTTTCCGTTTTTTAAGGCTGAAGTGGAGGAGTACCGAAGGAGAAGTCCTTGGGACGCCGAACAGGACGGGAGGCACGATCCTTCACTGTCAGCCATCAAGCTGTTAGTTCCTCATCAGCAGCGCCGCCACCTCACCCCGCACCTGGCATCCACATCCTGCGGGGGCGATGGGGACAGATCCGGCTCTGATGGGGGACAGATCCGCCTCTGATGGCACTCAGCGCTGTCTGCCACTTGCCCCACAAACCCGCCCTGTGATTGTTCGCAGAGCACGATATTCTGATGGGGCATTTCCTCACTTGAGGGAGATGCTGTACAGATGAATGCTGCCCGGCAGTTATAGCTATCGCTGTTCAGCTCTGGTTCACCATGCGATAAATCAGTTCTGGAGTAAATCCATTTAATTATGCTGCCACACCATTACATAGGCATACACACACACAGTGACCAAACGATATTCAGCTTCTTCTTTTTTTAAAATGCTCCTTGTGTACGTATATATGGTTTCGTTTATTTTCTGTGAAATTCTTACGTTTCCGTGAAACACATTTATTTGTTTATCATTCTTTTTTTTTGCTAGAGCAACTGGATCCTCGTCCTTCTATACATTAAATGCTGCATTACCAGAAACCCAAGAGATATGAATATGAAATAGGAATAACTTTTCTCTGTATTTTTAAGCTGAAAAGCCTCCTTCTTAGGCCTAAGCTTTATGTTGCAAGGAAATTTTGAATTTTAAGTGCAGCTTAATGAAGTGCTTGTAATAGCAGATAGCTGCCCCCAGCCTTGGCAGCAGGGAACGTTGTCGGGTATTTAGCTGCAGCCTGGCACTGTGTGGCCTTGCCGATGGTCCGGTACCAAGCCTATAATGCTCTCCAGCATGTAGGGAAGGTTCCTCCTTTTACAGTGGCAGATATTCCAGATTACAGACCCAGTGCTGTTTCAACTGTGCTGCCCTTTGTCGGTTAGCAGCAGACAGGTGTTCAGGTTCATTCTTCCACTGCTTCCTGTGCTTCAGGATGAATTTAACTTAAGGTGGTGATGAAGATACTGATCGGGAAGGAATTTAAGATTTTTAGATCAATGGCTGGGAGGTAACAACGTCCCAAAGCAAGATATTTAGATTAATAGTTGCATGAAGCAAACTAGAACAGATCATCTCACATTTACGTACACTGTACATTTACATACTGTGATCAAACGCAGCATTATTGACGTAGTTATTGATGCAATATGCAAGACAATCACACTTTACTGATGTAATTATCAATATGCAAGAACAAAATCAAACACATCTGTACTGATTTAGTTACTGATGTCATATGTAAGAAAACAATCAAACACAGGCTAACTGATGTAGCAACCAATGCCATACGTAAGAAGACAAACACAAGCTAGCTGATGTAGCAACTGATGCCATATGTAAGAAGACAATCAAACACCAGCTAAATGATGTCGTAACCCGTGTCGTATGTAAGAAGACAATCAAACACAGGCTAAATGATGTCTTAACCCGTGTCGTATGTAAGAAGACAATCAAACACAGGCAAAATGATGTCGTAACCCATGCCATATGTAACAAGACAAACACAGGCTAACTGACATAGTAACTATGTAAGACATTTGGTCAATCAAACACAGTATTACAGTACACATCCCTAGAAGAGTAGGCCTATATAAGACGATGCTTCGCTATCTTAAGACACTGATCTTGTTTTTCCCAAGTCTACCTGGAAGATCCTTAAAAATGCTCCTGGGATATTTTCCTGGATCTCAAAAGTGACTGCTTCCCTCTGAAGTTCAAAGCGATATCGACATGTAACAAGGAATGTGTTGGGTGGTAATTGGGACTGAACGGCACCGATGTAACACTAACTTATTGAGCAGTGAGTCAGGCATGACCCTGACAATTCTGATTCCACATCTATTTCACCAGGCTCCTCAAGTTGGAACAGTGGTCGCACATGGTTTGCACATGAGAATACATGTTCAGATTTTTTTGTACCTCCATGTCATACTGTTTATGGTCATTGCTTACATAGAAAACCTTTAATTATTTTTCCATATGTTAAATAATCTGTTGATTCATGGGGCATAACTTGTTCCATCCATACAATAATCCTCAAAATACATATCCTACACATGGGAAAAAAGAAAACATAGGAATTGTGTTTTATCGTAGTATATTGTTTTATCTGCTGGCCAAAGTTTACGAAATTCCCTACGAAGTGCTAACAAAAAGCAAAACACCGACATTAAGGACAGTAAAATAACATCAATAAATAAAGGCCGCAGGAAAGCGGGTTAATGATGTAATAAGGGAGTTATGTTAATGATGTAATAAGGGAGTTATGTTAATGATGTAATTGATGACACAAAATGACCAAGAGATTATTGGCACTCAAACTGTCAGCCTGAGTTGAAAAGGACTGCTTATACAGCACAACACACGAAATAAAGCATTGCAGTGTCACAGCTACACATCGTATACGTTCACCTTCTGCCCACTAACATATGGAATAAGTAGTTAACTGAAATTATCCTTAAATATATTTTATAGCAACTATTGGAATTTCTCTTTAATGAGGACGTAACGCACAAGCTCAAGTTTATCACATCTACCTCACTTATGAGCATTATTTACACACTCATGTCAACACAATGTTTGCTGAGAAGTTCATTACTGGTCCTCAGCGCTTTTAACAGGTTAATTAAAAGTAAGAGCTTATTGATTGGAAGGGTGAGTTTTGCTGAACACATTGTTATCTCAAGGATTGTTGGCTATTTGACAAATGCATTTACCATTGTGTGGATCTCCAAGGTACACTTTCTATTACAGGTGTATATAACGTTTTCTCACCAAAATGCAGCAACAGATTCTGTGCATAGAGCCAGATTCTCTGCTGCTTGGCAGCAAACAATGGTTTTTATTCTTTATTACTCCATCCGGTCTGCAGAGTCCCTCACAACCTTCAAGAATTGGCTTAAGACTTGTCTCTTCCGGGAAAACCTCAACATCTGTTGCCAGCCTAATGTTATCCCTATCAGCTCACAGTCAACCAATGACTTGTTCTGTTGTGAAGTGTTGCTTTGTTTGTGTATATTGCACTTACTTCATTTCTTGTGGTATCCACTTTTGCATGATATTGTGTGTATAGAACTTCAGACACCAGGTTTTATACACTGTTCATTTGTCAACCCCCCCAAAACTATCGTGCACTTATTTCTGGTCAATCATCGGAGGCTCAGCCTAACAGTATTTGTCCCTAATTTAGCTCCATGACAGCTGTATGCTAGTTATGTATTAACAGCCTCGCTCGTACGTCGCTTTGGACAAAGGCGGCTGCCAAAAAAATGTAAATGTAAATGTTAATTACCATTCGCGATTTCACTCATTCAGAAGCTTGAAGCATCTAACCATCCACAGAGTTTCTGAAGCAAATCAGGTTAAGTACCTTGCTGAAGGGCATAAAAGCAGGCTGCCTCTGACAAGTCCAAGTCCTTAAATACCACACCACCTGCTACCTTTTAAGGAAGCCCAGGCAACCAGCAAAGGACCTCAATCCCTTCAAAAGTCTCTCAAACAAGTCATACATTGCAGTATAAACCACCATGGGACTGTTTTTCCACAGGGACCCCTCTCCAGGAATTGTTTGGTGATGAAGGTATCTGACAGCTAAGTGGTGGATAAGCTAGCGATTGTTCCAATTATCTCATGGAAACCACCTTAGGGCCACTGTTCTATTTTTTCCTTTTTTTTTTTTTTTTTTTTACAGCTGACGAATCAAAATTTATCCACGCTTATGTATCTTAGACATGTCTTCCTGAATTCGGAGAGTTTGACATTCAGCAAGGTATACGTAGCTTATGATGGAACATGAACTGAAATCCATCAATCCATCCTCCAACCTCTTTAGCATGGGGCAGCAATCAACATCTGGAACTGCAGGGGCCGTCCTGTACGGGATGTCAGTCCATCGCAGGGCAGACACAAGGGGCAATGTGGAGACACCTGTTTCCCTGACCACCCATGTCTGGAAGGCAGGAGGACAGTAAAGTACACGGTGAAAACCTGAACATACAGGCAGTCCTTGGGATAAGAACATCCGACTTACAGACAACTCGTATTTATGAACAGACTGTCATAAAGCCGTGTACAATGACAATTCAAGTTAAATACAACGGTTCATAATAATGAACGCACGCACTACTTTGTGACACTCATGAAAACATTATGCAGCTTCAGCAGTTTGTCAGTTCAAGGTACAGCTCGAGTACTATATATAGCTACTTTTTAATTATTATTATTATTATTTACTGTATTATTACTTACCTACAAATTTGACTTATCTCGTTCGTATCCTGGGGACTGCCTGTACACAAATGCTCCCCGACTTACGATGGAGTTATGGTCAGAGAAACTCAGCATAAATTGACAATATTGTAAGTGGAATATAAATACCATATAATATGGCACACTTGGACGTTTAGTAGAAATAAAGGGCTTGGGAAAATTTGGTTAAACACTGAAAAAAAATGTACAATAAGTCGTTAAACACTGTACGGAGTATTTACGCTCATGATCACGGCAGAGACCGGACACATGGCTGGATGGATGCTGTGATCATCAGGCTTCAGTAGAAAGTATCATACAGCAAATCGAAAATAGATAACAATTCAAAGTTTGCTTACTACTTTATTTACATCGCTATTGCATCATCGTAAAGTCCAAATATTTCAAGATGAATGATCTACTGACAGAGCAGTGGCAGGGTTCAGACCTACAACATTGAGGTATGAGGTGAGAGTTCTACTCACTGAGCCACCTGGAATGTATATAGCAGGCTGAAATAACAAATATACTTCTTTCATCACAAATGTGGTTTTAGAGATAATGCTTACTGTGGTTTTTTGAAAACACCTTCTGTAGATTTCTTTTTGTAGGTTATTCTGATTAGCGGCATAAAGTGCAAAGAGAAGTGACAAAATATTCTACAGGAATTCATTTCCATTTGTGTAATAAAAGAGATGTTAATGTTGAAAGAACATACTAAGTTCCTTCCTTCTCTATATCCCACAGAGGTGGCACTTGAGCCATGATTTCAGATGCATGATTTTATTTCTGACAAATAGTACGTTATTCACAACTGTCCAGGCTGTGTGAAATTACAGCAAATAGTTTCAGACAGAAAGACAGACAGACAGATAGATGACATACTTTAGTGATCCCAAGTAGAAATTCAGTACCCACTTATAATGATTTGAGTATTCTTGCTTAGAGACCTTCTGCCCGGATTTTTCACACACTAGTCACTTCATAGGTAATGCACTCTCATTTTTATTATGGTTTCACAAAATATGTCACCTTGACGTAATCACTGCTGTGCCTGCCGAATAAGCCGTTGAGTTAATGCATTCTAGGCAGCCGTGCCGAATTTATTACCAAACAGCAGGATTTGGCCGTGAAATCCACTCTCATGGAAGGTACAAAAAGATCTCAAGACAGAGCCTTGACCTGAGGACTCTCCTGCATGTCGCTTCCCAAACTGCCTTCGTCTACACGCTCATACAGATACTCAGCTCATACTAAAAAGGTACCTTTTGAAGTGTTGGCAGGTATATTTACATCCTTCCTGTTGGATTTAGTCAGACACAGCAGGATCGTGGGCTACAGAGGCTGGCCTTCCATTATGTCTGACCTTGCGAGCGCTTCTGCGTTATCACGTTGCTGGTTGACCTTGCTTCACATTAATAATCGTTTGAATGTACACAGCCAAAAAAAAGAAAGAAGGAAAATGAGGTTCCAAAGCTCACTCATGTTGATTACACATGGATTAATACTCTTATACCCAGCTTTATAAGGATTATACAACCAGCTAGTCCAGGCTAAGAAAATGCCACAATTCCAGAACATACTGCTCTAAAACACACTTGCATGTACCTTATGTGTGTTTTTAAAGAATTTCGCTCTTTTCTGGCAGTGCATTGTCAAAGAAATGAAGCACGTGCAGGCCGGTCATCCTGAGTGCAAAGACAGTTTTACTGAAAGGTTTTAATGTAAAATCAATGCGACTCCCCCGTAAAATCCTCTCGGACCTCCATACGGTGACATTTTATGGATTTGTTATGTGTCACTTACATTGTACTTTTTTCTGCTGCACTGAAACATCTTGCAAAAATATCACACATTTCTCTCACTGAGGCAGGCGCCCTTTTCCTTCTGCAAGCAAAAATAAGCAGCTGCCCAGTGACTGCTACCATCAGCTGATGTGTAGAAAAGCTTCACCTCTTCAGCTCAGAACAGTCAATGACAGGGGCTCTTTCATATCAAAGCTCATCTTAGAGGAAGCTTCTCGCAATACGGTAGAGCAGTGTACTATTGTACCAGTAAGGGGATCTTGCAAGTCAGTCAGATATTATTAAGCCAAACATACTTTTGAATGTCTTCACAATATGCAAAAGACACATAACAGAATGTAACATACTGACATTAAAAATGACATATTATCAATTATACTTCTAAAATAGTAGCAAAAATATTCCATTATATGCTGAATTACAGGCTCCAGGTACCCTGCACAGGATACGTGTTTATAAGATGGAAGGATATTGCATAAACAACAAAATGTTTCCTTCAGTCTAGCTACTGAAAATGAATCACCTGCAAACATGTGCAGTGTGTGGTGCAGTGGGTTGGGATGCTATGCCTGTGATTGGATGATCACTGATTCAAACCCCAGGGCCATCAGAGTGATACCACTGTAGGGCCCTTAACCCTGAATTTACCTGGGACTGACTAACCCCGCTTTCAACTGTATGTCTGTTTGCTTAAAGGCATCTGCTAAATAGAGTATAAACCAATGAAATAATTCATTCTGCTTTACATTAACTGCACCTTCATAATGCCTGTATGATCCATCCATAGAACATTCAATGCACCTTCATAATGTATTGATAGAACATTCATTATAGGCATGTAAGCATACCTTAAAAGCTTTAATATACATTATTAATGAATATTATATGATAATAATGTACTATACTCGTATAATCATCTAGTGCTCGATATTAAAGTACATTAAAGCTGTTATATGTTAGGATGTCATGGTACACTTACATGCTGCTTATGAATGTATAATGAATGCATTATAATTAGTTAATGTAAAGCGTTACCTAATAATTACACAAGACATCAAGAGACTGCACAAATATAAAGACATTCTGAGAGGTAGTGAAAAAAACATTGTTTTTTTGCAACGTATGAAGAATCGATTGTATTTGAAATTCTGCATGTCTGCTTTACACATTTGCCTAATATGTTTTCTTAACTTGCTCGCACCGTTCGGAAAATAGCATCTTAAGGCAATTTAGGTGTATGCGTAGATATGAGAAATGCACTTTGCTCATTGACAGACACTGCGTGTGGTGCCGTGGTAGTGCGAGGGGAAATGAAATGCCGTAAACACTCCGCTTGAAACAAATTCTACCTAATAAATCTGACAAAATGTCGCAATTCGAGTCTGCTTCAGGAAGTAGTTAGGCTTTATGTTAGAACTATGTCAAGAAAATTGTTGGTGTCAGTCAATTATAAGGCTTCATTGAGGGCTTGGGTTTGTTTGGCCCCCTGCAGCTAAATGTATTACTAGTCTTACTCATTGAAAAGAACGCCCCTATGCACATCAATCTCTACATTTCATTTTTGCAAGTGTGCACACTAATTCCTCCTTAATGTCTATTGACTACTCATCGTCAGGCTTGGGGAACACCTTCCTTCATATTTTGGCCAGAAATGGCATGCCAAACATTTCCCTGTCAGTTAGACTTGTGGAGCAGAACTGTCGCGGGATTAGAACAGACAGTCTACCGGGCTCCCTCCGTATTCAAATCTGCTTTGCCGGACGGCTGGCCGGCCCAAAAATCGCTCTCTGGTGAGCCGAAATCAGCTACTGTAAATGCTAAGCTTTCTGAATGCAGTATAAGACTAATCTTCTATTTGTTTCTCCATCCACCAACCAGATGTTGAAAGGCAAGAGACATAAAAGAAGTGCACAAATGCTCAGTCGTGCATAGCATGCCCTTCATTTCCTCAATTTTGCTGAGAAATCCACTTAAAATGTCCTATACTTGCATTACTGCTGAATTAGATAATATATTAAGTTATATAGTTACAATTATATTTATAAAATATGTATATACAGAGTGTATTGTGTATAGTTACATATACAACATGAAAAGATAAATATGTGTAATTAACAGAGTTGGATTATTAAGGTCCAGACCGGGATTTTGTTTCAACCCACCAGTACAGCATAAAGAGTCACAGTCACAGAGTACTCAACTGGTTGGTTGAAACAAAATCCTGGTCTGGACAAGACACATCCTTTATACAATGGCTGTTACTCCCTTTAAGGCAACATTTTACAGGTTTTGTGCATTTAACACAGTTACATAATAACTAAGAAATATAAAATAAACGTAGGCCTCTTTCAAAGTATTTAGTCTAGTAGTGGAACCATACCATGGCATGTTTTTTTGAGACCCAGAGATCCAACGTATATATAAATTTCAGCGGTTCTGAGATTTTAACCCATTTTTAGCTAAAACATGTGACAGCAATAGTAATAACATGGTCCAAGCTACTTTATGGGAGTCTTGTCATGTGTGGGCATGAAGTCTGTAGGCCAGTATTATTCCTTCTGATTTTGAGCATTAATAAAAAGAGAAAGCTTATCGATGTGGCTTAGCCAACATATGCAGATCTATCAAACTGAATTTGTTTCCCTCAAGGTGGCCAAGGACATTTTTATTGGTCATCTCCAGGTTTATGAACCAGATCCACATGTCTCCTTTTATTGGAAATATACGCACAGGGCAAATCCAATATTACTATATCAAACGTACTTGAGGAATAACAGGCAGTATTCATAAGGTTTACTCTCTCCCCAGAGTTCATAAGTTTCAGATTAAATTTCTAATATACATGCAATGAATTCAATCTTTGTGATTTACTCATTGTAGTACTTCCCGCATTGTTATCTGAGATAAATAAGGATAAATCATGTGTTTGGATATGTTGTCCAGCTCACCATTCACGCTCATTTTTGAACTGTATTTCCCAGGAATCTGTAAAGCCAGTCTATTACATACATGACATATTTTTCAAATAATACTTGTCCAATTTTATAGCAATTGTTCGGTTATAATAAAGCAGTAATATTGACTGCTAAAACTAACATATACATTTTACAGGTTTTGTGCGATTAACTTGGTAGTATATATTTTTTTTCCTGATAATGTTACAAAGGGATATTACATTATCTATAAAAGGAAGTCAGCTCCAACTAATGCAATATAAATCAAACAGGAATGGACTGTTTTTTCACCATAGCAACAGACTATACAAAACCAGTCCATTAAACAGCAAACTGAAGACATCCAGCCACAAAACGAGAATCTGACATTCTGTGCTGCAGTGCTTACTGGTGGTCCAGGGGTTACAACAGCTGTAGCTTTCCATGACCCTATAGATAATGAGATCTCAGTCCCCGTAAAGATTTATTAGACCCAAAAGATGGATGTAAATTGGAGAAGATTCTTGCGGTGGAATGCTGCAATAGTTCAGCGGAGTAGTTTAAGACCCTTGCTGAATCCACATGCCACAGAGTATCTGTGCTGTCCTGGCTGACTTGTACTCAGTGACTTTTTGTAACTGTTTCCATTTTACCTTATTTTCCTGTGTTTAATAACCCCACCATACAGAAGAGGTGTTTCGCACATTTGGTTTCCCACTTCCCAGAAACCGGCAAGGCCAACCTGAAACTCCTGAAACTTTGCCTCCTTGCTATATCAATACAACCATTAATTGATATATATCGCAATTCAGTTTGCCACAGTTTTTCACCGATATTTTGAACATGTGAATTGATTTATTAATTTATTGCACTACTGTTCAACACCAGGTGTTTTTTTTTGCTTTTTACAAACAATAACATTTTCTGACTAAAAATGTGCTGTTTGTGTAGCTTATGCTAAGCGTGCTGCAATACAAAAAATGCAGTGAACTGTCTACCTCAGAAATATTAAAGTACAAGTCAAATGTTTCATTCTATAGGGTTTTTTTTTAACATTTGCTTATTTAAAAAACAGAAATGTGCACTTTATGTACGGACAGAAATACTTAGTTCATGCAATTGGGAGGTGAAGTGCGCAACAACAATAATAGTGACTCATCCTTGGTACTTAAAGACTGTTAATTAAATTCGGCCAGTTTTAAATTTTAGCAGTTATAACTGTCAGGATACAATAGTAATATCATGATGCATCATGATGCATTGTATCATGACACTGGTATCATGATGCATATTGTATCACGGGCTAGTTGGTAATATCCAGTCCTACTTGTCACGCAGTACACTTTCTCTCCACAACAACAGGTGACCAATGATTAATATAGATGCGGATGTGTCAATGAAGACCTTATAGGAAACCGTGATAGACGAGTGTGACCTCTAACCAGCAGCTGGAATTTGTGGGATGACTCAAATCCTTCTAGTAAACTAATGACAGCACTGCTGCCATATGACAAACACAAAGGACACAGGCATCATTCAGGAGGAAGTTCATTCACGACAGCCACGTCTGTACTTTGAAGAAGCATATAAGCATATTATTTTGCACAGGGGATTATTATTCTACTTAAAATGGACACTAGGGAGGCAAAATAGCAAGGATCAAGTGCATCGTTAGCCTACACCGTGTGACCGATGAGCGTAACATTGATATTTTCATTTGTATCATTTTCCGAACTGTACATTGTGGAAAAGGGGAACTTATACATCATAAAGAGCCCTCCCCTTTGAAGCTCTGTTTTTTCATGTAATAATAGATACTAAAAATGTGAGCAAAAAACGACAGGATTCGTGTTGTTGAAGAACAGAATGACTGTCAATACAAAGCTTCCTCTTGAAGGCCTATGTACCAAGCTAAGAATAAACCTTGGACAGCCTACGTAGTCATCGCCCTCTCACGCAAGAGAATTCAGTCACCCATCTCTTAGGAGACTGCCCTAACACTGCTGTTAATCTTTTCACTCTGTTTCTCCACCGTTCCACTTAATGTCTCATTATAATGCACACGAGCGAGTCATCCCACAGTAATTGCCGAAGTTTCCATGGCAAGCTTCTAATGATCTTTCCAATGGTACAGTGTGTTGACAGTAATTATTAAAATATGCTTTCTAAGGAAGCAGGTTCATCCACCTTTAAATGATAAATTAGCATGGATCGCACACAAATTTTCACTTCAAGGATATCATTTTTTTCTCCCCTAAACAGATGTTACGAGTTATACGTACATTAAAGTGTATTGTAGTTATGAGAGGTTCTGCTTTGTTTCCTTGCTTTGTCTCCTTGTACTTCTGCAGACTTTAATGTCGGTCTACCATTCGTCAAACTGCTATTACACCGAAATGGGAAGCCTTCAAAGGCCAAACACTCACAGATCATCCTATCCACGAATCAACGGAAAATGCTTCTCGTTCTATGCAAATATATCAGCATAGTGATCTGAAATAGCACAGGAAGGTCTGTCCGCCTCATTCGCGCTTCCTGTAAAGCAACAAGCAGACTGACGATTAAAACAAACAGGAGGTCCGGAGAGCAAACAAGACAGCGCGCACCGGATTGAAAAGCCGTATTGGCAAGGTCTCAGCACATCTCCTGTGCAATATCTCCATATGCCTCCAGCAGCTCTTACTGTCTGCAAGGCCTTGAACGTGCTCCTACAGGGAACTGTTAATATGCTGTTTCGCGTTCAAGAGCTGGAGAGGCGAGAGTCAGAGAGTCTTATAATCAGATCGTGGGCATTTACGCCTCAAGGGTTATCATGGAGCGGGATTTACAGTAGTAGATGAAATGTGGGAGGCCCAACATGAATGAAAAAATGCTATTAATATCTATGTCTTAAAATATCTTAAAAAAATAAAAAGAAATAAATACTGCAAATGACTTACTGAAAATGAAATGTCTTAACCAAAATAAAATATAACCACTACAGATAATAAGGATTATTGTTCTTACACAGCATAATTTAGAGCTTTATATCCAATGTAATTCTGACATCGAAAAAATATATTCATGTACCTGGACAGTATCTTTCACAAGGTGGTCTGGAGAGCGTATTTTGGCACACTAATATTCCATAAGTTCCAAACGGAATACAAATAAGAGTTTTTTCCATCAGTAAATTTTATTACGAAACCAACAGAACAGAAAACGCCATGGTAACCGAGACTGGAAATCTGTCGGGAACGAGGTGACTTAGAAATACAATTTCCTCATTGAATTTTGTCTGCACATTCAATTTCAGTGGGTAATCACATGGCAGTGGCAAGAATGCACATAGACAAAACCCTACAATGTTATTTGATCCTTAATATATGGACTGCATAGAAAATTACACAAGAAACCCAACAGCAGATATATTCCTGTATATGGGGGGCACAATCAGAGCATGTATAAAGACTCAGCTACGTTTCATTAGTGTGTCAAGTACTCTGAGACAATATGTCATGTACAGCTCCTAATTTTACAGGTTGAGTGTCAGGTTTAATTATGTCTTCAGGCAGGCCTGATTCCAGTCTCAGCTCTTTGTGTGTGGAGCTTGAATGTTCTCCATGAATTTGTGGGGGTTCTCTGCTTGATTCACCTACAGTCCAATGACATACATCGTAGAAACACTACTACTATACCTAAAAAGCCTCCTATGCTTGTGTGTGTGGGTTATGTATATATTACATTGAGGGGACCAAATGTGACACGAAACTGTTATTTTAACTTTGTAGGGGCCATTTTTTCATGTGTGCGTGTGCGTGTGTCTGTGTGTGCGTGTGCACGCGCATATTCTCTAATATACTGTCATCTCTTGCCTGGTGTCCCCTGCCTTGTGCCTCATGCCTCTCAGGAATATATTGCAGGATCACTATGACCCTGCATTGGACAAGCAGTTATGGAAAAATGATGGATGTCCGACTTGGACATTTTAGTACTTTGCTCTAGAAGATATTCGTTTTCATTTTGCTGAAGCAGATTTGTATAATTTTCCATAAACTGCACATGTATTCCTAAGAGAGGAGAGTCTTGACGAGTTTGGCAGGACGACGCTCCTACGCTTTTATCCCATATTGTCTTTTTATGCCCTTAATAAATTCCAATTTATAGCCACACCTCATTCTGTTAACAACAAAAAGTTGTTATTTTGACCTTAAGAAGGGGCTGATCTAGGTTACGTGATAAAACAGGCTTCGATATTAGTCGGGCAAAGTCAAGATGAGGTCACACTAGCATTTCTCCATGTCGATACGTCTAAAAAGGATTTTCCATAAACAAGAGCGCCACTGGGGAAATGTTCATTTGTGACTGACTTCATTATTTTGTTTCGTACTTCTTGTGACCTCACTATTAGCTTAACATAAAAGGCAATTAGCAGAAAATTCATGTGCAGCCCTAGTGTATAAATTTCAGGGTAAGTGGCAGGTTGATAAACTTATATAACAGTGATGCAGATCGTGATTC
Organism: Gnathonemus echidnorhynchus; assembly: GCA_026776725.1. Taxonomy (NCBI): domain Eukaryota; kingdom Metazoa; phylum Chordata; class Actinopteri; order Osteoglossiformes; family Mormyridae; genus Gnathonemus; species Gnathonemus echidnorhynchus. Next base: position 7,083,578 of record JAODJU010000033.1, read on the forward strand.
AAATTTACCGACTGTGCATGTAGGTGACTTGCTTAAAATAAAATCTAATCAGACTTCGGAAGACACGTTGCTTAGTTTCTGGGCAGAGTTAGGTTATATTTTTACACATTCGTTCTTTGCTTTGCACAGGAATAAAAGTTAATTGATTGCCTAAGGATGTCTGATTCCAGAGTCTAAGCACACATCTGTTTTTTCTTTTATAACATATTTTGCTTTCAGCATTATATGTAATCTCAAAAGCACAAAAAAGTCTTTGACCAGAAAATTTGGTCTCTAATCTCTATACCTGATAGAAAGATAAAACACGCTAAATTCTATATAAAGGATACAAGTCCTCATTCAAAGAATTTTTGACGTTTACTTGTTTCAAGTTGGTAAGGAGTATTTATTGAAGTGATTATATTGGACGGTAAACAGCTTTGATGGATCTAAGGCATATTAAGACACAAAAAGTGTGAATGATTCAGCAGGATTTAGGGTGACCACCTAATCCATGTCGGGAGGGACACTATGAGCTACTTCAGGTTTTACAAACTAATTTAAAACTGGAAGGCTCCCCTGCTCGGCTAATTAGTTCAAGACTTCTTGTGCTTTTTGTTTGTTTGTTTGATTGAAAGATTCATGCAGCTGTTTCACGATGACATCAGTGACACATGCACGATTATAGGAGACTGACCAATCAGCACACAGCAAGAACTCAGTGCTGAAGTGAAACCCGGGCCCTTTTAATTGAAATGGTAGCTTACAAACCCTGTCCTGGCTCATAGTGCCCCCCCGACATGAATCACCCTAGCAGGTTTAGCGGTAAAAAAAGAAACACCACTATCACCACGTTTTTCAAAACTTAAATGCAAATTAAATGTCCTTTAAAGAACATAGTCTGACAATTTGCATTTCTGTCCAGCTGACCACACGTTCAGTGTATTTAAAGCACACAAAGCTCATGGATGTATTTTAAGTACTAACTGCCTGACTGCTGTCAGAGGGGGGAAGGGCAGCAGAATTTAATGCACGTTATCTTGACTCGTCTAAGGTAGAGTGATGACAAACCAAGAAAATATGTGAGGCGAAAGAGAGGCTGTGCTTAGAATTCAAAATCAAGCGGCACCTGAAATAATATATTGGACCATAATATTTTTTTTTTCAATCGGCTTTCCTGCGGTAACTTACAATTACATTTAAATTACAAATTCTTTAGCAGCATAGCATAATACCATATGCACTGTGCAAAAAAAAAAAAAAAACGTTTGTCATAATTTTTTATGTGTTTTTCAAGGAAAAGAGCTTTAGGGGAAAAAATGCTGCTTCCCTCATGTCCCCAGTCTTTGATTTAAGGCCATATTTCTGTTTATAGCATTTTTTATGCAATAGATGTGTGAACGGATGAGTATCAGACAATGGCAATAACCTACAGGCAATGAAGCACGAATGCAAATAGACAATTGCAAGAGAAGGGCTGGCAGGTAAGTAAACATCTTTCAACTGACTATGAAACACAGATACAGACTATATTTGGTTCCCAATTCAATTTCTTCCATTTCACTGGGTGGCAATCAACCTCACAAAATAGCTTAAAATCAGTTGAGGATCCAGAACAGAAAGCTGCAGAGCTTATGGTAAAGGGGCTGACTGGAGAAGAATCAATGACAACTGGAACCTCGGTTCTGTTATCACTGTAATCCTATTCTAATTGTGATCAGGGTATGAGCCCAATAGCACCCTCCCTCCCAACATAATCATAGATACTTAATTGTAAAGACGGTGACAGAGAAAATCAGGTCTTAGGAAGAAACCTGTTTCAATTGTGATCAGAGTATGATTTCATTACCAACACCCCCTGCTCAACATAATCACAAACGCTTAATTGTAAAGACAGTGACAGAGAAAAGCAGATGTTGGAAAGAATCACAGCATCTCAGTTAAGAATGAAAGTCCACGCACAGATTTAAATTTGTAACCCTGAAGATGTGAGATTTTAGTGCACGAGGTCACTCTTGTTTAAATAAAGACTAACTTAGCTACCAAAACGTACGTATTTTCCATTTTACCGCTAAGTATCATGGCAGCGCAGGCGCACAGGGGTTCGTCTAAGCGGCGCTAACAGCATTCATGCCACCGGACAGCAGCCACGATGTCCCCACGGGGGGCGACGGGGATTAGCCAGTGGGCGCTAATCGCTGCAGAGATGAGGCGAGGCGGGTAGGCAGCTTAGGTCCTGCGTCCTGGGAGGACACAGAGGGAGCAGAGTGAGAGTGACCTGGAGAGTGTTTCCTCTTCCATCGCTAATAAGTGACCTGGAGGTTGATAGTCTAGAGGGGCCAGCTGGGGAGTCAGGACCACACCCTGGTGCTTGAGAAGCCTGACTCGGCCGACCACAGACCCCATGTCGTTCTCAACCCACACTTCACCACCCCCATCACTATCTCCGCCGAACCCAAACCTCCATCTGGATGCCATCCCACCCCATTTCCCAGCACCCCCGTTTCCCCCCCCCCCCCCCCCCCCCCCCCCCCCCCCCCCCCCCCCCCTCC
>JAODJU010000033.1:7086208-7126475 GCA_026776725.1 Gnathonemus echidnorhynchus
TTCCCCCCCCCCCCCCCAGCCCAGCCTCCCATGCCCCCTTACCCGGCACAACACTTTTAATTGTTTGTTAATGTAATTTTTTATAGCTTAGTTAACTGTAATTGGTATAAATTGAGGCTCTGTAAATGTACTGACTGATGATTAATTCATGATAACGCCAGGCTGTTTGTGGGACACCTACACACAGGAAAAGGCAATTTAGTGAATTTCAGAAATCCCCTTGATCAGCATGCCTTAGGGTTGTGGAAGAACCTGAGGAAAAAATAAATCACACATACAGAGGGAAAAGTCACAAACTGCAACCAGAATCAGGCCAGAAACTGCAACCACAGTCATAGCACCTACTACTCCCTACGCTGTCAATCAATCCAATCAATATTATTTAGAAGTCAATCATCTTGTTCCTATAAAAACATCTTGATTAACTGACAGGTGTTATAACAGCAATTAGGACATATATGCATTTGTTCCAATCAGGATCATTAATATTTACTCCGTTTCAGTATCTAACAGTAATTACACTCATATTTTACAGTTATTTACTTTTAGCCATTAGCCATTAGTTTGGGAGTCACATGAATCCAATTTTCCAGCTTATAAATATAAAAATTTCACATGAACACATTTATAAGCTCGATACTTTGGCAAAAGTTCAAATTTCAAAGCAATTTTTACTCATAATACCTTCTTCTGTTATCAATACTTTTTGTTAAAAAGAATATACACAAATGTATCATTTGTAATAAAATAAAAATAAAAAAATAAATAATGGAGGAAAAACACATTTTATGTGTTACCCCATGCAGGGGAAAGAAACACTGAGGACCAATAGCAACCTGATAATTCACTTTAGGACGGCTGTAATTTTATAACTGATGGAGCAGGACATTGTGCGTCCATTTGGGACCCGTTCACAGCAGAGAATACTGCTTCAAACACTGAACCCAACAGGCAGCGGGTCTGCATACACAAAAGTGACAAAGCTGACTTGGTTAAAAACAAAAGTAATTTCATAGAGAATGAAGGATGAGGGCGCAGAAAAATCAGGTTAACCCTCAAAAAACTCCACACCCAAGTGCCTGAATTAATAAAAATTCCTTGGAGACTCTTTATACTAACTAGTTACATTTGAAGTGACACCACAGCGCAGAGTGGTTGCCGTGATTTGACTTGATGCCCAACGATAAAAATATCTAGCTATGTGCTCCGTTTCCCTCCACGAATGGTAAAAAACAGCCAGATGGGTGGAACATCATTCCAAACCCCATTAGGTCTTTTCTTTGAGACGTGTTCTGTCAGGATAATCCCTCTGAAATTTGGCAGCTTTTGAAGTTAAGCATCGCACCGCCCCCTTTGTAACAGAAGGAAACACCGCGGTATTAATAATACGCGCATTGCGAATTCCTGTCACTTTTGGCGGCAAAATACACTTGATGGCCACAGAACCTCAAATGACTAGTTTGTTTATGATTAATTAATGAAGAGGTGCGACTATTAGGCAGTTTACGGCGTGTGACCCTGCGCGTAATGCTAAAAGCAGACGAAGCTCACTGCTGACTATCACGGACGCCCGGCAGGGTCTGGGGAATGCTACTACAGTTCGGTAGCCTTGTGCTACGCGTTCATTCTGACAACTCCCAGACTGTCCAAAGCGAAGGCTTAGAACCAGGCACCCGCTGCCTCTCTGCCTGGCCGTCAGAATTACAGGCAGTCATGGGAACGGTGGCATTTTCGACGGATATTAACACCCAGCCCAGTGGACGCTGTTTGGATGTCAAGCTGCCTGATGCCACAGAATCTGGGATAAAGTCTTTTCCTGGCAAATATAGCTATCGTTTGTGTGATACGAAAGAGGAAAATGGCCACCCAATATTATGAAATTACAGTGAGCTGACAGGGAAAAGCACAGAAATGAAGACCTGCAGTTTTGTCAGCTGTAGCTGAATATAAAAAAATAATGCAAATACAAGTAGATTAACAACACCAAATAATTAATAACTAAAAAAAAATATTCTCACATGTTCATATTGCTTAAGCCTATTCTTGGACAATGGAGAATTACGTCCTGCCTTATTGCACACATTTATAGAGCTTTCAAAATTGTTAAACTCTCCATGCAGAACCTACAGCATAAGGCCAGCTTGAATCTAAGATGGTTTGAAAGCAAGAACAGGAACACTTAAGGGCAAGAGGCAATCCAACAACTATCTGCTGGACAACAACAATTCTACAGTGTACAGATCTCAACCAGAGGAAATGTTTTTCAGAAGTCCGGTTTCTCCCTAGCTAAAGCATAACAAGACGGCCTAATGAGTAGTGAGTAGAAATGTTCAAGACACGACGACAAGCATTTAAAATGAAATAAGCACTATTGTCATTAATAAAAATAACTTTTTACTTCTTCCGTTCTCGATTCTCAGAAAGTTTTTGGAAGGGAGTTACAACAACCTCTACAGAAAATATTAATTTTATTTATAAAAATGTGAAAATACTGGCTCAGCTGGGTGTATCGTCACCCCACACCTCCGGGTCACCGGCTTGAATGTGATCCTGACACCGTCTGTGCTCATTTGGTGACATGTGGTTCGGATAAATTGGTAACTGCAAATTTCCCTGAGCGTGTGAATGTATAGAATTGTGTGCCCAGTGTGGGCATTGCCTCATGCCCGTGCATCCTGTTTCATAACGGATGGATAGATAACATTCTCAGAATTGTGCTGATGTATTTTTTTTTTACTTTCTTTCTGGTGCTTGTCTCTATATATCCATATTTGTGAAATGAACTGTTGATTGGTCCATTACAATTTTCACTTTGCAATTTCAGCCAAGGGTTATATGATGGCTAAATTTCTACAGTCTCTATTGGTTCAATCGTTTGTGAAGTAATGAGATGTGGGTGTCAGAAGAAGTAGCATTGGAATATGAGTTCTATGAATGCCGACTGAAAAGGCCAGAATGGGCAAAATGAATATGACGTTTTGCATATTTTGCAATGATTTGAATGTTTATACTACTGTAATTTATAGCCTGATAATGAGAAGTATTTTTCAATTGACAATCATTGTTATCATGAAAGTCTGTGACAATAAACATAAAAGAATTCGAATCGTTCGCATTTTTTCAGCTCACTGCTAATGCCACAGTTTACTGGTGCCCACTTGTCTCAATAGTAAATCCAATAGAGAAAATGTTGCAAATCATGTCAACACACAGTTGAGCACACCTAGCAAAGTCAGCACTGGGTAACCAGGGTGACATTCGGCTACACCTTTGATTGGTTTTAGCCAGAGGAGGAGAAATCCGACGGCGACGCTCTGACGGGGACCAAAGAGAGACGCTGGCAGCTCACAGTATCCGGAGTCAGACTTTGCTGGAACGGAGGCAGCCAAGTGGAGCCACGGGAAGCGAGCAGCTAGCAAACGCTATGCGCACAGAGGAAGGAGAGGCAGGTGCTCGCAAGGACGTGGTTAGCGAGGACCGGGGGCTGGGGGGAGGAGCAGAAGAGACCTGCCCGCTGCTATCACCTGGGGTGCGACACTGTGGTGCTGAAAGAGGACCATCTGCCATCTCAGCGGAAAGTGCTTTGAAATCAATAATTGCTGCGAGAAGCATTTAAGGGAGAGAGTGTGTGCGAGCTAGCATGCTCGCGGGCGACTTTGTACCGCTGCGTGTCCCAGTCGTGGAGCTCCGTCATGTTTATCGAAATGTAGCGGATCTAAGAGCCTCAAAGGGCAAGCTGTGGGGGTGCAAGCGACCTAAGGAAAGCCAACTTTCCTTAGCGAAGTCATCGATGTATCGGTGTTGTGTTTAGCGTTTAACGCAGCTCTCTCATTTTTTATATTTCTGTGTCTGATCTATAAAACAGAGCAAAAGGTTAAAGTAGAATTCATTGGCTCAATGAGAAAGAGAGTCAATTTTGACTGTTTTTCTGAATTTTGCGGTTCTGTTTCTTAATCAGTGCACGGCCGGTTGCAAGATCACAGGCCGTCGAGTGGAAACGTATCTGGGCAAATGCCCATCTGACAGGAAAAACATTCTGCATGGCAGGAGACAGGCGGTCACTCTCGACGGCCACTGGATCAGCCTCGTATTTTTATGTACTTAGCGAAGCCACAGCATTCCCTGGCTTCCCTGTTGCATCTACTTCCTAAGGGCTATGAGGCTCCCTCACTTGGCTCAAAGCTGTGGTCGGCTTGCCTTGACATTTCTGCTCTCTCAGAGCCTGGTTTCTCACACCCGCTGCACCTCAGAGACCTCTGATAAAAATGCAAGAATGTGCAACTCTTCCTGGTTTCGTGCAAGACAGTACAGAAACAGAACACAGTAGTTTGCCGCTTTTTTTTTTTTGGTAACAATCCGGCCTCCTTAGCATGCGAACGACTACCCTACCTTGACCTTTCTTTTCCTCCCACCTACACCTTCTGCGTCACTTTCACCACCTTTAACCCAGTGTTGCCATTGATGAGAACATCCTTGTCATCTTTCTCCAAGTGAGAATGCTTTGAGCTCACATTTTACAGTATAGTAGCTGTCTGTCTCTCAATCGCTGATAGTACAACCCTGCTGTCCGACGGAGACTCTGATCTGTCAGTTCTTGGAACTGTATTGGAGTTTCAGAGCGCACTTAGGCCAGTTTGTTATGAAGGGAGTTATTAAGCTATAACATGATTTCCCAAAGCACAAAGTGAATCATATGTGATATGTTAATAGACATCTTTATAACGCTAATCTCATTATTTGCATAGTGGAGTAACAAGGCTGAAATTGTCAGTCCATAAAAAATACACTCAGCTGACATGCAAGGCATAGTTTGCTTTTTAAGTGCTAATTTTTAGCAATGTAACAAAATACAGATTTTAATCGGAAATTCAGTCGCATCGATTCAAAACCCCCTAATCTGGCTCGGTTAGACTACTTTCACAACTGCTTTTGCGTTCCATTAAGGTTGCTTCAAGAATTCCAGTCAATACATGAGAATGCGAGATGGGTATTTTATAGTGATATTTACTGGAACTTCCACATCGACTGTCAACAATGTAGCCAGATTGTACAGAGGAAATAGCAAGGTTTCAATGAACAAACTGGAGAAAGGACTCTGATTGTATGCTTCCTCCTACATACAAAAAGTTTATTTCAGCTATGTTAAAGAAACACTGTGTGAAGAGAAAGTGGACTTACATGACTTTTATGTCAAAGTACTAATAAGGGACTATTTGCACTGCATTCTTTGATTATTTACAGTCTGATTAATTACATTATTGTCTCTTAAAGATGTGACTAGCACTTAAATTTCCATTTACGATGGAGTGGTTTCTAAAGATAAGCTGTGCTAGTACTTAGCGATACTTGAGTTTTCAAACTGTTATCAAAAAGAAAAAAATTAACAATACTTTTACACTAAACTACTTATTTTTTCAGTTTCGGGCCGGGGGGGTGATATAATGATTTTCCAGACATGTACAGTACATTTAAATAAGAACATGAATGTTTACAACAACGTGCAGAGAACAATGTTTTTAAGCCGATACTTCCTCCTAGTAGGAGTATGACGGAAACTCAGCATTGCATTAAATTTAGATGATGCTGAACATTTGGGGACTCAGCAGTGGTCAGAACATTTTTTTCTGTTGCTTTTGAAAATGCACTGTTTCCAGCATTCTAGAGCATGCACTCGTTTTTATATACCTTATAAAGGGTTTAAGAATGGTTTTTAATCAGGTTATTAATTATGTTGTAACATTTTGTAAATCATTAACAGACAATTATAAACAAGTTATAACATTGTTATCTTTTTATTAAGATCAAATCCAGTTACATACTTTCCAGTGTTTGATTGAATACATTTTTACTTCAAAAGTAGGTCATTTCAATATATGTTAAATTGATTTAAATCATATGCAATCAGAGCTTAATTGAAAAGTATCAGATTATTCCATGTGTAGCACGTGTCTCTTTCATATCATGTTGTAGACCTTACATCTAGATGTCTATCTTGTAGTCTGAGAGGGAGAGATACACACCTACATCTTGCTCTGTGTTGTGTTTGTGTGTGTGTGTGTACCTACTACACAGTAGTAGTACTACAAATATGACTGAACAGGGTTAGAAGGTTAGTTGTCTAAGAAGTGCATAAGTGAAATTTCAGGTGCTGAACCTAACAGAAAATCTTTAACACTTAAGAAAATGCTTGATTTTCTAAACTATTTTGAAAACAATGGTTTGGTTACATTTTGACTGGCCAGCCCCTAACCTTCTTTTTTAACCCTGTTAATTTAATTGCACTATTTTGACAATGTGAAGCATTACCTTATAGCAGAGCTGCCTGTATACATATGAGAGAAAGGCAGTCCAGACAAGACATACATTTTTGGATGATAACTGAAACTTTACCCTCCATAATCCCTATTATATAATGTGTTATAGAGCCATACCATTGTTTGGTCTATTTTTTCAAATAACATTTTATTCTTGCAGTTAAAGCCAAAGTGAGCATCTCAATTATTGATAATGGTTTTAGAGTAAATCTTCTCTATGTCATTTCTCCGTCAAAATATAGCGATGAATACGAATTTCCAACAGGATCAATAAAGCATGTTGATCTATTTACCTATCTATGAAAACATGTTTATTGAAAAGAAGTCCCAAGGATTTAATGGAAGGTCACTCGATTGGATTAATTTCTCTAAATAACTATCCGCACAAAGAAACAAAAGGATAACAGCGTTGTGTAATTCACATTACATTCCTCTGGTTTGTTTTGCCTCACAGTGCGAGGCCTGTCCCAAGAGCTCTGTCATTGAGTACTTTGAGTTATTTCAGAAATCCCTGTCTAACTCATTTACAGATTCCCTCACTGATGTTCGAGAGCAAAGTACAAGCATTGAACTGTAGCTTAGTATTATACTGATACCATGCTTACACTGTGACTGTGTCCAAGTTAAGTTAAGATGAACTTTCAAACCCAGGCGTCAAGCCTTCAGAGGATGGTGGACAAGCAAACAACTGAGACAAAGAAAGAAGGAGAAGAGTAAATAAACTTGTTTATCGCCTTTATGGTTGCGGTTCACATCGCAGGGGAACAGAAGTAATAGTCTCCCAGTACAAACATTACAACAAAATAATTCACTGTGAAGAAAAGAGGCTGTTTGCTTTCATGGTGCACCTTCTCGCAGGATGGAGTGCTCTCCGTGAGCCTTGAATTTTTCACATCCATCCCATTCTTTTCTGTTCGTTACACTCCCATTTTTTAAAATGGAGCTCCGTAAGTGCGTTCGGAATGCTGGCACAATGTCCACACCGCAGTGAGAGATGGGGTAACGTCAGGGACGAAGATCAATGACAAAAACACAGGACGGCTTGGCGACTTCAGCCATCCGCTACGTCAAAATTGTGAAAAATATTTACGTCAACGTTGCGAGTAAAAGTTAATGAAGGCTGTCAGGGAGTTAAGTGAGTTACATAAAAAAATCAGGAGACAAGGTAGCTCCATCTTCCTACTGGCTTTTGGAAGAGGGCATAAGATAAGAAAGATAAGATCTTCTGGAAGAGAGAAAACACCAAATGCTGCCACAGAGCTCAGCAGAGCAGGAGCTTCTCCTCATTTTGTATGAAGAGTGAACGGCTGAAACAGATCAGGCACCTTTCAGCAGTCCGAACGAATTGCCGCATCCTAAACGTAGCTGCGCCTTCCTAACGCAAACTTTGCAGCCGCTCCGTCCTCAGCCTTAATGAAATTCGGCTTAGCCTGTTTGCAGTACGATATGTCTAGAGATGGGCCAATAAAAGAAATTTATTTCCTTTGTCATTTTAAAAAAAGCTCCCAGGAGATAAAAGGCTGTGTTCTCTCATTAAAACCGGGTTCTCTGAAAAGAATCCAATAACGTCTCATAAGCCCAAAAAAAAAGCGTAAATTTAGTCAAGTGGACACCGATTCACTATTATCACTAACGTAATACGGCAGAAAACAATAACCCTATCTGCGTCATCTAATGGTTGGCATGCTGATTGAAAGCATTTATTTGTACTAACAATTTTCCCCAGATAAGTTTATAGGTTAGTTGTCCTGGTCTATAATCACCCTTTATGTGAATTATATCTATTACAGGTTTTGATTCTGACATGATAGTTATTACATTGAGCTTTGTGATACAATGAATGAAGATGAACAAATTTCACCATTTTTATACCACAACAAATATATCAACAATGAGAAAAGCCACAATTAGAAACCTCTGAAAAGGGCATCTCCACAAATCCAAAAAGATTACGGCAAGTATGCTTTATGACAGGCTTTAAAATGCAAGATAACATACAATTTATGCCTTTTCGTTACTTATGGAGTTGAAAGCTGTCCAACACTTCAAAAAAAGTCATAGTTACTGGAAAATATATCACAATAACTGTAAAGTGAGATACGTATATCTCAGTTTATTGTCTCTTTTTATTAATATCAAATATTGATCTGTGTCAAGTTTTTCTTTTTCTTTATTGCCGTGGACTTCAATAATAAATCATAAACAATTTAATATCTCCCCAATAGCTTAATATCTCCAGTTCAATCAAAGAGATGCTTGGCTCTCTGAATGGGCAGCCAGACAGACAATTACTTGTGACCACAATATGCTCTGTAAAGTAAAGGTGAGCAGACAATCAGCTACCTAACATTTCATCCGCACGGCTGCAGGGATATTAATAGGCTTCATCTGTATTAAACTTTTATCCATTTTATCCCATCCCATTTTCCATCCAATTCCAACCTTCTATCCCATCCTCACATGTCTCTATTAATACTATCTCTCATATTTGAGATGGTTTTCCTATTATGTGCCGGACAGTGAAATATCCACATCTTCGATTATTTACTCAAGTTCATCTTTTCAATCTGCTATAAATATCCTTTGTGCTGCCTCCACTGGCTGCATGTCTGTTGTGTTAACCAAAGGGATGCTGCTTATTCTGCTTAGATCAGAAGCAGGTAGAAATTACTGGATTTATCCATCTTTGAAATCCATTAAATGAAATCTGGACTGGACAGAACTGGTTGCACTAAATGATTTGCTTTGGCATTAAAATCCCCACAAATCTTTCGTTTTAAAACCTCCTCCCAAATCACACTTTTTGCACTACAAGATCGAGCAATATTTAAGAGCTAGAAAGACATTTTATGCTAATACAAACACTTCTAATTTGTTTACGGGGCTGATGTTCAACCAGGACTTAAAATGATACAATATTATAAATGGCGGTTAGAGTGAAATCAGATTTAAAGTAATTGCACAGTGAGAGTTCACTGTATTACTTATTAGTGAGTAAAACCTTTTCACATGGCATGCTATCCCACGGAGAAAATGTGCCCAGCTTGACATGCTGGAGGTCTCACGGTGGGGATTTATGGGGCTAGATGGAGATGGAGCCAGTGCCTGCCAGAGCAACAAATGGGCAAAAAACAAAAAATGGATTTTACAGCACACTGATAACAAATAGCATAATCATATGTCCTACTGAGGGCCTTTGTCTAATAAATTAGCAAACGCTGCTGAAAGTAATAGATCCCCGTGTCTGTAGGCTTCCTAATTACAAAACACACGGACGGAAAAAAGTCGGATCCATGAGTGGAATTATGATTTGTTAAGTCATTTCACAAAACGGAGCTATTTGTAGGACTGACTTTCCATTACCCATCCATTCATCAAGGGCCGTAAAACAACAACTGCTAGATCAAGGGGTGCATTTATAAAACGTGGGTAAAACGATTCCTGACGACGTTGTGCATTAGTAATAAACAGCATGGAGGGCACCTCACTATGACTGAAATAAGAGCTTTTTAAAGAATGGGATTTTTAACTATGCCGTGTTTGTTTACCTTTTATCACTATGGAAACAGGGGGAACTATCTTCAGATATATAATATAGATATTAACTAACTGGTGCAGCTCAATTCTATCCTTAATTCACTGGTGCGATTAACACAGATTGCGTATTGTGTTTGCGATTTAAACACTAATTATTAGGCAGCACGGTGATAATAAATTGCCAGATATTGTCTTAAATAAAAGCTCATATTAAATCGTTCTTTTGATTTAATTTTAGAACATGATATATATTCAACTTCAATTTGCAAAAAAAAAGTAGTCTAAAGGCACAATATATTCATAGCACAAGGCATGGGACACCCTGGGCGAGATGTTGTCCATCAAGAGGCGTACACATACTGACTAAGACCATTTCACATACACACATAGACTCAAGCACAGCGGTTTGTGGTGCAAGGCCACAGCGATACCCACTAAATCACCACGCCATTCGCTCAACAAATCATGTAGCTTCTTAACTTTCGCAGCTTATGGAGACCTGAGTGAGTAAGCTGTCAGCTTAAAAATGTGGATAAGTTAAAACAAAGATTAAGCTGAACAGTAAATGAGAGAGAAGCGTTTTGAAAGCACAGACACTCCTCAGGTTAGGGGGTTTGAGTCACCGTACCGCCCCATCACGATGTACTAGGTAACATAAAAAGGTAATGTCAAAAGATATTGTTTCTCACAGACTTCCTAAGATGAGTATACAATGCATGCCCAACATCTGAAGCCCACTCAGTCCACACATCAATCATTGTCAGAAGAGCATGGCATGTTCTCATTGGACATGTGAAAATCATTTCAAGAAATAATGCTGCTTTATGGAATCTAAGAAGAGATGTCTATGCAATTGTAGCATTCATTTGCAAAGAATTAATAATGCCATTAAAAAGATCTCATTAATTATCCAAAAATTATATAAATTAATATTTATTTCTAACTTATTTTAATAGCTATAAATAATCCACAATTCTCTAACAGTTTATAAGTTTGTAATAAAGTTTATGGGTTTATGAAAAATTAAATCCTCCATTGTAAGACTTATGTTTTTTTTTTTTGCATAAACAGCCGTTGAATTGGAGTCACAATCTTCATGGAACCTACAGCACAAATGAACTATTTACCTAAAGTTTATGTAATTTTAGTCTGTGGGAGACACCAGAGTAGCCTGTAGAAAGTACGACAACCACAAGACAATTAAGGCAGCAAAATCACCAGCAAACCTACTCAGCCGCCATGACACCCTCACATAAAGAAGTTCCCATTTAACCACCAACAAGCAGAGAGCCTTTCACCTTTTACCTTTCATGAGCAAAAACATATACATTTGATGGCATCGCTCATAGTAATTAGAATGAATCGGTAATTTTTTTTCAAGGTAATCATTAGCTGGAATGGGCTTTGGCACGTCTTGATATCGCTGCTCATGAACGGGTGGGTGGAGTCAAATAGAAAATCAAGGGAAAAAAAAAGTACATCAGTGCCATTAGCAGACAAAAAATGGGAGATCGCACGCACGCATGTTTGTAATTATATCTTTGTGGGGACTCTCAATTAATTTCTATGGGGAAACCTTTAATCCCAGCATAATGACCTTAACCCCAACCCAGCTCTAACCTTAACCATGAGTAACCAAAAAAAAAACAGGTTTTTATGACACTGTGGGGGACATTTGGCCACACACACACAAGTACACACGCACACACGTTTATGCATGTGCTTATGTGTGGACCTTTGCCCTGGACATAAATTTCACAGAATTGCTGCTTTCCCTGGCTTTATGGGCCTGTGCTGGTGTGTATTACCACACTTAAGACAAGCCGCTCAAAGCCTATAACAAACAGCACAGGGACCATGGCACAGACCCATGAATATTCATCCAAACCCTCGGCCTCGGGGAAGGCCCCTCGGCCTACAGCCGCTATCTATCGCTCTCACTCCCGTGAAAAGCCTTTTCGGCCGCTTGCAGAGAGGCGAGAGAACAGTAACGCAAGGAGGCAGGCGTGCTGTCCGTTTGGCCGCTTTGATTAACCGAGCTCTGCTGCGTGGAGAATGGAGCGGGAAGGCCTGGTTACGCGGTAGCGTGTTTACGGTCGCCTGTGTCGCCGCGATGCGCACACAGACGTCAAGGTCTCCCATGGGCTGTGTTTTCTTAGCATTTTGCCTGAGGGAAAGCACGCCAACGCAGTGCAAAGGAGTTATGGAGAGGGCTGGGGGGGGGCTATTGCACTTAGCTGTCCAATGCCAAGGAACAATAGGCCTGACCACTTCCCAGCCAGATATCGGTGATTTTCATAATGTGTGTGGACAGCTGCATTAAGATGATTTGACTTTCTGCCATAAAACTTCTTCCAAGTTTTAAGTTTTATTGCCACAAGAGGTGGATAGTTCAGGTCCAGAAAGTAAAAATCCAGACCACGGTTTTGTTTCAACTAACCAGTCGAGTATAAAGAGGCACAGTCACAGAGTACTCAACTGGTTGGTTGAAACAAAAATCTTGGTCTGGATTTTTACTTTCTGGACTTGAACACCTCTGCATGCACAGGGGTGTACTTAGAAGTTCCTGCCCCCCCCCCTCCCCAACCACCCAGTACTGCCACTTTCAATCAGAAGAAATACATGGTAGAATTTGCCAAGTGGAGGTTTAATGTTCCTCAAGCATATGAATTGTAATTTTCCGTATTCAGAAGCCCCTGTAATGCGCTGGGGCCCCTTACTCTTCCAGGGTATCCATGCCCCTCTGAGGCCCCTGTAATGCGCTGGGGCCCCTTACTCTTCCAGGGTATCCATGCCCCTCTGGGGCCCCTGTAATGCGCTGGGGCCCCTTACTCTTCCAGGGCATCCCTCTGAGACCCCTGTAATGCGCTGGGGCCCCTTACTATTCCATGGTATCCATGCCCCTCTGAGGCCCCTGCACATTTGTTCTGAGGAACACAGTGAAATTCTCATGAAATAAAATGATTGAAATGAAATGGCAAAATGAAACAGTGTGATTCGTATGCTACAGCTGCATGGTGGGGCACTGGGAGAAAAGCGCAGTGCAAGGGAGGACAGGACAGTGCAAGACAAAACAGTGCAATATAGGATCAAGTAGCAAAAAAGTAATAAATACGTGCAATAGAAAAAAATACATAAAAGTACATTAAAAAAATAAGGATAAGGTGCAGATACAGATATAGGGCAGGTTGAATACAATGGGGGAGATAGATGTCTGTCACTGGTTTAGCAATGGCTGATGGCATAAGTTTTCAGAATTATGTATACATCACTTTGGTGGCTCAGGGGGAAACACTGCAACCAAACACCTCCAGGGTTGGGTCTTTGTTGCCTGCGCCTGGTTCCGTGTGTGGAGTGTTTGCATGTTCTCCTGGCTGTCAGCCCAGTTTCCTCCCACAGTCCAAAAACATGCGGTTAGGTGAGCTGGCGTCTCCAAGTAGCCCAGAGTGTGTGAGAATGCCCTGCGACAGACTGGCATCCCATCCAGGGTGTCCCCTGCCTTGTGCCCTTTGTTTCCTGGGATGGGCTCCAGGTTCTCCATGACCCAGTACTGCATGAGTGGTTACGGAAGACGGATTGATATTCTCCACTCCAGCCATCCCGCTGGAGTTTTAAAAGCAACGGGAGCATTTAAAGCAACTCTGAAAGCTAGCCGTGCTTTGCGCTCTTCAACGTTATCATTGCAGGTCTGCAGTTGGCATATGCCTTAATATGTGTCCGCGTAGTTAAGTAACTCCTGACAGATTACAAGAATTATTACATAAATCCGATAAAATACCGATAAAATGTGATGAGCATCTGTGGGTATGATAGCTGTATGTTCTCCATGGGCTGATCGGTTCTGCTTCACCGGATCTTTCATAGCAGATAGCATCACCTTTCCATTTTTATATAAATAATGCAGTTGATTTAGATCTTAAAACAAGGTTAAGGGCAGCAATTCTATGATTGTCTGCAGCCTTGTTAAATTATGTGGCCATTCTTAGGACTCCAATACAAAGTCAAGCCGGGTATATTAAGATATCCTGCTGACAAAGGCGATTCGCTTTTTATTTAACGACTGAAGTCCTTCCTAAGCGATCAACAAAGGCTGCAGAGGATATTTAAAAAGAGATTGCCAAAACATATTGAAAGGAAAGTAATCAACGCAAAAAAAAAGAAAAAACAGAAAGAAAATTAGAACAAATAAGTGAAAAATCCTGAACGGACATCTTGCATTTACATGCCCGACCCTAGCTGCTAATCCTTCGGAGCGTTCTGCTCTGCAGTGCTGCGGCTTACATGCGCTGCAGAGCCGCTCTGCTACCTGTGCTGGCTGATCTCAGCATGCCAAGGTGCTTGCAATGCCAGATACAAATCCTGCCAACCAGACACAGAATTATGTTCTTAATGAGCTGGACAGATGACGTCTTAGAGATCTGAAACTCAGTAGCGCACAAACAAATCTGAATAAAGCTCGGATAAGAGTGGGGGGGAAAGGGTAATCATAGGAAAAAGTTTTATGGCGGTGATTTTAAGATTTAAATCTGTAACAATCAAGTGTTCCAAAGAATGAAAAATGATTGGTTATCTCTCTGAACCAATCATGTTGTACAGTAGAAGAGGGAGGTCCAAGCAACTAGAGGTGGTGGGATCAACCAATCAGATGTCTAGGTCCCACCTCTAGTTGCTTGGACCCACTTCCTATACAATTTGATTGGCTATGTCTCTGAACCAATCATTTTCTGTTCTGCTCTCAGAGTAAAACTCCCATGAGCTACTTTGTTTTTCTCCAGCAATAATAATAATTTAAAAACCTGCAGATACATGAGAATTGGTGTCTCTAATTCAGTGTGTGAGTGCGCATCCTGCAATAGGCCAGGGTGTCTCGTCCTGTGTTTCCTGGGATGAGCTCCAGGCTGACTGTGACCCTGTTCTGGATAAGCAGTCATATGGGGGAGGGGGGGGGGGGTCACGTTCATTAAGCACAAAAAATAAAAAATGCTGCAGTTTCATTTTAGGAGGTCTGTCCAGGAACAGGGATAAACGGCAGGCCAAAGCGCAGAAAGAGTGCGAGAGCAGCACATTCCCTGATTGATGTTTGGGTTATTGGCTGTGATGAAAAAAATAAAAACACATGTTCTGGGCAAGAATCCTGTGAGGCCCTTATTTATTAACCCCTCACTTGGGGGCAATTCAGTCCTCCCCCACAGCGTCGTAATCAATTGTTAAATTAAGTCTTCGCTGCAGTTTGGTGCCTTTGAACAACACATATGTAATGCTCAAAGACTATTTGGCCCCGGATAGAGCTGAGTGTGCTGAACCCCAAGAGATTCACAGCCCTTTCGCCAGAGTAATAATCTCAATACGTTTTAGTCAACAGAAGTCTTATCCAAGAGATTTAGTTTTATTGTCTTCATGCATTGACATTACTTACGTTTGATTGAAATTAACGTGAGATTAGAAGTCCCCTTATCTCTCGTGCTCCCAGTACAGTAATGACAGTATAAACAACACTCACCACAAACATCATTTCTGAACTTAAGCTAATGAGATCCCATTAGGCAGCAGAAGAACCTACCCTCACATCATACTCTCTCATTGTCACAGACACACATGATAGTATCCCCACTCCGCATTCTCATTGGACAGCATTGTTTACTTTTCACATACTAGTTTTATCAGCAGACTGCAGGCGTCTCTCTTCTGTAGAGTCGAGTAAATTTGAAAGAACTCATGAAGACTCCCTTGATGAGAATCCGGAGCAACTTTTTTTCCTTTAAACAGCATTTACTTGGGGGAAAGTGTTCCAGGTTTAAATGTCTATGCTCCTTGCATACGTGGGCTTAGTTTCATCCTCCCTGATTCACTGCTGCAGTGCAGAATCCCACTGGGCAGACCTCTTTCTAACCTTGACTCTACGTACCTGTCAAAGTTTTCTGTCCGTCAGTACTACTTCAGAAAATTAAACTGGAGCTGAACAGTACCCAGAGTGCTCGGAGCACTTGGCACGTTAAGATTCAGAATCAAGCAAGGGAAAATAAGATTTATAAAACAGACAGGTCATTTTAACATCACAGAATCCCATACAGGGATGATGATTTAAGATCATACAAGGCCATCTCGGTTTATCAGGCTCATATGTAAGCTGGGCTTCTTTCTGCATGATGTATTTTTCTGCCATTTAAGAGTAAAATAATGTAAACAGAACCGAGTGGATATGTACTGCAGTGAGACAGCAGCCTTTCCCCAGGAGCCAAATGCAAAGTTGCGATTGGTGGTGACATAGAACTATTTGTATTAATAGTGTGTGAAAGTAGATGGCTGAAGGGAGCTGTAATCTTACAGTGGTACCTGGCAACAAGCAGGACGAGTCTGTGCACTGCACCGTGACACACTGCACTGACGGGGCACCTGCCCAATTACTGCACTACAGAAAGATTTCCTGCAAGCTCACACTTGTATCCACACCGATACCATAATAACGATATTACGTAGGACAAAAGTAGCTGGCTGCCTATAATGGAAGAATTTTAAAAAAGCTTTTTCATGGGAAAATAACCATGAGAGATGGGGATGGGTACAGGGAATTATTATATTGGGGTTTGGGGATTTCGAGGTTGGCAGGATTGGGGTCCTAGCAACATGGCAGAGGCGAACAGAAAAATGCTGTTTAGGAGAGTGCAGGGAGCATGGGCTCCAGCTCAAGGGGGAATGAATGGTGCAGGACTCAGAGTCAGTTTAACAGGAGAGAAAGAAGACAAGAGAAAACATTCACAGATTGCAATAAAACAGATGGAATTAACCTGACTCCTGCTCTGGGGATGGACACCGCTCCCCATTCATGATATAGCTAACATGCATGGATTGCACTAGGATATCTCTCTGATGTCACAATGCAGCTTGAAAAGGGCGCTGTTGTCTGGTGCTCAGGTTTGTTTTAGGCGCTAGAGGACGATTTTTAACGGGACACATTAACAAGGTACAGGATGCACGCTCGCCATCCATCTTAAAATAATGGGTACCGATAATGGTACCTCCTGCCAAAGACAAAATGTCACTGACATTATCATTTAGCTATTTATTAACACTACCAAGGACGTAAATGTCAGACACGAACCATGGGTCTGTGTCGAGAGATTTTCGAGAAATCAGACAACATGAAAAACTGTTGCAATATACTGCGAGATCAACTTGTGGATCAGAAATAATAATAAAAAAAAGTTGGGTCAGTTCCTCTGGGTATATATATATATATATATTTTTTGTATTTTCCAATTTGTTTCTTGCCAAGAATTGGCTTATTCTACATGTCATTAGACCTATTCAAATTCAGTGCCATTTCTCAGTCCACAAATTGACATTGGGAGTTTCTCACTGTTCAAGAAGATCTTACACTTGTGCCAGAGGGAAACAAGCTCTCTCATGGCGCTGAAGGTTCTCCATGCTGACCAGACCCCGAATAACATTTCACACTAATAAGGGCTTTGCCACACGAAAGCAACTTAATACCTATATCATTTTTGGTTCATAAAACTGCATGTTGTCTTACACAACATCAAAGAGAAAATGGTGTCCAAAGAGAACGCAAGCGACATCAAGTTTGATCTCAAGAGCTGCTGAAGCAATAAGATCTAAATGGCATAGTGATCAACGAATGCAAAATTTCAATAAATAAATAATTACTATAGGGAAGATATTTTTTTCCAGGAGTTTGTAGAAACATTTTATAAACTTGACAAAATACATTCCCTCAAAATGTCCATACCCTCACAAACTCTACATAAAAATGTCTTAGGAACATTCCCAGAATAAAAAATGTTTGACGGTCTTTAGTTCTTAGGTATTTATCTGATGCTGCATTAATGGTTACGGTATGTGGACGCTCTGCTCTGTTTTAATTTGAAGGTCCCTGGTTTAGGAAAGGTTGAAACCCTTTCTAAATGGGAAAATTACTCTTTCTTGAGTGACTGTAATAATCAATACACTCCAAGCAATGTCATCATAAGGCTTTTATCTGTCAATGTTAGGGAATTGGAAGGGAGCAAAAATGTGGACTGTCTGGGGGGGGGGGGGGAGGACCGGGTTGGGAAACAATGTCCTAAATCATTTCGCATGTCATCCACCCGCTTGCTGCATGATAGCCAAAACAAAGTTTTGTCATGTTAAAACAAGGAACTCTGCTTCTGAGGAGAAACCCTGATCCTATGTGATGGAATGGGTTTTCCTCGCTTTACGGAGCAAGGGCTTGGCGTCAGTCAGCAGAGTACATCTGAGAAAGCAGGGCTAGCAGAAAAAAGCTGCATAGCAGATAAGGTCAGATTCACAGATACTGAGGCAGATCTTCTGTAGGCAATGCCGGCAGATCAGAAAACTGCAACGACCTGCTCTGACAAAGCAGAGAAGGTAGGTGTGTGTAATTGATTGCATCCAGAACTTCAATTAAATCTGTGAAGCCAGCATATTGGGACCTATGGTGAATTACTACACCTCCGCAGACTGGAATAAAGTGGCACGGCACACAGAGGATTTTCCATTGAATTTTCACTTAAAGCGATTGTGTTAAATTGGGCTGATATATTATTAACTTTAAAAAGGATTAAGAAAGAGAGTCTTTGGTTCCAGACGTATTACATTAACCTTGGAACTGCTCTTCCAAATGTGTTTTTTTTTTTTCCTATGATAAGTAAAAACAGAAAGTAGGAATGCACTGTGCAAATATGCCATTCATGCAGTT
This sequence comes from Gnathonemus echidnorhynchus, assembly GCA_026776725.1. Lineage (NCBI taxonomy): Eukaryota > Metazoa > Chordata > Actinopteri > Osteoglossiformes > Mormyridae > Gnathonemus > Gnathonemus echidnorhynchus. The sequence continues at coordinate 7,104,776 of JAODJU010000033.1, forward strand.
TAATATATGCCTCCTGCTTTTTCATTCATCTGTTTCTCCATCTGCATTAGCATGCGTTAGATTTGGCAGACATACCACCGGGGTACTCCTCATAATCACGATAACAGAGTGCTGGGCGGAGCGGAATCGAGAATTTCATCTCCTCAGTTATGTAAATTCCAATCTCTTATCGGGACATAAAAGGAACGTCGTTGGGTTTCTCCGACGGCCGCCCACACGTGAAAGCCGGACTCCGCGGACGAGCCGCACTCTCAGAGCCGCTGAACCAATCTCCTTTGGCTGACGCCTCATGGATCTCCCCACGTTCCCAGCCTCCACTCCACTGAGCCTGTTGTGCTCATTTCACCCTGCCTTCTTGACTTTATCCTTCCCCATCTGCAGCGACATCCTTCCCCAGGAGGGAATCGGCCACAATCCAGTCCACACTGCGCATCGGTTTGCTCCCAAATCACTCAGTATAAATCTACTGTCCAATCAAAAGCCCATTCAGCTTGCAATAAACTGGCGCTTTCAAAGGAATGAGATACTACAGAGTATGAAGACAATATGAATATACTGTCTGTGCTCCAACATTACCTGCGCTGCTTCATTTCAAAGGGTGAATAGCTTAATTTGATGCAAGAAAGATTTAGTAAAACTGAATAACCATAGATAGGGGTATAGATTTCAATATGAGCAATCAGAAGATTATACACAGTTTTTTAACATATACTAATGAGTCCTATGAATAGGCTGCAATTTAAAGGATTACCTTGACATAGAGATAAATATATAAGTATATTTCGTGTCATTTCTTATTTGCACTTGCCTTGGAGACTCACCACTACTCAAAAGCTTGTGCTGAGTTATTTTCCAAACATTCTTATCTTAATAACTATACACAAAGGCCCAAAACAATCGCTACATTGCCATTTTTCCTTCTAGGAACCAAAGTCAGTGTCTGGTTATACCACTACAGCATTTCAGAGTAAAAATACAACTAAGCAAATGCTGACATTATAGTACAGCATGGAACATATGCTCTGAGACTCACAGGGATGGGGAATCAGACTGAATGATGTGACCGTTACCCTTCCAGCTTCCTATAGCCACCAGCTGCTAGGGGCATAAATAGGTGCCTCAAAGGCAGCGGTTCAGCAGGACCTAAACTGCTGAGTGGCCCCGTTATCAGTCAGAGAACTGAAGCAAACCCACACGGTGTGACTGCCTCGCTGCTTCTTTCCGCAAACGCTATGAGACATCTGCAGATGTGAATTTGCTTTGCGGTTTTCGATCATGATTGCATAGCGATTCTTTTCTTTAATTATTTTTGCCTAGAAAGTAACTAAAATTATGTTTTAATATGGTCTGTATCTGTTTATAATTTAAGAACTACAAAAGCCTACAATAACAGACAAATTAATCTATCCAAACACACACACACTATATATATGTGTGTCTGTGTGCGTGCGTGTGTGTGTGTGTATACATGCATGCATATATATTTTACCTGGAGTGAAGTTGTATGTTGCAGAAAATCCAGTAGCCTCCAATTCACCATCAGCAACAAATTTTATCCAAAGATAGCGGCCACTAGATCTGATATAAGGCGGACTCTGCTGACCACAGTACCGTCCGATGATTGGAGAGAAGCCGAATGGCCCGTCCCGAACTTCAATGTGATCAAATTTGCATTCCCATGAAGGCTCGATTGAGTACTTCTCATTAAAGTAGAGATCAATGCACTGTTTAGGGGCAGCTAGGGGAAACAAGGAAGAAGTGAAACATCATCAAACTCAAATTCCATACACAAGTTTTCATACTTTTCCAATGAGTTTTTTGCTTACAAATAGCAGATAAAGCTCACCTACATTGTTGCATGTTTAATAAAATGCATTTATGTCCTTCAAATGGCGACAAAATAAAATAAAATTTTATTTTAGAATGAAAAATAATTGCTAAATAAATGTGAAATAGCTTGGTGATTCGACCTACTGAATGATGAGACTTAACAAATACACTTCAAGGCATAAAATAAAAAATCTGGGAATCCAAGTGCTGAAATCTTTAGCTACAAATAGTAAATTCATTAGTTTTTCTAATCTGAATATAAATCAACGAAATGCCTTATATGGCTAAACCATAAGTGATATCATTAAGTAATTATGGAGACTGCAGTGATAACTTGTTCTCTAATTCTGTTTGAATTACACCCTGAACAACTAAATAACACATCAACCTCATACAAAATAATTACAAGTTCACCAGATTGCAACGTTGCACAGTCAGTTTATAAATAAGACACCTTGATGGAACAGTAAGATTTTCCTGAACCAGCTGTGATACACCCATAAATTTGAGCTGTGTCTTAGAAGCTTCCAGATACACAACTGAAATGCTGACCTGCGTCAGTCACCCTCACTGACGTCCAAAACACCAGCTGGCAACAATAATGAACAAAATGTACTTTTTCTGTTCTTCCATGAAACAATCAACTAATTTCTCAATGAAGACAAAAAAATTCAGTATATCACTTGTTTTTTTACAATAATCTGACCTTTAACTAAAAGCCATTAAAATGAGTTTTGGCATATTTGATTTGTTGGCAATTATATGCCAGGATTTTCAATAGGTATTTAATGGAGTATGGAGCACTAACATTTGAATGATTTTTAACAGAACCAACGTGAATATGAATGTCTCCTAAATTAAACAGTGTTAACTGTAGAAAGGAAAGTTGCTCTGAATTGCTCAGAGGAGAGTCGGTTTGTATTAATATGTGCAGAAAGTCAAATGTTATCAGTGCTAAGCTGCTTTGCTGGTTTATTAGGCCTACTTCTTAATGGTGTGCGAAATGGAAATGTGTTGATGTAGCTTGGACATTTACCTTCAATAATGTAAATGCACTCTCGCTCTGGGGGGTATTTGTTGGGGTAATTTGGAGAGGTGAACAACCCCCCTTCTGGTTCCTTCACCCAGGTCCCACATTGACCTGCTGGCTGGACTCCTGAATTGTTTTTCACTGGAAGAGTCACAGCAGCCACGGTGCAAAATGAGTCACACTTGTAACAGGAAAGCGGCGGATGAATTAAAAACCTTAGATTATGAAATTAATCACGAGGACTCAGACACGTCGACTGCATATTAGGACACAAATTGTGGATTCTTAAAGACAAGGATTTTAAAATCAAGGAAATCGTAAAGAAATGAATATTTATACTGAACAATTACCTGCTTCTTTCTTTGTTGCCCCGGACAACCCGAGTATGATGAGACTTGCAGCAACTGCAGCAAGAGACAAAATGAAATTGGTGGAGACACTGACTCACTGTGTGCTTCTGGTCTCATTTTTTTCCGTAAGAGAGCAAGTGTCACGGCTCTAAGGATGGATCCCATAGACGAAAACAACGAGGTCTTCAATGAGGTTATTTGAGTTCCTTACACCGGCTATTCCCTATCGTTAAAAATACAGTTATTATTTTCAATTTGCACCTTTTTTCTATCTGAACTTTTATATCAAACATTGAAATTTCTTTTGAATAATAAACGATACCCATTTTATCCGTCAGAGCACTTTTAAGGGGCACTTTTACAACATGCATTAAAATGTGACTAAATGGCAAAGGAAATAAAAACACATTTTACCCACTGAAAGCTCGAAGTGCGCTTCAATTAACACACTATAGCTTATTTGTCAAACCGTGGACGCCGGGGAAAAACATCTATGTGGAATAAGGGACTTTTGACCGATGTACAAGGCACCTGAATACTGCGCTTCAAGGGGGAAAATAACCAAAGGAAAGCATAAATACATACACCTATTTAAAACCAGATTAATAATAAATATATTCGCTGTACATGAAGTTAAACAACTTTTAGTTACGAAAACGAAAAGAAATACATATATAGTCATGAAAGACAAACAGTGAATTTAAGTCCTAGAAAGCCGAAACGGTAATATCACCGTCGGATATTTGGAATGAATATAGCCTATATGCATCCCTATTTACAGGATCGCAAGCGTAGCGACATCAGTACCGTATCCACACGCAGCGTTATACACGCACACAGACGTCCACAACATCAGTAAAACCTGAAATATAGCGTTTCTACATCTGAACGATTTTTTTTTTGTGAAAAGCGAAGGAGAGAAAAAATTAAATGAACAATCATCAAGCAGATAGTTCTATATAGACTATTATCGCTCACCCAAAGCAATCAATAACTAGCGCATTCAAATACATAAAGTATGAACAAGCGGCTCACCGTAAAACAAACTGTGCCCATGTACCATGTCTGTTCCTTTCACAAGGGGCTTCAATCTCAACTAATTCCATTTAGATTCAGAAACTCTTCAAGTGGAAATGATTGATTATATTGGAAAATTAAAAAAAAAATGTTAGCCACTGCGATGTCACCCAAAAGTATTTTTTTCCAAGTATTACAGTCAATCCAATGGGTAACTAGTATTAATCACCAGTTTCATATAAAACCAAGAACAGGTCCAAACACCCGCTTGATTTCCATCCAAAGGTTTCTAAGCTGTTTTGGTGCTTTTGGTGCACAGACAGGATTAATAGGTCCAACATCAGCCTTTTCTAATCGCTCCACCTTTGCAATCTTCCGAGGAAAAAATATATTAAAAAGGGATTTGCCAATTCTTCTTCAATCCCCAATCAAAGGGTAAATCCTTTGGAATCACGTAAATCCATCCTGAACGCTTTCCCCCCAGTTTTATTTTACTTGCTTGACTCACACAGCCCCCAGATGTGATAAAGAAACTCGTATCGTAAATTTTTTTGTTAATCTCATTCTCTCCCTCTTTCCTTGTCATGAGCATGAAGAGAAGACATCCTCCACTCAATCAAACGGGTTTCTCAGCCACAAAAGAGTTAAAACGCATATCGCTCTCCTCCAGCAGCTGGTTAAACATCCATTTCCCAATCCCAAGGGTTAATGAATAACTCTTTGATTAGGAAAAACGTAATCCATTCAGAGAAGCATTGAGAAATCAAAAAGAAAGAAAGAAAAAAAGTGTAGGGTGTTTCTTTAAGAGGCACCGCAAACCCGGGCAAGACTGCAGGATGCAACACCTAGTTTAGACGACGGCAGCACAGCAAAATGTAAAAGGTAAGCAGAAAAACAGCGTGTGGAGATGGAAGGAAGGAGCAGAAGGGGATGGATTTGTGAAGACGCCGGGCTATCAGTAACTCCGAGCCATTGCACCTGCAGCGTGAAATGCACAAGGGAAATCTGCAGCCTGCTATAACATGGCGGGGAGGAGAATGAAACAAAATGTACCGAAGCGTGAACACACAGTAAATTTATTCGGGATTATAGAAACAGTATCACTGGTGTCAATCAGTCCGATCAGTGCCATGGGTGAATGAGCAGTGTTTTGCCTTTTCCACATATTGTGTGTATTTACTTAACATGTTTACTAAGTAACGAAGTGATCCAGTAAGATATTCTGTTATTTTCTCTCGAGGAAAAATAAAACGACAACGACAAACGAATAATAGGAATACATACATTAAACATTCATTACGCATTATCAAGCGGCATTATTTTTTTGCGTAAATTTTAACATGGATTCTCAATACAGAACTTTTCACTTAGCTGTGCTTAACTGGACTGTTAGTGCTATCACCAGTTGGTATGTTTCATAGACACGGAGGAAGGTATGGATCATGAAAGAAATATCTGACGTACAATGTAAATAGTAGACCACCGAGTGAGTTTAACGCATTAAATATGCCACTTTAAGCTGTCGCATGCTGGTATATGAAGCAATTGCTTCTAAGGTGAGTTTGTGAGAAATACTGCGTTATTTGCAGTTGAATGAAGTACCTTTAAAAGGACCCCCCCCCCAACAATGTGGGGATATTAGCATTTATGCATTTCTGCAGTATGGCTCGGACATCATCTGTTTATTACACAGCGTGCTTACTTCGAAAACACAGCCAGATATCCCAGCAAAGAGGACAACATTCACCTAGCCTAAACTGCTTATCAAGCATGCCAGGGAAAAGGTGTAGGTTTTAGTGAATTTTATAAAGTTAATTTAATGAGATATGATTTCGGATGAAAGTACATTAAAAAATAAAAAGAACAATCCGAAGCGTCAATTAAAAAAAATGTGTTTCCATTGCAACCACATGTCAACAAAGGATCTATTATGAATCATTTTGATATGCCTTGACTCACAATTTATATTGTTGTGGATCTGCAGTCTTGCAAAATAGACATCCTATGTGTAAAATAACTGCAAATAACTATTTATGAAAGCACATCATATTGGGCCCTCAACCAAGACCAATCCAACTATGATCCAGATTTTTTAGGGGTCCTGTCACTTTTAATTGTCCTAACTTCCCCTCCTTTTATGGTGCCCCTGTGAAAATAATTGGGTATAACTCTTACCTAATTTTTTTGTATGCAAAAAGTTAGTACAGGTTTAGCAAGTTCATCTTGCTGACACATTATTAGAAAATACATGGCTCAGATTGGCTCTTCTGGTAGTACTGTGACCTGATTCCAGCAGAGTTATAGGTTTGATTCCTGTCCCAACGATGTGCATGTGGGATCTCCTCCAGCAGTGCATAAACATGTGGTTTAGGTGCATTGGTGTCCCTAAACTGGCCATAGTTTTTGATCATGTGCATAAGTATATGCCCTATAAAATAGACTAGCATCTTATCTAGGGTGTCCCCTGTGTTTTATCCTGCACTACTTGGAATCGACTCTGTAAGCCTTTGCTGGATAAACAGTTATGGAAAATGAATGGAGGTCTTGAAATGACTCGTAGTCAGAAAACATAATTAACTTTCAAGCCTACTGATGTTGCAGAGCCGCGGTCATACTTCATGGAAAAGGCTAAGTAAAGGCACTCACAGACAACATGCTGGTTGGGAAGCCTTGAATAGGCTTGACAGAGTGCAGACAAGTTTCATCTTGGATTCTTCAGAATTTATGCTCATGCCTTCTGGGTTGCACATCTGAATCCAGTTAAGGCTGTGTTTGTTCCATGTCTAACTCAGTTAAAGCAGCTATCTGTCAGGGTTGTTGCTGTCCAACCCAGCCCTTGGTGTTTCTTCCCTGTTTGGCCAGCAGGTGTCACTGGCCATCCCACATTTCCACTCCTTGTCTTTTAGTCCTAGTGTGTTTTTTCCAGCACCCCGGACTGCCGCACAGCTCTAGGGGTAGAGCGTGTAGCTCAGGTAATGAGTTTGAGGCTAACTAGAGGCTAACTTCATCTGTTTATTTGTATTTATTAGTTTTTGTTCCCAAGTGGTTGTTGTTTTCTATCTTAGTATTCTTGTCCATGGTTTGCCCTGTTTGTGTTCTGTTCCTGTTCTGTTTTTATTGTCTTTGCATTGTATTGTTATGTTTTCTAGTTTTGGTATCTGTTCAGTTTCCTAAATTCAGTGCTCATTATTGTAAGCTAACTCCACTTGTTGCCTTGCATCTCCATTGATTGGTTGTATTGGTCATGTTCCACTCCTGCTCCCTCATTAGCCCAGTTGTCTTGGTGTATGTAAGTGCCTGCCCTGCTCCGTTCTGTAGTCAGTCATTGTGTAGAGATCACTGTGTGTTTTGTGCTTTTTTTGCTCTACCTGTTTCCTAGTCCTGTTCCCTGTATTACCCAGTTTTCCTGAGTCCTGTTCCCTTTGTCTGTTTAGTTCCCTTATGGTCATTATTTCATGGTCTTAGTTTAGTCTGTTTGGTTTCCCGTTCGTTTTGATCCTTCATGGTCCTTTTATTTTGTAGTTTTCCCCAGGGAGTTCAGTTCCTTTGTCCAACCCCTGTTGTCTTGGAGCTGCTCAATTGATTGTCACTCTTTTCCTGCCTGTATTACTGTCTGTAACACTATCATCATATTACCTTATTGAAGAATCTGTTATTGGATACTGGAAAAATTGGCATTATACAAAAATTCCCTTGAAACAAAGTCAAGACATGGCAATGGTTGTACAGCACTTCCAGATGTATTATACAACACCAAACCAATTGTTGCAAGATTTTCATGTCCATACAATCATTGTGCACTTTTGAGCTTGTGCCATGAATGATGTGTATCACATGACTTGAAATGACTCCTCGTGAAATGTTGTCACAAGAATTAATCTCTGAATGCACATGACAGCACTTCATTCAGTTTCAGCACTGTGCATGAGCATCACATCAATTATGTAGCACAATTTGTGCTCTTTGGATCAGATGCTCTAGTTATCCGACAGACATCTTTTGCGACCAAAAAAGTAATCCTGACATGGCAAAAATCTCTGTATGCACTGAAGAGTGTGGCCTACCGCAGTGGGCAGGGAAGTCAATAAGGTTCAAAAATAGTAAAGCCAAACAATTGTTATTGATGAGTGTCATGTTCAAAACTACTTACTTAACAGAACACGTAAAAAAATATATAAAAAAAAAACCCAAGCCGACTGATTAGTGACCTCAGACATATGGTGAGTACATGACAGTTATTTAAATGAGGCCTTATCTCGCTTTCTGCATGCAACTCTGCGAATTGGACTGCCCCCAGCCTAGCCATTCAGCACGAGGAACCTGTCAGAGCAAATGGTAGGAAACAGCGAAAGCATCTCAGAGAAATGATTCATTCTGGAGCTCCCAGTAAACTGCCAGTTTTAATTAAAGGAGTGTGTAAATTGCAGCGAGATACTATTGTTGTGTAACGGACTAGTTAAACCTGTAATTACAGTATATCTTTCTAGAGGAATTGAAATGACCAGAGTGCATCCACACATTAATAAATCAGTGGATGAGAAGGTACTGTGACTTATGTTAATATCATGCGACATGCAGTATCTGTAGCCATTTTATAAGGTACTCCTAGCTAGTACCAGGTAGGTCCCATTTTTGCCTCCAGAACTGCTTCGAGGGTACACAAGTTGTGCATTCAGAGAAGCCATTCTACATACCACTGTTGTACTGAGCTGTTGTTTTTGCACTTGTGGCCTTTCCGTTAGGTTTAACAAATCTGGCTGTTCTCCTCTGACCTCTCTCATTAACAAGGTGTTTTCACCCACAGAACTGCTACTGACTGGATGTTTTTTGTTTGCATGATTCTCTGCAAACTCTGGATACTATGAAAATGTGGATCTTTCTGAGATGCTGGAAGCACCAACAAACTCCTTCAAAATTGCTTAAATCATGCAAGCTAGCCTTTTTGTTAGTATTTGGAGGAGCGGGCTGTTTGTATTAATGATCAGGCGTACATACTATTATTAAAGTATTTTAACTGCAAGGTACCTTTTCTTACATACAAACAGACAGGGGCATAGTTAGAGATTAATGGATGGGGGGGCTGAGTCTTTACTGGGGAAGGGAGCTGATGGCAAATGATTCATGACTTAAGCCAACAAATACACATTTATTTGGAGGAATTACAAAACCTGCAAACAGAGGTTTCAAACATTTTATACTAGTGAACCTCATATTTTTGTTTAAGCTCCATAGAGCAAGAGCTCAGACTCGAGAAACCACACCCTGAAATTCCTGGTTAAAATACATTGAAACCAGTTGAGAACAATTGGCTGGATAAACTGCTTTTAATTTATTTAGCAAAATGTATTATGCATGTCAGTGACTGCCATATATCAAAGTTCATTTCAAAGAGTGCAAGATTAAAGAGTACAATGTCTCAGATGAAAGGACAGCTGTCCTGCTATCAGTGAAAGTAAAATGAGAGGTCCAAAGAGAGTGGGGGAGGGGGGGGGTTTGGGATACATTAATCTGACCCCAGAACATAACAAACAAGCCATGAGTAAGATTTATTCCAGTGAGTAGGAGCATTCCCAACATGTCAGAATCCAGACAGGCAAGGATTAACCATGGTCCATAAACCATGGTAAAATACTGGCAAGCATTGGTCGATCAGTAAGTTTTACACATTTGATGGGATGTGTTTTGTTTACACCCACTGAACCAACTGCAATAGGGTATTAGTGGAAAAATAAAAATGCACAGGGAATTCCTAGATTATAGCTGAGTTTGATTCAGCAACACCAGGTAATGTTTACCTTCCAGACACAGCGAAAATTCTCATTGTCGTTAATACTTAAGCTCAGCATCTTGCCATGGAACATTCTAAGCAAGACATTTAATGGCTCCTTTTTCTGTTGCAACTGGCACCAGCAAGTAAACAAACCTCCTTTTCCAAACCATTCCAACATTATGTTTTCCTTCCGTAACAATTAAGTGCTTGATGGTATATGTGATCCATATACCATCTACTGGTATTGTGCTTGATGGTATATGTCACTCATATGCCATCTACAATGAGCACTGGATTACTGTCACCATGTATAGCAGAATCATTTGTTAGTATGTTATTAGTATTCAGGCACCATACATGAATAAGTCAAACAATTTCAGTCATCTGTATGTGAACATATGCAATGGTTTTTTTTCCACCGTAAAAGAATTTCCAGTAATGTGGATGAACAGAGAGGCTAATATTTTTTTTTTGCCCAGTGGGACATAGATTAACCTCATTAGTAATGCATTGAGGAATTTGTTAGGTAAAAAAGCGCCATCTGTTTGTCATTCAACAAGCTTGCACTTCATTAAACAAAACACTTTCGGGAGAATATGCCACTCTGGCCATGAACAAATATTTGAGGTAGTCTACACTGGCTGCGATGTCAGACAATGGACTTTTCACATCAGGATCCACAAGTAAAACAGAGAAATAAAGAAAAGAACCCCATTTTGAATGACTCTGTGGTAACAACATGACTGATTAGGATTAGAACATGAGTGTGTGTGTGTATGTGTGTCTGTATGTGTGTGTATAGAAAAAACAAGGAAAGACGAATAACCTAGCGAAGACCTCTTGAGGTTAAAATGTGCTAAATTAAAATGCTTTTCAGTAGCTAAAAGCCATTTATCCAGCACCCATACTTATTTGAAGCATCCATTTTCATATGTGTGTATACACACACACAAATAATACAAATGTTTCAAGATTTGTGTAAGTGGTCTAATGGCTTGATTGTCAGTAAGGCTAAGCACAATTTTCAGTTTCATGGTCAACAGTTCAATTTCTTCCATGATAACAGTCTACAGTCGATCACACACTGTTCACCCTCTGTTTGGTGACCGGGAACTTTGGAATGAACAAGAGAATTTTGCTTTAATATTGGGGCACATTTTTTGTCACCACTATGTTTATGTGCTATGTTATTGCTTAAAATGGTTGAAAAGTTATTTGTATTTATTTCTAAAGCTTTATGCAATTGGTAATTATAATTATACAGTGAAAGTCACCCTGAACAAAGCCCCAATTCTACCTGCAATTAATTTGAAAGTTTTGACTATGGTGACCTAATTCCTCCTGTGTGGGTTTTTTTTTCTAAAATCTCTCAGCCCTTTCTATGAAGCCATTTTAATAACTGATTGATGATTACCCTGTCTGCAGGTTCCTATGGTTCCCCTCTCGGTCTGACACTTGGGATTTGCTCCCGGCCTCTTAATTGGTTACCCAGACCACCACTGGTCTCCTCGGTACAGTTATGGGCCAGCCAAAGCACATGGAGTTCCACTTGAGCTGACACACTGTCTTGAAGGGATTTGAGCATTAGCATTTTAGATCTACCGGAAAAATGAGATGGAAAGCGACGTCCTCTTGGGTGAACTTTTCACCTCTGACCTTCCTCTTGACCTGTATCGCATTCTAGAAGGAGGGTTTGGGTTTAAAGAAGAGATCAACAGGGATCGCTCAAATAACATTGAGGCTAAAAAACTGTAATTACTATTGATATTGTTGATTTATCACATAGGCAAGACCTTACCTTTGTATTTTACTTATCATACATTATCATACATTTGTACTTTTCAACACTTCTTAGTTTTATTTGAAATAGCGCAGGGTCCCACAGTGGTTTATGCTGGCTTCTTGCCTCACTACTCGCAAAAGTCGGTTCAGCTTGTGTCCTCAGCTCTTCCGCCACAACCCAAACATACACCTATAAGTTAAATGAACGACATATTGTGTGGTTTTGTGAGCGATTATATTTGTCAGTGACTGGATAGTGATAGTGACAGACTCCTCTCCTCACAAGGATGTACCTGTTCTTGTGCTTCGAGCTGAAAAAAATAGCTCAGCAGACAAGTTACAGATTGCGAGTGCAAGATCTCTTTCTCCATGTTTATAGGTATATTATGAAAGAATATACTTTTTCCTGTGAGTGTTTTACTTGTAACAAAACTCAGGAATTTGTAATTATATTAGATTCAGAATACTGAAAAGCAGTCGGATTTTTAGGGAATTGATAGATAAATAATATTGCTAAAGTGGAACACATTTTTTAAGCATAAAATACTTTCACTCAAAACCACTGCAGTATAAAAAATAAATTCAGCTTGAAGTTTTATTATATTGAACCCCTTGCTGGAAAAATGGATAGAAGATGGACGGATGGATGTATGGACAAATGATGGATATTTACTGACTATAGTGAAAGTCAGGGTGAAGCTCTAATTTTTTGTGTTAGTTAAATGTTACATTTCTCAGTGATTTTCTTGCCTGCTTCATCATTTACGGCAAAAACAATTACTTTAGAGATTTCTGTCCTAACTACCACACTGTGAATATGATTATAATGAACAATGCAATCATTGTAAAATTGATTTTGCATAAAATTAATGTCTGACTTCAAAATACATGACTCATTTATTCTTCAAAAACCACTAGAGATACAATACTGTTTATAAACCATGGATATCAGTAAGTACAGAAACATGAATGAATTCTGCTAGGGCAGCTGTTTCCCTTTAAAGGCTCCTATATGAAGAGTGGTCGTCAGGGAGTTTTACCAGTATGATTAAACAAATTATCAAGCTTTAAATATGTGTAAACGTTAATGTGTCAAAATTGCAATTTAAATGACATCTAGCCAACTTCTAATAGCTAATCCTGGTCAGAGATAAAGGGGAATCTTCAGACAGGTAATACAGCACATGGCACCGTATCAGAAAAGGGAAAAAAATCCTACCTTTGCTTGTCACTGGGGCTGTACCATCAAGGGTCTGCCAATTGTACCCTTTGCTGTAGGTAAATGTACCTGAGGAACATTTCTGTACCATTGATGGTACATTAATGCTGTGTGTACCTTTGAAGTCCATTTCTGTACCTTAAAAGGTACAATTACAAGGGTACAGCCCCAGTGACAAGCAGAGGTACAAATTTTTACCCTTTTCTTAGAGTGCAGGGGTTCACACTGGAAAGCATGTCAGTCCATCATGGGCCACATACACACATATAATGGGCAGTTTAGCAATGCTAGTTAGTTGAAATACTGGTCTTCTGATTGCAGGAAGAAACCCACATGAGAACAAGCAAACTCCACACACACACAGAGCAGGATTCAGACCCCCCAAGTGAGAGGAGTGTGAGGCAACAGAGCTAAGTTTGAATTAGTGTGTGGTCTATTTTCACCCTCCCCCACAGGAATCACACCATAGTCCTGCATGCAATTCCGTTAGTCTATGAGTGGATGTGGTTATCAGATGCTCATCAGTAGCTGAATAGTTTAAGTTTACCTTCAAGTCTTAGCAAAAGTTCATCCAGATGTTTCTGTCCTGCAGCTCGAGATTTTATGCATTTTTAATAGCTAGATGCTGTCGGAACGGCAACAATGTATTCCCTGGACAGCCCCGTCACTAAGTAAAGTATAATTTACCATTCAGAAATAGCGATAGGCTAAAATGTGTTGAATGGCTCTTTAAGTACACATTGACTTGGAGAAGTTTGCACTTGTTCCATTATATGACTAAAGAATTAGTGTCATCCAAAACTTTCCCATCACCTAAGAAACCTGAAAATCATCACATGCACATTCTGTAGGGTCTGGCAAAACGTTATTCCCTTCTTCTAGTTTCCAGACTTTGAATTCAAATAGTGTCTTCTGTTAAACTTCAAAATCCAGTTAAATCCTAATTAACTTGGCAGAGATGAGAGGAATTTGTCATTAAATTCACTTTTAGCATCTTAATGAGTTAATAGTTAGAGATTTATTTAAAATAGTAAAATATATATTTAGCCTGGGAAAAAAATTAGCTTGGAAAAAGTGAAAAATGAACAGTGCGTACAATTTTACCTACAGATATAATTATTATGTAAATTTGTAGGTTGAAGGGTTCGTGCCACGCTCATATGTCACATAAAATAGCTTAATTAAATAAATTAAAGATTATCTTATATTATCTAGCGCATGTGTGAGTGAATGGTGTGTGAGCATGCCCTGTGATGGGTTGGCGCCCCATCCTGGGATGTTCCCTGCCTTGTGCCCGTAGCCTCCAGGATAGGCTCCGCCCCTCCCATGACCCTGAGTAGGACAAGCGCTCACATAAAATGGATGAACGGGTGAATTCCCACCATGCCACTGGCAAGCAGAATATGAGTGATACTCTGCAAGACCTTCAGCACAATTGACTGTACAGGGACTATTAATGGTGCTTGGAATGCAAGAACAAATAAAATCAATGCATGCATTGTTTAGGCAGAATGTGCCGTCGCAGAAGTACAAACCACAATGTTCTAATCCACAGGGGGAAAAAAGCTAATCTCACAATTGATTTTTAGACATCGGTGTGATTTTTTTTTTGAGAAATAAATAAAGGCAATTCTATTTTTTGTTAATGTTCTATAAATTACATTCAAATGCTATTGCATTTTAATGGCTATAAAATCGTACAGTATTGAGTGTAGAGTGGTGGGTGGTTTAAGTGTCTAGTCCATCTGCTCATAATTCTGGTGGATAGATGCTAATAAAGTGAATGTAGTATGTTGCATGAAAGGTGTTTTAAGTATTCTTTTCAAAATCCAGGACGGCACGTTGGCCTCATAACTGTAGAATGGAGTTGCTTTTGTAGTGTTGTTTTCTTTCTGGCTGATCTGTGTCTATAAACGGCCCATAGTATTTGCAACTGTGTGCCCTGTGACAGACTGGCTGCACCCCTGCATAGTTACCCTCTGCCAGTGTTTCCCAATCCCGTCCTTGGGGACCCACAGCTGGTCCACATTTTTGCTCCCTCCCAGCTCCCTAAGTTTGGAGAACCAGAGAACCAGCCTGGGAAACACTGCCCTACGCACTTGCAATAGGCCTCTGTGACACTATCCAAGAGAGTCAGAAGATGAATTTTCATGACACAATAAAAGGAGTGAACGAGAAGTGTTCTTCATTAGAAGAGAGAGAACCTTCTTCACTGGGCCACATAAACAACTTTAATACCTATTCACAGACTCTTCTTCACACTCAACAAGCATCATTTTAATGACAGTTGGCATCTATATTCAGCCTGGGCTTTAGCTGAATAGACATCATCACCCTAGAGCCATTAATTACTCAGCTCATTATGGATAAAGGGCCTTGATAAGCTATACTAGAGTAGTAAAAGCGATAAACACAATTCCACTGTTTTTAAAAGTTTATTTTCCACATTGAGTCGCAGACAGTAAAACATGCTTGTAAGCCTCCAGGCAAAAGAATGGGACACCTCAGCTGCTTTTGCTGGCCGTTTATAGGCAAGCAGTCGGAAACTAAACACAGGAGGCGGCTGATAGCGGCCGCCAGAAAAATGTCTGAGGCGGTTTGTGAAATTAACTGAAACTTTGCTGGCAGTAGGATGCGGGGAGCAGATGGCAGGACACAGTGTGCGCGACATCGCTCAGATGAACTTTGGGGTACCTGCATTATAAATGAGCCATTGGGAGAGGTACTTCCATCCAGACTGCGGAACAACAAAGCACAGTCAGCCAGTGCAATGAACCGTAAAGTCAGGCATGATGTCGTTCGCATTGCACCAATCAGCAAGCAGCCCCTGTGGCAGCTTTGGTCTCACATCCAATGAAATCCCAAAAACAATAGAAAGAAATCAACCCTAAGCCTGCAATCCACTTTTGCCCTGCTGCATGAAAGCAGCACGGAAGTAATCCATAATTAAAGGGATACCAGAAGATAGAAACACTTTTGCTCGTGTTGGTTTGTGAGGGTCTTTCAAACAATATCATTTTATTTTGTCCATCTCTGTGTTGTCAGTTAAGGGGTCGCTATGGGAAACCTGCAAGCAAGCCACTTGTCTGTCTGAAAAAGGAAGAATATCCACTGAGGAAAAGGCGGAAATTTCAAGGCAGTATAAATGAGTGATGTGTTCCAGTAATTTTCATCAAGGGAGAAATTACAGACTAAATAAATAAAAAGTACTCAGAATGGTAAGACAACATATTGAAGGAACACTTCTTTGGAGACAAACAAGCTCACAAGAAACAGAAGGTAAATTTGATTTCTTTACCAGCAGCGAGAATGTTCAGATGTCCTGGGACTTTCTGATATTTTTCAAAGTGTTAAAAAGTCATGGACCCAGTAGAATTTAAGAAACTACAGAACTTCATATATTATACATCGGAAAAGTGATCGAGGATGATTTATTAAAGTCAATCACATGGAAAAATAGCTACCTTTGAAGTACAGTATATATACCTTTTTCAGATTTGCAGATAATACATCTTATGTTTACTCTGAAAATCTGACAACAGAACCATACCTGGACAGGAAGTGAACACTTTCTCCAAAGACCTGCTGTATTTTACCATTTGGGATACATCAATACTATTCTTCTTTCCGGACCAAGTACAAGTACTGACTCTTGTTTTCTGGTACTCACTGATACCGATACCTGTTAAGGCTGGGCAATGTCTAAAAAAATTTGTGATATTTTTATTTTATAATATCAAGAGAAGCAATAATATTGAAATCCTCCCCCCCCAACACACACACATGTAGCACCGAGCAGGGCACTCAGCCAAAAAATATTGATATTTTGTAGAGCACAGTTTGCAGTCTGCAATGAGTTTGTTTTCGTCATTAACATCCGAACTACAGGCATTTTGTGGTCCTGTTTATTTTGCTCGATAACAATATCAATGTTGCTTTATCCGGGGGTATCGGTTATAAGCATTGGCACATTGTCACGAAGACGAGTACGGCTACATCAGCATGGTATCAGTCCCGATACCGATACCAGTACTAGCATTGATGCGCCCCCATCTACTAGCATCACTGAGCAGATTGAGCAGCATCTGTCACGTCTATTTGCATCACAATACAATGTCAGGCGCAATTCATCCATTTTACCAGCCCGTGCATCAGCTTGCCAGCATCAACCTGTGCTGGAGTCTTTGTCCTGAGCCGTCTTGACATCGTCTTTTCTGACATTTAGTTTCCACGGCACAGTTGGTCCGGAACCTGGAGAATATTCTCTGATGTTTCAGCACAGACACACAACACCTTGCATTCCGAAGAGAGTGTGCGCACACACATATACACACCCACATATACTGTATATGTATGTATATATATATGTGGTCAGGTCCAGGGTGCGGCTCAGTTGCCAGGATTCACCCTTTTTCCAGGGTTTACCTGGGCTGCTTTCAGCTACCCCCCGGTTTCCTCCCACATTCGAGCAGCATGCGGTAGAGGTGAACTCCAAATCCCACTTAGTATGTGTATGAGTACCCGGGGATGGACTGACATCCTACCCAGAATCCTCAGCTCCTCTCTGTATTCTGTCATGCACTGAAAACTAGCCAGGGAACAGAAGACATTTCCTCTAAAATGAATCGCATTTGATTCAGTAGGATAAATAAGAGATTTACTGGTAATACTTTACCCGACGGGGCACAAATAATGTAGTAGTACATTCTTACTTAATGCATTAATTAACCAAAAATACCAGAAACTTATTTACATACTGATCAAGTGAAGTGTTACCAATTTATTTAATACTTGTGAATTTACTGAAGAAACTCAGACGAAGATTCTGCAATCATTTATTTGATGGGTTCCATTCTCCAAATACCACTCCATATCTCAGTCTTCACCATCTGTGTGTGGCGTGTTGAATGAATCGTCCTTATCAAATCACATCAAAAGTACACCCAT
Source organism: Gnathonemus echidnorhynchus (assembly GCA_026776725.1). NCBI lineage: Eukaryota > Metazoa > Chordata > Actinopteri > Osteoglossiformes > Mormyridae > Gnathonemus > Gnathonemus echidnorhynchus. Next base: position 7,122,721 of record JAODJU010000033.1, read on the forward strand.
GCCAGTGAAAGAGCAGTATTTTGTGTATAAAATCCCTATTTCCAAGTCAAGTAGTCAAGTCAAGCAGGTTTATTCGTCATTTCAGCCATAAACGCAGTATACAGTCAAAAGAAATATTGTTCCTCTAGGACCAAGGACAGAACAAAAAAAAAAGGACAGAAACAACACACAGGACAAAACAACTGCAATTTACAGGACTGGACAACATACAGTGTCGACATTTCATCATTTCCTAAAATACAACAGAAGTGGAATAAACTGTTAATGGTTACTCACCTACGAACTGTTAAGCAGACTGTAATCATAAGCATTTTTAGACGTTTCACCATTACACACATTTCCGTGTCTGAACACAAAAACTGACTGAAACATGATGGAGAAACACAGAAGGTCCCCTGTGAACAGAGAATCACGGCCTGCCCAGAATCCCCCTCACTGGGCTTTTACCTTGCACACAGCCAGGACACAGCCAGTGCAAATGCCTATTACTTCAATTCTGCTTGCTCTGCGACAGACTCTGTTGCCGGAAAAGTTGCACTTCACTTCCTTTTATGCGTTTGGCACTCAGGCTTCTGGGCTATTTTGTACTGATGGCCAGCAGGCTGTTTTAGTAGCATTTTTATTTATTTAGTGTTACCCAGATGGTCCTCTACTACTACAAAAAAAAGCCATCTCATATATAATCAAGCCAGAGCTAAACAAGATTTAATACTATGCCGATGAGGGCTAATCTACAGTGACACAGAGTAATTGTTTTGCTCAGATTAATTGCTTCGAGACCTAACCTGGTTAGTTTTTGACGCTGAGGGGAGAGTAAAACTCTGTCTCCATTCTCGACCCTCAACTTAGTGAGGTTAGAAGGTGGTCTGAAAACAGGGTACACGTTTGAACATATGTCATGCATCAATAACAAATTGTTGACAAGCGATGCTGCTTTTAATTTTTGAGAGAGACAAAGAGAAGGACAGGATTTTTGAGTGGCGTCTATTTTATTCCGGTTAGACTAAAAACTCAGATGACATGAAGTCACAGCAAAAGTGTTTGGATAGAAAACATGCTGTGACAGCGAAAGCCATTAAAGTCCACACAAGAAAAATCCCCCTTTATCCACAACTTAATTACTCTTAAAGAAAATGTTTGCGATAAATTTTTATTAATTTAATTGTTGATTACATGAAAAACAGAGACAATGGAAAATCAGTCGCTTTAGCTCTGACTGACTTGTGTGTGCATGACTGTGTGCCCTGTTCATGAGAGTGGGTCTGTTTCCAACATGAGGTCCACCTCACCCCATGGCCCCATGTGGACAAACCGTGAGTGGGAACCGGAATGTTCCATTTAAGTGTAAGGGGAGCACAGACTGGACTGACAGAGGGAGTGCTTTGATTTCTTCCTCTGGCACATCCTGCAACAACGTGCCACTATTGCGATGCATTTACCCTTTTGTGAGCTTACCTGCTATACACTTCTCCATGGTGGACTTATTGGCCACATGGCCACATGTTCAAACCTATGTGATGTATCATCCTTGTCATGTTCATCTGTGCATGGATAATAACAGATAATTACTTATTTATTTGGTTAGGAAAAGTCAACCATATTTACTAAACTGTATACCGCTTACCTAGTAACAGATATATCCATGTTAGCTCTGTAGGTAAACACAGTCATTGACTAGACCAGTGTTTTCCAATCCGGTCCTCAGGGACCCACAGATAGTCCATGTCTTTGGCCCTTTTGGTCCAGGCCAAATCGATTCCCCAGCATAAGTTTGGCTTCGGAAAGGGGATCTCTCAGGCGAAGCGGAGTACTGAAATGACACAGCAAGTCTGCTGTAGGTCTTTCTCCAGACCCACTGGCCATAATCTCTCACAACAAACATAAATAAAACCTGAAGTCGATGGCACTCTGGTGCCCTTTGTGTGGTCTGATGAGTAGGGGGCACGGGGCTGTGTGCCGTGTCCCCTGGAAGGACGCGTCCGTGTGTCACACCAGGTGACCTTCGTGACGCCCTGAGTTTACATGACCAGACGCGTGTGGCAGTGCGGACCCCCTTCACTCTCCTGTGTGGTGTATTTACCCAGCTGCACTCAGCCATATGACACATTCTGCATTGGTATGCAGACATGCACACACACCCCTGCGGGCAGTATTTACCCAGACGGAGCGCCCCCTGCTGTCAGCTGCTGTCGGCCGCGCTCGGCCGCGCGATACACGAGGCCTGACTGGCGGGGCCACCTCTTTCCCTCATTCTTATCACAGCCAAACTCCTGGGTCCTCTCAGCGACAGAAACAACGCAGCGATGAAAACGCATTTGAATAGGGGGGCCAGATGCAACGGAATAGAATCATGAGTAATCTGCTCCCAGATGGCCGCTGGGGGAAGACCAAGCTCCCACATAATTAATGCCATTCCCTTTCAAGTCACTGCCAAGTGGCCGTTTTTTTTTTGTTTTTTTTTTTTTTTTTTTAGAAATACATCACAACATGTATATCTTATCGCACGTTTTCGGGCCACGAATGGTTAAAACGCGACGCGGCCAGCAGGTATTTTTCAGCTTCAGATAAAGATCGCCATGCGGGCCGATGCATCCATCCCATGTGATGCGAAGCTGACACAGACGAAAAGCACCTCAAACGGAACGTCCACATCATTCCGTCTCGACGGTGGCAAATCTCTCCACAGAAATGCACACAGAACCAAGCGAGGGAGAAGGTGCTCACTGGGATTTGATATGATCGGAATGCAAAATGAGCATTCTCCCCAGTCCTCCAAAAAGGATACAGACAATCGATGACGATATTTGACATTCAGGGGAACACAATTTTAGATTATTGCCTTGCTGTTTGCCACTCAATGGTTTACATACAGTATGTTCCGTTTGGTATTCCATTGTTGTCTATTTATTAAGCACAATATTTACTAAGGCGATTCAGATAAAGAATGAAACAGTTTTATCTAATCTCACAATTCAAATATAAACTATTCATGGTGTACATAGGTACATGTTTGATCCATCCATCCATCCATCCTAACGTAATACAAGTCATGGTGAGTACAAAGGCACATTCAACTTTCTCCTCTTTGACTGTTTATGGTTAAAGTCCTCAATAGGCAATTTCCATCTTACATAAACATAATATAAAGCAAAGTATCATCAGAATGATATAATAGTTACATGCACAACTAAAGGCTTACAGTTATCCATCAACATAGCACTTTTGAGTACAGAAATTCTGTGGAACTTTCAAAATTCACATACATGTTTCATTACAATGCTCAATACCCTAGATACAGTACCAGTCAAAAGTTTGGACGTGCCAAGCCGCCTACAAAGCAGAGTGCTAGAGTGTCACATCACATGACCTGGCCACCTGACCTAAACCCAGCAGGAATGGTTTTGGAGGAGTTTGACCAGAGACTGAAGGAAAAGCGGCCAATGCGTGCTAAGCATATATGTGGGACCTCCTTCAGGACAGCTGGAAGAGCATCCCAGGAGACCACCTCATGAAACTGGCGTAGAGGAGACAGTAAGGTCAGCCAGTCCCTGGAGGTATTGGGCTTTGGGGTTTTGCTCAAGGGCCCAGTGGTGGGATCACTCTGCTGATTGTGGGATCTGAACCAGCAAGCTTCCCAACCCACAGAGCTGCCCCCCCCCCATCACCTCCCAACCATGTTGTCACGTGCAGGAACGAGGCGAGCGGGTAAGGAATAGCAGGGAGCCAGAAGGACGGGAAACGGGGTTTAATTGGCA
>JAODJU010000033.1:7135931-7147754 GCA_026776725.1 Gnathonemus echidnorhynchus
GTTTTATTGCCAGCACATGGTGAATGATGAAAAGGAAAACTCAATAAATGCATTTTGAAAATGAGAATGTTGCAAAGGTTTGGTTTTTCCTTCTTTTCTGTCCTTATTTCATAGGTGAAATGAACAAGTTGGAACAGCATGAACAGTCCAGCAGGTCGTATATGGCACATTCATAACATGGACTGGGAAAGGGATATTTTTACAAAACACCTGTTTTTGATTTCACTGGGTCTGTACTGTATGATCATTTTAGCCAATGGACATATTTTTCCTATAATGACAAGGTGGTCTGGGTTCCCCAGGGTTATTGATATCATCTATACTACCTATTTTTTACCTTCTACCATATTCAAAGCATCACATAATTCCTTCCCTTTACCAATATTTAGAATATATACTACATGGAAAAAAGTACTGGGATACCTGGCCATTAAACCCACAGGAACTTTTATGACATTCCATTTATAATCCATAGGCATCAATATGGAGTTGGTCTTCCTTTTGCAGCTATATGTAATTTTCTGCCACTCTTCTGGGAAGGCTTTCCACAAGATTATGGATAAGTGTGTCTGTGGGAATTTTTGCCCAATCACCCTGAATAGCATTCGTGAGGTCAGGCACTGATGTTGGTTGTGATGACCTGGCTCGCAATCTCTGTTCTAGTTTATCGCAAAGGTTTTTGATGGGGCTGAGATCAGGGTTCTGTGCAGGCCAGTCAATTTCTTCCACACCAAACTCACCCAACCATGTCTTTATAGACTTTTTTTTGTACACTGAGGCACAGTCATGCTGAAACAGAAGAGGGCCTTCCCCAAACTGTTCCCACAAAGCTGGAAGCAGAGAATTATACAAAATGTCTTGGTATGCTGAAGCATTAAGAGTTCCCTTAACTCATGGGGTCTAGTCCAACCCCTGAAAAACTACCCTGTACCATTATCCTTCTTCCACAGTTTACAGTTGGCAAAGTGCAGTCAGGTAATATTTTTCCTGCATCTACCAAACCTAGACTCATCCATCAGACTGCCACACAGAGAAACGTTGTTTGTCACTCCACAGAACATGTTTCCATTGCTCCAGAGTCCAGTGGCAACATGCTTTATACCACTCCATCTGATGTGAGGCATTGCACTTGGTGATGTGAGGCTTGCATGCAGTTGCTTGGTCATGGAAGCCCTTTCCATGAAGCTACTGGCACATAGTTTTTTTTATGCTGGGGTTTTTTATGCTGGGGCAGAGGAAGATTGGAACTCTGCAGTTATTGAGTCAACAGAGTGTTGACGACTTTTACACATTATGCACCTCAGTACTCGGCTACCCTACTCCCAGACTTTACAAGGTCTGCCACTTCGTGGCTGTGTTTCTGTCATTCCTAAATGCTTCCACTTTGCAATAATACCACTTACAGATGACCATGGAATATCTAGCAGGGAAGGAATTTCACAAATTGACTTACTGCAAAGATGGCATCCTATGACAGTATCATGCTTGAATTCACTGAGGTCTTCAGAATGACCCATTTTTTCACAAATGTTTGTAAACTTAACTGCATGGCTAGATGCTTGATTTTATACCCCTGTGGCAATGTGTTTCAATGAAATGCCTCGGTTCAATGACTGAGAGGTGTGTCCCAGTTCTTCTGTCCATACAGTGCATGTATATGGGGTGCTCTGTTGGAGACCAAACAAGTGCTGCGTTTTTAAATCTTCAAGCACAATTTGCAGGCTAATTTAGCTCCCTGAACAGCCTTTTCATGGTCCCTGCTGTGTGAGGTTGTTTCTTTCTTTGAACACTTTGTACATTTAGATAGCACTAATTGGAGACACTGCTGAATTCCATTAAATCTTAGAACACGTCCTTTTTTGTAAATGCTAAACCTACATACAGCAATTAGATTCTTCTGCAGCCCTTAAATAAGCATGACACTGCAGACATTGTGAAGATGTTCCTTGGAAATTAGTATTTTAATCAGAGCCTAATATAAATATTAAATGATAACATACTGTATCGTTCCTTGATATAAAAAGTAGCCTTGTACGAACAAATAGAACACAATTTTCATTGATTTGGAAAAATATGGACAAACATGATAATTTAACTACTTTGATTTTTAAATTAAATTCATATTTTGTATGCAGGTATTTCATAATGTGTAAAAGACTCATTGGACATCCAAGGTGTAACCAGAAGCATCAGGATAATGTGGCTACAAGAATTTAGCAACCATGTACTGTTTACAGTTTTGCTAATCATTTAAATGAAAACGAAAAAACAAAACATTTGCATCGTAATAGAAAGCGCAAACCACAAAAAGCAGCTTTAGAGACACTGCTCTGACATTTCAGTTTCACTTCACAAAAATTGTTTTTTTTTTTTCTTTAAACCCCCCACACCTTGTTAACCTAAACCCTCACCGCCTAGAGGCTGCAGAGGGATGCGCTCTCCCGGGGGGGCCTGTCACAGTAACAAAATACTTTTAATACATATTCTGCCCATCCATGCCTGACATGTTTTTTCCGCTTTTAAACACACACATACACAAAAAAAGTAACAAACAAAACAGGGCTGACTGGCGTAACAGAAAATCGGTGTAATCAGAGCAATTGTAAGCCTTTACTGACAATGGGGGGAAAAAATGTAAGAAATACAATAGAGGAACTCGATTAGAAAAACAATAAATTACATGGGGCACCAGTATTACATTAATAGTCAATTAGAAAAGCAGATAAGGAAATGAGTATCATATGGTTTAGGCTGCCAGCAATAACATCAATAGATCTTGATAAAAGTTTGCCAATGGATAGTTTAATCAGTTTAAACATTACCTTCTAATTGTTTACTTTTTGAATGGCTCACCTTAGTCCAAAAAGACACCTATCGTGTTGCCATTTCCAGATCAATAGATATTTACATTTTTCACACCTTTGTGATTCAAAAAGGAATTACTAGCCAACAGCATGCTTAGAATAGTAATAGAAAGAGTGCCCTTCAACACTTCTGTGTTTGTACATTAGAGTCAACTTGAAAACACAAATCTGCCGGATTCAATTAAACTGACTGTCAAGCACGCTGAGAAAGAACATGTTCTTGTCCTTATCCATCTTCTTGTCGAAAGAGCGGGAGAGCAGGGTACATAGAGGAATATTTTCCTGAATCCAGGCGCACGGCCAGAAATTCGGCTGGGTTTCAGACCGTAGTATTTGATTTATTTCTTTCTGTTCGTTTAATATTTGCAGGAGACAAAGAATGGAAGCATTCAAGACCAATGGTCCGGACTGGCTGCTCAAATGCCGCAATTAACCTACGGCAACAATTTCACCCATTTTGAAGGAAGAGTGCGTTTAGCCTGCAGCTTCACAGAAAACGCTATAACATTTAACATGTGAAATCGCTTTTTTTCTCCATGGGATTTGTAATATCACCGTGACCCTGGGCTGGAGGAACAGTGCGGAAGACAGATGGATGGGTGGATTTGTAATATTAAATCATCTTTACTAAGCCGTCAGTCCTAATCTTGTTCTGGCCTCAGTCATTCAATAATTTACAGCCAATTCCGCCTCCATTTACCTTTTGTTCAAATTGTAATAATGTTACATCCTAATCAGCTGAAATTAATTACTTTATCTGAAAGAAAACAACCATAGTACATCAAGGAAGCAAGACACTAGTGTATCGGCTGATATCAAATGGCGTGTATGCTAACAGTTAACTGAGGATAAACAAGATTAGCAAGAGGCCCCAGTAAAACCCAGAGGTCCCAGTAAGACCACTGCCACCAGTGCTTTAAAGATTTATGTTTTTTTCTGAACCATTAGTTTTCAAAGAGCTATGTTTAGTAGAGATTAAAAAAGCGTTATTACACTCTGTATTCTGGATTTGCTTCATGGTAAATGCTCTATCCTTTCATTTCTGAAACCCCATTAATTGACATGGATTATCTGATGCATTATCGCACCCAAATGAACCACATGGAAAGGAATTCAATTTACTTGAAGGACAAATTAATAGACCTGCAAATTAATGAGCAGACCTTTCGTAAGAAGCGTGCAAAAGATAAGACTAATGAAATATATGTGTACGGCTTCATGTATTCTAAGAATGTACGGCAAACTATGCATTATGACGTTAGCAACAGCACCGCTGATGCATTTGGATGGAGAGGAGGGTGTAGGTGAGGCTACATGCTTATGTTGCGTTGATGATAATACCATGACCACCGCTTCTAAAACTAAAGGTTAAACACAATCCAATTGCATACAGTATAGTCCCTCTTGCAGAAAACCCACAGCACCTTATAGGATAAGGTGACAGAAAACAGCCGCGAAGCTCTCTGCTGCCCACGATCTCCTGACCGAGACACAAGCTTTCTCAAAAATAAACAAATAACATTCCTTCAAGGCTTTCATTGGAATTTGGTATATGTACTGGATGTCGAAGCAGCACTAGCTGTTAATCAGATCCTTAGTTTTGGTTTCATACCGTGGTATTGCAAATGCCAGAGAATAGGAGCACCATAAATGCTCTACCTCCTGCAGGAAATCAGTGTCTCCCAAGCCGCCTACTATCTCTGCAGGTGACGGACTCATTTGCTCAGCAACAGACGGAATGCAGCCATGGAATAGCTTATCTGGAAGGGCACCCTCTCGTCTACATTGTCTCCCAAGGAGGATATAAAGCACTTTATCTTCACTAGACCAGGATGTTCATAAGGGTGTGTGAAAACATTTCCACTAGCAAAGGTAGGACAACTGACCTTAAGGGACTTCCTAGTGTTATGAGAACCATATTTGGGCTAAAAAATAGTATAAAAAAGTCTCCTTACACTGCTTACTATTATTGATTCTAAATGATAACTAGCTGTACTGGAGATCAGAAGGTATACTTCCTCAGTGAAACAGACGCTGTGTGATTCTGGCAAATCTTCTGTAAGATGCCTGCCATTAAGACCCACATATGGGTATCATTTACGAGTGTGAAACTTTTAGGTAATCAGGTATTGCAATGGGCAGTCTCCCTGACAAACAGATACAGTACATACACATTATGCATAAAAATACTGGGACACCTGGCCATTACACCTACAGGAACTTTTATGACATTCCATTCTAACTCCACAGGCATCATTATGGAGTTGGTCTTCCTTTTGCGGCTGTAACAGCTGCCACTCTTCTGGGGCGGCTTTCCACAAGAATTTGGAGTGTGACTGTGGGAATTTTTGCCCATTCATCTTGAAGAGCATTTGTGAGGTCAGCCACTGATATTGTACATAGGTGATGACCTGGCTCGCAATCTCTGTTCTAGTTTATCCCAAAGGTGTTTGATGGGGTTGAGATCAGGGTTCCGTGCAGGTCGATCTATTTCTTCCACACCAAACTCACCCGACCATGTGTTTATAGACCTTTTCTTTGTGTACGGGGGCACAGTTATGCTGGAACAGAAGAGGGCCTTCCCCAAACTGTTCCCACAAAGTTGGAAGCAGAGAATTATACAAAATGTCTTGGTATGCTGAAGCATTAAGAGTTCCCTTCCTGAAACTAAGGAATCTAGCCCAACCCCTGAAAAACAACCCCACACCATTATCCCTCCTCCATCAAACTTTACAGTTGGCACTATGCAGTCAGACATATAAGCTGTCAGGCAGGTAAAGTTCTCCTGGCATCCTCCAAACCCAGTCTCGTCCATCAGACTGCCAAACAGAGAAGTGTGGTTCGTCACTCCACAGTACACATTTCCACTGCTCCAGAGTCCAGTGGCGGTGTGCTTTACACCCCTCTGTCTGTAGCTTGGCATTGCACTTGGTGATGTGAGGTTTGCATGCAACTGCTCGGCCATGGAAGTCCATTCCATGAAGCCCCCGGTGTACAGTTTGTGTGCTGAGGTTAATGCCAGAAGAAGTTTGGAACTCGGCAGTTATTGAGATAACAGAGTGTTGGCGACTTTTACACACTATGCCCCTCAGCAATTGGCGACCCCACTCTGTTTCGTGGTCTGCCGATTCATGGCTGAGTTTCTGTTGTTCCTAAATGCTTCCACTTTGCAATAATACCACTTACAGTTGACCATGGAATATCTAGTACAGTATGGAAGAAATTTCACAAACTGACTTATTGCAAAGGTGGCATCCTATGACAGTATCATGCTTGAATTCACTGAGCTCTTCAGAATGATCCATTCTTTCACAAATGTTTGTAAACCTGACTGCATGGCTAGATGCTTAATTTTATACACCTGTAGCAATGGGTCTGAATGAAACACCTGAATTCAATGACTAAGAGGTGCGTCCCGATACTTTTGTCCATATAGTGTAGGTGGTGTAATCCATATAATCACAGCAGACGTCCATAACCAGAACATCTGAAGGCCTGTCCCTGTTTATAAATGCATCGTTTAGATGGATCACAGTTTGGTGACTGGATACCAGACTGCTAATGATAGTCATCATCTTGATAATGGAGACTGAAAAAGGCAATGAATGACTCTCGTGAGTGAGAGGCCATGATCATTTGAAAGCAAAACTCACAGTGCAAATGAAATATTTGGTCATATAATCTCTCGTTAGACCCCTTGACTCTCAGCAGTTCACTTTCTACCATTCTGTGTGTACAGACACTCCCGAGAACAGCGGTCGTACTGATTACCAGGAATGACATACTATATGAATGTATCATGTATATGCAGCGATAACCACTATTCGAGTGGAGGATCTGTCACCATTAAAGGGGAAAATGTTCAAAGGTCGATTTCAATCAACAAAGGAGATATTGTTACATCAGTCACTCAGATTTATTGAGTACAATGTGTGCAGTTGAGAGGCCCAGCAGTCTCACTAGGGTAACCTATGCAGTTTAGCACTGCATAACCATCCAATTCCACATTAAATCAAAATAAACTGAATACAGCATCCAAACTATACATTAAAACTGCATTCTCTAATAAGGAGACAGATTTTAAGTATTCTCACCAATCCAGAATTACCAAAGAAATGTGCTAATTAGGGTTAGGTACTGAAACTTGGCCCCGTTCCTATACGACCGGTATGTACCATTTCACAACGCAGATTTCGGTGCCACTTAAATGCCTCAGCTATCCCCCTGGTGCTCAGGCAACAGAAGCATTACTGCACCTCATTGTCATTGCTAGTTAACGTTGCACCTACTCTGATGTCAGGAGATGCCTACCGTTAGCTAGAAGCTACCTTAAAATGTTGAAATACCTAAAGCTAGATGGTCAAGTGTGGCTGTATTTCACTTGAAAGCATTCTGACAACAAAGATGTAGTTATCGAAACAATTGTGTGTAAAGGGGGAAAGTCAGAATTTATATTTATATGTTTATGTTTACTTGTAGCATTTAAGTTAATATATTGTTCAATTTGAAGTTCTAATTTGCCTCAGAAATAAAAAGGCTATTCTTTAATGTTGATAATCTTTGTTTTGTGTTTTATTTTTTTTTAAAGTAACAGTTCAGGCACTGTTTAGGCAAAGGCACCATTTTAAAAGTATCGTTTTAGCACCGGTATTGGGAAAAAAACCCAGAGAATACCCAACCCTAGTGCTAATTCATGTGCAGAATCAGCTTTGCATGACTGACATCCGGATTTAATGCATACACCCAGCTACGTTCACCCTTGTGCTCCACTGACAAGGCTTTTCTTGGGAAAGGTGTTTGAGCCCTTCATTCAGCACCCAACCCATACATCATCCAGCAGCCCGGCCAGTTCAGCTCCTAGCTAAGGTTAAAGATCTCTTCTTCTTTAGTGATTCGAAAAGCACAAGAAAAGATATAAAAAATGACTGTAAAAAGATTATTCGTAAGTTATACATAACTGCATTTATCAGCTACACAGTTATGCTTCACGCCAGTACATTCATCGAAAGACACATTTCCCCAAGAAACACTGCAACAGTAAGATACATTAAGAATATTTTTCTTAATCTTTTTCCTAAATGGCTGTATGATGAGCTATTATTCTAGCACATAAATTATGCTGTGTTTCGTTCTGGCCACTCCAAACAATCAAGAGTCCAGGGATCACAGAAGAGGGGGAGATTTAATTGATTAATTGAGATGTAATAGATATCCCCCCTCCCCCCCAATTTGATTCCTGGGTTCATGGACTGGGGATTACGTGCTCTCTCTGTTATTCAATGGGAAGCCAATGAAGCCAGCTTTAATGAAAGAGAAGAATCACAGACGTGTTAAGGAATTACTCATTTCTACAGAACAAAAAAAGCATCAATGTTTAGGATCGGGGCAGTGAAATGAAATGCTGAATTATAGTGCTATAATTCACAAATTTAACAAACAAAATGGGCAAGCATCTTCAGAACAGGGCACCTCAAGGCAAGGCAAGCTTATTTATATAGCACAAATCAGATACAAGGTAAACTAAAGAGCTTTACAAAGGCAGAACACATTTAAACCCATTTAAATCACATTTAAAAGTCAATAATAAATAATAATAATAATAATAATTTAAAAAAAAACTTTAGTACATCAGGTGTCACACCCTACATCCCTTCCCCCTCATTCTCTCTCTGTAATGAGCCACACCTGTTACTCGTTTAATCGTACCGCTTGTTACTGTCCTCGTGTGCATCACCTGTCTCGTCTGCTCCCTGTATAAAGTGTCCTTCAGTCCTGTGATCCCCAGTCCAGTCATAGATGTTGCTGCCTGCATGTGTGCCCCAGTGTGCACTGTGTCCAGGGTTCTCGCCTGATCCTCCCTACCCTGTTTTGACCCCTTGTGGCCCATTCCCTTTGTCCTGCCTGTATTTTCCTTTAATTAAGTCCCTTTTGGTTTTCCGACACGCCTGCCTTCAACGTGACATCAGGAGCCCGTATTACAAAGTGAGATTTGTTTTCTTAGCTAGACAATGTGTCAGATTTAAGGTAAACCAGTCTAAGTGGACTTTCTTCGCTCACTTAACATTTAAGGTAGTCAAGGGTAAATGGATCTCGCTAACCCAAAAATCCTGCTTTGTGATATAGGCCCCAGGACTTCATGACATACAAGCCCCGCTGATAATTTTCAATGGTTTCACGTCCGTATGTGTTAATCACTGTGCTTCTTGGAACAGTGAGCCCATGATTAAGCTTAACAATCAGAGCAACACTGCTAGAAACCAAAAAGATGATATGTAGAGAATTTCTACCTGTGTTCATACAGAGTGAGTGCGCTTTTATGCGGATAATGAGGTGCCAAAAGGTAATGTATTTATGAGTCACATTATATTTTCTGAGACTTTGTGCTGGTCACGTACAATAGGGCTTCCGGCGAGGTACAGCCACTTAAACCAGCAACATGAACAACCTTTCCAACCAATTAATGCACCAGCCTGGTCTCAGCTGGGAACTGCAAAGTGGCCATTCAGGTTGGGGCCGACTAATTGTTTTACTGTCACACCCCAGTGCTCTCACCTGCCACACACAGGCCAGAGTAAATAGACACTAAAGCTTTTTAAAAAGAGGCCATTAAGAGAATACTGTCTCAGGCTGCCTACTGCCTGCACTAAATAAAGCCGCAGGTATCACTATACATCCAACTGCTGGCACCATTTAAATACATTTATTTTGTTTTTTTTATAGTTACTTTTAAATTGCCATTCTTTAAGAATAATACTCTTAAAATATAGTGACATTATAGAAAAAATGTGAAAATGCTCTATAAAAAACTCAGCTTATAATAAATTTGCTTTTCTTTACAGAGACAGATAGTGACCCTGGATTTTTTTATGCAATATCCAAGAATTACAGATAGGAGGGAATTAACTAGAAATTGATCAGTAGGCGTCTCAGTGTCAGAAAGCACTGTTTGGTCTGACCTACACACACATCCCTTACTGATAAATTCAGACGCTCCCTCCTTTTTATCTGCCCAGTTTCTGTGTGAGGTTTTTGCTCCAAGGTCAAGCTTTGACAGAAACGTGTTTCATGTCATGAACTTCAATGACTGAGGTCTTACTGTAGGTTTCCTCTCGAAACGCGGACTGACATCATGCGTAAGCACTGCCCAAACGTAAGGTCCCACTGGGATCGATAAAGGGCGAGTATCTGAAAGTAATTCCAGTGGAAAAAATGTTACCTGGCCGTCATGTTCAACCCTGCCTATCCTACTGTATGTGCTTAAAGACCCCATATCACCCGATCTCACCCACGCTGCACCCATTTCATTTAATCCCCTTTCAATTCCACTACCCATTTGCACCAGCCTATTTTTAGACTGTATTTTCTATGGTATTTTTGTCTTTACATGTCATATTTTTATTCTCTTTATTACTATTCCTTTGCACAATGAAACACAAGACAGAAATTTCATGAAACACAAGACCCATGCACCATACAGCTGAAGACGACAATGAAGACACTACTGCTTTGACTAATGGGGGGTGGTGGCGGGGGTCTTACTTCCTACTTTTAAGGACACAAAACAAAAATACAATAGCAGTGGTTCATCCTTGCTTTTCCAGGACAAGTGCAACGGGATAATGGTGTTTCTCTAAATTCCCCCCTCATTTGATTTTTTTAGATTGCATATTAAATATTTCTGAGATGGGAGACTCTGGGCTGGGGGGCTGGGGGGTGTCTCACGCCAGGGGGTATGAATACTCTATTTTGCCCCTTTGATCTCTGCCCCCATACTGAAGGTGTACACTCCTCCTGTCAGATCATTTATATATTATAGCTTGTTAAACACAGAAGCAGTTTTATTATTATTACTATACTCAATATATTAAAACATAAATTGTATATTATTAACTATATTTATTGCATATGAACTGCTGAGTGTCGTTGGCTAGCTTTGCTGCATGTGGGTCGGCTAACCGATTAGCCAACAGGTTGTTGGAAGAGCACTGGCATTTTCTCCAGGCCCCTTTGATAAGCCCCCAAACCCAGATTTACAGACACTGCTGGTGAACAGTGTCCATTTTGGTAACAAGACACAATGCAGAGAGAGAGAGAGAGAGAGAGAGACCGGGAGGAAAGTCACCCCATGCTGTATGACATCATCAGCTAATGCCAGCAGGGACCATGAAGCTGGGGACAGCCTGGACAAAGTACCAGTTCAGCGCTGGACACTTACATGCACAACAGCACACACTATGGGAGCCCCGAAACAGCCCACTGGGAAGAGCAGCTTACACAGTCAGGGCTGTAAGATGAACCCACCACACTAACCACTGAGCCATAATGATACATAACACATGGACTTGTAAAAGAATATTCATGAAGATACTTATAATGTTCATCATAAAATCTGGACCAATTAAGTGTATTAATGACTTTTTTTCAGATCAGATTAATCAGAGATCAAAGACATAATTTATACCGTTTTAGCCACAGCAGCAAGACAGAGTTAAGCAAGCAAGGCTAGCAGAGGAGAGCTGCTGGACTGTGGTGTGCGAGAATCCTGTGACTGCGGCGTACCAGCGAGAATCCTGCAACTGCAGCGTATGTGCGAGAATCCTGCGATGCGCTGGCATCCCATGCTGAGTGCGCATTGCCTCACAAACGTACTCCTAATTATCACTAAGGACGGCGCACCGGATGGGATCTGACAGAACGGCGGATTTCAAACAAACATAACAAACAAACATGCTTTATTTTCCATTTGCACAAGTACAGGTACATTGCAATGCTTCTCTACGCTGACCCCATCTTGCTCTCCATAGTTTGGGGGTCACAATGCAGGGTCAGCCAATGTGCAGCACCCGTAGAGCTGGGGGTTAAAGGCCTTGCTCAAAGGCCCATGGACATGTGAGGCCGGGGCTCGAATCAGAGACCTTGTGCTCACAGGCAACTTAGCCTGCTGAGCCACTCCCCCCCC
>JAODJU010000033.1:7160832-7175213 GCA_026776725.1 Gnathonemus echidnorhynchus
TATCCCTTTTTTTATCGGCATATAAAAAAAAAATTATAATTCCCCCCCCCCCCCCCCCCCAGAAGGGTAGTGTGTGGATCATTGCAAAAGCAAATATGCGGTTTGTTTTCCATCTAATGTGAATAACATCGAAGTTTTATGGATTATTATGGGTATTTTTTCATGGAAATGTTTAAAATATTTGCCTCATTGCGCACAGGATTACTCTGGATCTTTCGTGATAAGTTCTAAATCAATACATTTTTACTTCTTATAATAATATGTCACGAATACAAGTGCATTAAGCGACTTGTTTGAGAAACGCAATCTTAATTTTGTACAGAAATGCGTACAGACCTAAAAAACTCTTTCAACATCCATTTATGTCGGTTTTATGGATAGAATTGTGTTGTACAATTTCTGGAGACTTTCAGTGCACTGGCCAGAGTTCCTGAAGAGCATGAATTCGGACTTGAGCCATTTGAAACTGTCTTGCCCTCCGACTGCAATTGATGATCCATATTTTTGAAGCTACAAATTCAATTCATCTTGAAGAGACAAGTTCACACTTTCACACATTTGCTCACATTTGACGACTGTTTGACGACTTCTACATCTTTGACTGCAAATAGATGACATGCTAGATTTCCTATGAAGTTTTTGACGAGGCGACAGATGGATCTTTGAGACTGCACAAGAGGTTCATGACATCCTTGTTCAATCGCTCTTCAACACGACACTTCAAATTTTCCATGAACTTGGTACTAATGTCATTATTCAGTTTACAGAGCTTGTTGAACATGAAATCTAAAATTGTGTCAGACTCATCAATGTCGCGTCTTCTCGACTTCTTGAAACAGGTTCCATTGCCTTCAGAAGAGTTTTAAGAGCATCAAAATCCAATGTCCCAATCATTTCCAGTGCCTTGAATTCAGTTAGTGTCTCACGGATGACGACTTCTGTCTTCACTAGTGGCTCTAACATTGTTGGGATGGAGTTCCAGCACGTCTTCACGTCAAGATGCAGTTCATTCTCGCATCCGAACTCAGCTTTTACTTTAGATTGAAAGACATTATTTTGAACAGTTGAATTCTTGATGAATTTGACAAGCTTGCGTGATTTCTTGAGCAGATTATGGTAAACGACGTCTCCTTCTAATGTATCATCGCTGATCACTTCCAAATCCATACCTGCTTCAAAACTGTCCATCTTATCAATATCGTTATATCCAGGTTTAAACTGTCCACCTCAGTACTTTTCTTGTACAATGTGTCACATACTCCAAGGTGCAGCCTATGGTTTAAGCAGAACTGTCCCATGACATCAATGTGGCGAATGTATTTCTTATCTACTGCAGTGTCCTCCTGAGTAGATCCCACCAAATCCCTCTCCATTGTTATTCCAAATACCCTCAAATGCTGTTCCATTGATTTGACCATATCAAGAGCAGTACACGAACCAAATATGCGAACAAGGCCCGTCGTGATTGTTGTTTTATCACCGATATCATGAAGGATGACTCCGACCTTCTAATTGACCTTCTAGGTCTTTTGTAACTGGATTCTTTCATTTTACGGTGTATTCCCAAACTGAAGACATTCTTAGCAGAGATGAATTATTCAGTGGTTCTTGCGTATATACTCAATACTAGACCAAAATATTATATTAAAGAATAACAGATGCTGGAGTCATTTTTGTTCATAGCCGGAACTACTTTTTATATTCATACGCAAAGAACAAATCGGGTTGGCTGCCGCCAATGCTAATTACATCAAACTAACTGCAATGGAAAAATATATTATGGAAAATCGAAAAATGGAAATGGAAAAATTAATCATACAATTACAGAGCATATATCAACAGACATGACTGAAAAGAACACCAATATTTGTTGATGCCACAAGATTTAATTAATCTTAATTTAATTAATATCTCACTTTTTGAAAAATTACTGTTTAATTTTAGTTATTGGCCAATTTGATAAAATTATCATAACAAATCACTAACACATTCAAAAGAAATTTTTAAAATTTGTTTTCCATTACATATTTACATAATGAATGTTGGAGCTTCAGTTGTATATTGTTTAAAAAAATTCCTTTAGAGACAGTAAAACAGTTAGAAAAAAAACTGTTTACCGTTTTTTGAATTTGGGCGAAAAACAGCTGTTTTACAGTTACCAGAAACCCTAGTTGTTTCACTGCTGGCACCGTTAAAACTATATCAATTATAGACTGAATTCCGATATAGTTTTGTCTAATATCGCTGGTGCCAGCAGTGCCGCACTATTTTGTAAGGCATGCACTGGCCAATCATGTAGCACTTCTCTTATAAATATTAATGAGACATCTCCTACCACGCAAAAAAGGGTATTTGCCACCCACCCTGCCCTGCCCCAGCCCCCCGTGCAAGAGGCGATATGGCTGCGTCCAGCAGAGCTCCGGAGCCTCTGGAGAAACACGCGGCAAAAAAGCCTTGCACGCGGTCTTCCATACTTTGGGAATACTTCAGTCAACTTCAGTTAACTTTATTTTAATTAGCATCAGAATAATAATGGATAATCACCAGTAATCCCCTAATAATTACTAGTCATTCAGATACAGTTCATTTTTACAAAAAATATTTCACAAGAAATATGCACATTTTTACTTATTGGCATAACTAACAAATGCATTGCAATACTGTAATGCATGTAATTCGCATTACATTCTTATAAGTATAATGTATTTTTATTTACTGGTGTGAATGCGATCTACTTAATTCACTCACGAGGATGCAGTCTCTTGTATTGGTAGTTTCGTCGACAACGACAGATATTTTTTTCCCTTGAAGCTTCTGTCGCACAGCCTCCATATGCTGCTCAAACACATGGGGTAAGTTGATTTGACGGAGGCTACGCTCGTGTTCTGGCAGCACTCCTCCTTGTTTACAGTGCTTGACCAAAAATGGACGTAGCTTTTTCATTTTTTCTAAAGGAATGTCTGACTTGGCACACAGAGCAACAAGATCTTCAATAAATTACAGTCTTTGACGGTAAGTGGTCGTGTTCTTACGGGTCCAGTCTACCGTGTGCTGGCAAAACTTATAAAAGAGTTGTTCTCCCAATTCATAAAAATCGTTTTGGTATTGTTGTGTTCTAAACTTAGCACTAAGAGTCAAATTCCGTAATTTTTTTGAGGACTTCGGTGTTTCAGAGAGCCATTTTGCCATAGCTACCATAGACTTTTTTTCCTCTGTGTCTGCGTTTGTGTGTGTGGAAAGCTGAGTCCCACCTCAACAGGTAACACATACAGGGGGCTGCAGTGGCCAAAATTTATTAGAAACCATTGCTTTGCTTTGCCCACACATCGATATCAGCAAATTATATGACATTCCGCGTTTTACAACAGATTCGATTTTATTTGTTGAATTCCGTGATTCCGTCCGCATTTTCCACATCGTGGAAATCATAGGGCCCTATAGTTTTGTCTTTATCTTTGGTGCTACTAACATCAAATACTGATGAAGTTTAAATATTAGCTGGCAATATCGGACAAGATTGACACATTGGACCAATACCGAAATCTTGATTCTTAACAAATATCAGCCAATACTGATATGGTAACCAAAATATCATGCAACTTTAAAATTAAATGCATTTAATCTCAAATGAACACACACAGTAACAACTATGGGCAATTTGGCAACTCTAAATAACTTTTGCATGTTTCTGGACAGGGAAACCTGAGAACCCAGAGGAAATGACACAGAACCTAAAAATGCCACACGTGGATGGAGACCCAAACCCCATTCCGAGAGGTGTGAGGCAACAGTACTAACCACAGTGTCATCATGCCAGCATTGTGGACCTTATTTATACAAAATATAATCAAATATACACAAGGTCATAAAAGATCTAAAATCCTTAGTCTGATACATCCCACCATCAATCTTTGACAGCACATATCCAATTACAGGGTCACACCAAACATATAGTTTATGCCAAGGACAGGGAACAAGTCAGTCTTGAGACTTTGTAAGATTTTGTAACATTGTTGCCATTTTACTCAATTATCATCCAATAATCTTGTGCATTATGTTTTAATAACAAATTATTTGGCAAATGATTTATTGAAAATAAAACTATATGCAGTCATCAGTGCTTTCAGAATTGAATACCGTGAACTATAGGCCTAATATCAGCCGTCACACTGTTGAGTGAATTAATCCTAATCGCCTTATCAGGTGACCAGCAAATGAGAAGAATTAATCTAGAATATATTGGCAGGCTGCATTTTCCCTCTGCAGGGAGCAGTACATCTCCAGACGTGGACTTGGGGAGTCCGTCTGGTAGCTCATTGTCCTACACAGGAGTGATGAGCAATAACCCTGGCCTGAGGGTGACCTCAGCATGGAGCTGCTGGCCCTCTCTCTCCCAGGTGATTAGCCACCCCTGTGAGATTTCCCACCCCATCTGTGAAACAGAGTGACCCTGGACCTCCACAGCTAACACCCGACCATAAAGATTCTGCTTTTTCTTGTTTCACAAGAGGGCACCTGCTGTCGTTTGGTCTGCGATAAAGCATGTCAATGAACCCTTGTCTCTTGGACCTTCGTCATCACCAGAAAATCTCATCGCTCAGCTGGATTTTTCCAGTTCATGAAATGATATTTCTTCAAATCCAATTCAAAACCAGGATAAAATTGAACTGAACAGATAATAAAGAAGAAAATTGGTAATATGGGGTTGGACAAAATAACAGAAGCAGCACTTCAAAAAGAAACTTTGAAGTCGATAAATCACAAAATCATCTACAAAGGCAAGTCATATTAGGGTGAATGCCAAATGGCAGTCCAAGTAAGTTATGAAAGAGGTATGACAATCAGCACTTTGACATGTGAGCTTAAAAAAAGAAAAACATTAGGCAGCTAACAGAGGCAAAAGAGCTGGTGCCTGAACTACAGGTGCATTGGTCATAAAAATGGAAAAATTATCTGAAGTGTTGAGGGGAATAACCCCAAGAGCATGGAATATTATGCCAAGCATAGATGACTAAATCAGCAAAGAGGAACAGAGGTCCAAGCTCACGGAGAGGCCTTAGATACAGGACAGTTGCTATTTTTTGTTGATGAATGGTCTACTTGCAAACTAGACACAGTTCAGGACTTGCAGGATTGCAAGAAAGACAAAAGCTATTCTGAAGGCAAAGTTTGG
The DNA here is from genome assembly GCA_026776725.1 of Gnathonemus echidnorhynchus. Lineage (NCBI taxonomy): Eukaryota > Metazoa > Chordata > Actinopteri > Osteoglossiformes > Mormyridae > Gnathonemus > Gnathonemus echidnorhynchus. The sequence continues at coordinate 7,166,006 of JAODJU010000033.1, forward strand.
CCCAATTCCTTATTAGGCCCTGGACGTTGAGTATTTGTATTGTTTTGTCAATCCCCTTGTTGCAATTTCATACGGTTTTTTCTTGGTGACTAAAATTGTGCTGGACATTCATACACAGAATGTACTACTGATAGTTATAAAACACTTTATGACAAAAGAATACAATGTAAAATATATCATTAAAGTATAATTTAAATAGTAGCCCCAATACTTAGGCTCTGACAGTATTATCACATGTGTCAAAGCCCTTTACAGCCAGTGACTTTATCTCCTCTGAATCAATCTCTATTTAATTGCCAGTTTTCATCTTTCCAGTGCTAGAAGGGGCTCAATATTTCTCATTGGAGGGTCTCCTAAGATGAATAAAATCGATAAAATGTTTTTCCTACCACATTTATCACTGTGTTTGCATTTGCTTCATCTGGGATTGGGGAAAAAAATGCTGGTACTGGATGCAAGCTTCACACAACCATTCCAAACTGTGTGTTGCACTACTGTCTGCTGTGGTTATTAGTACTGCTGCTATTACTCGCGTCATTAATTAAAATTAGAGGAATTATGCAGTTTCTGATAAACGGTCTATATTAAATGGAGCTACATACAGACTAGAAGCTTATTTACCCAGCCACATCCATGACAATCACTCAAGCAATTTTAATTCTATGTGTAGCGAAATTCTGTGGCATTGCTGTTGAAAATAATGTGACACTGCATTCTGAGGGCATTGTACAGTTTCCCATCTCCTGCTTCGGTTTGTTTATTGAGCCTCCTGGGGCTTTCTTAGTTGGTGAGGCTTGTCATTGAAATTGCTTTCTTGTAACTGTGAAATTTGGTAGTGGAAACCCATTATCAGGGGGTCTTGATAGTCTGTTTACTATGGTGGATTAATGCCAAAACAAAACAAAATAAATACACATATTTGTTTAAATGTGTTTTGTTTTCATATTTCAATGTCCAAAAGGAAATAAATGTTGACAGAGTATGCAATGCAAAGATCTTTTTTATGGTTTAAGGATAATTTCTGCCTATCAGTGAAACTTATATGCAGGTTTCAGGTCCTTCAAATTTAACTCAATGAAGTGGGAAATCAAAATAATAGCTAATATTGAACACTTGCTGTATCCATCATAAAGGTATATTTTAGTAATTATCCATACTTTTTATTCATAGACAATAGCATCAATGAATGAAATTTATAGTCTTTATCCAGTGAAACAGCAAGCAGTTTCTGAAACATGAAAAAGAAATGTAATTGTATATCTTTCATCGTCATGTCTGTTCATTCATAAGTAATTAGTATGAAGAACTATTGGTGATATGACCTTTCAGCAAGTCTACATTACCTAAAGTTTAAGGGCAAATGACAAAGTCTGTTAATTAGAAGTTCTGATTTGTTTTGGCACTTTTGTTAGAAACCCTTAGTCATCCATCCCACCCCATTTTCAACTGTAGGCCACCTGACGAAACAGAAGCTCAGAGTCAGGACATACTCAAGCTACTGCAGTACACGGAGTATGAGAAAAAAGTTTAATGTCACCAACTTCATTGCATCTGACCATTTTATGCACTGAGTGGGACCAGGAACAGCTATTTAACAGTCCCATCTCGATTTACTCGTAAGTATTCTACTTATATACAAATTCTTTTATACCACGATAACTGGGTATAAAATGGCAAAAGCAGTTTATGTAAAGGGGTCATCAAAGCTTTACAAAGGCATGCAGACAAGGAATCTTACGTAGCTTCCATTGATATTCATAAATTCAACCAGCTCCTCCTAATACCCATCAGATCAAAAGATTTTAATTATTGATATCGTGTCAGAAGCTTCACGTATATGATGGAGATTACAAATTAACTTTATGTAAGGTTATTAACATTTTATCAGTGCTTTTCAGAGTCAGAGTTAATTTTTACAAGGTGGCTTATTACACCGAATATGTGCTTTGATTTGGTTGATCTTACCAACACTGTTTATAGATTTGAGCTTGAACGTGTAATCCAAGAGCATAAACATACTGTAATGAACATCAGTGAAAAGGAATACAGTCAGTCCCCAATAAAGAATGTCTGACTTACGGACAACTCGCACTTATGAACAGACTGCCATAAAGCTTATTATATTAAAAAATTTTGTTAAATACAATGATTGCACACACTACTTTGTGCCGATCGTGAAAACATTGTATGGCTTCAGCTCGGGGTACAGTATCATATGTAATTACTTTTACTATTACTGTATTACTGTATGTATTGTATTATTGTTTTTCCGACTTACCCACAAATTCAACTTAAAGACAGACTTATTTAACTTATCATGCATGTGTGTATGTGGGGGAGATTTAATGAGGTTAGCTGGTGAGTCATTCAAGACTAGGGGTCAGCTACTTCAAGAGTGTTCAAGGGACTATCATACCTGTAAATAGGAGGTAGTGTAGAGTCTTCTGGTGCTTGTGGAACATCTATTGTTTCACAGCAGCAAAGTATAAGTAAAATATAATGCAGTCTAAATTGTCTCCTTGTATTGTTTTAGAGAAAATTTGCACATAGCACTTAGGAGGTATTAAGATATCTTTCATGTAATCTGTCCAGAGCAGTAGTGCTTTGCTACAGCATAAACGCTTAACATAATCTTGAAAAAGGTCACACTATGCATGCTTACAGCTGTAAAGGAGACACATATATTGAGTGTTGCCCTGACAACACATTCATTATACTGTTCCCTGAGGAGCTTTGGTGGTCAAAACTGACTGATGTGACTCTAGTGAATTGCAAAATATTGATGGAGATGGAACCAGATTCTGTAATGCATATTTGGCGACTGGGTGAATTTAATGTCCAATTTAATGTCTCTGTGTGTTGAGTAAAGCCTCTACTAGGCTCACAATCACCCTTCATTCTGTGAATTCGGGAACATCTGCATCTTAATGTCTTTGCATCTGCTTGAAGCTTTTATCCCTTGGCTGTTTTTCGCTTAGCTGGCATTGTTCAGTCCTTTTAGTGGCTGGTCCCAGTTTCATATCCAATTATGTCCACTATAGTAAAATGGGCAATTTAGCACCAGCATACATGAATTTTCCAGTGCCAGGTTTCCAAATTCATTAATAGTACTCTAGCACTATTAACAGATTTTTTAAAAATCTGTCTTGACAGACCCAGTCATTTACTGATTGTTGCACCTGTACTGAGTTATCAGGAAATTGAGTGAGGTCAGTGTGGGGTAGCTCTGAATCATATTTACACTGAGCAGTGAGCATTACACAGTATTCAGTTGTAATTAGAGGTCGACCGATATGGGTCTTTCAATAGCCGATGCTGATATTTAGGAGTCAGGGTCAGCCGATGGCCGATATATGCTGCCGATTTTCTTTGGCCAATAATTGGACGTTTTCCCCTCTATTTGCATGGTAAAATATCACACTAATAATAACAAATGATACACAAAATTTCTCAACTTAGCATTTATTGAATACTGACTTTTGTAAATTTAAATATAAACTTAAATAACAAAAACACAATACAACTTGTAAACAATAACTTAAACTTATAAACAATAAAAATAGCAGCATCAGAATCTCTTTTAGTGCACAATATAGCAGCAAACTCCTCATTTCTGAGGGAAGGAAAATTTGTAAACAACACAAAAAGGAATGAGCATGTTATCTTCAGTTTTAATCCCACTTCCAGTCCCTGAGTCTTCCTCGCTCCACCCATCCCTCACAGCCAGACAGCAATTACTAAAATAGACGAAAAAAATGCAGGGTTAGCATTTTTATTATAGTGCCTTCATCTTCAATTCATTCTACAAATCCAGTATTCCATGCACATTAAAACAATTACACTCTAATACATTTTGAAAGAAAAAAAAAACACTAGTAACTAAGTGCATCATGGTATGATGAGTAGTGAACAAGGCCCAAAACCTTTCACTAACATGTTGTTTGTTGTTAGCAGACAGCTTACAAGCCAAATTCACAATCAGAATCTAGCGATCGCAGAAAATAAAATAAAATAACTTTGCCGCATTATACAGCTTTGTATGCAAGGACAACGTAAGCCCCTAGTGATTGTGATGTTGTCGACGGATAAGCCTGTATAATGGATAGATATGTTCAATGAGGAAACTAACTGCGCAAAGTTGTGTACTTTATATCTAGACATCTGACAAATTTTTCAAATCTCTGCTCTCAAATACAAACAAGTTGCATAGAAGGACCATTGTCAGCATCAGCTCAAGTGAATGGTAACCACGCTTTCGAACAAACAGTTTTCTCCGCCATGCATTGTTCTTAGTAGCTCTGTGTCTCCGAGGATGGTTGAGATGCTTCCTGCAGATGTGCCAGTTTGTAATTTGGCTTACTACACTCGGATATCGGCCGATGACGATACATTAAAAAATGCCAAATATCGGCCCGATATATCAGCCAGCCGATATATTGGTTGACCTCTAGTTGTAATCATTGCGTTTTGAGCATAAGACTCAGTACTCAGTGTGATTTGGAATCTAGGGATTGGGTTTAGTTTACTTGCATTCTAGGTTTTGGTTAGCGTTGCTGGCATTGTGACCGACTTAACTGTCCTGAGCACAGGAATCTTGTTTGGCTGGCATCTTGCCTCAGGTATTCTGGTGCTTATTGGTTATCCCAAATCCTACTCATCCCAAGTACCATCAGGTGGAAAACCTGCAATTGTGCAGGTACAGCCCATTTCGGAGTGCTCTGACAAACATGCTTTAACTGAGTTCTATGAATCCTTCTCCTGACATTAAGAAGAAAACATACTGAAATAATAAATATGTTTAAACAGATATCAAATATTTCAATGAATTAACTAATGCAGTGATTAACAATCTGGTCCACAGGGACCCCCAAGCAGTCTGTCTTTTCTCCCTCCCAGCTCCCTACTAAATGTGAACTGTCTGGCAGGAAACTGGGAGGGAGCAGAAACATGGACTGTTTGGGGGTCCCTGAGGACCGGGCTGGTATACACTGAAACAATGAACTAAATCTGAGCACTATTTTTATAGGAACTTCGGTACATTCACCCTGTGTCCCCTTATTGTTTGGTATAGTAGTTAGCTTTGCACTATAGGTCTGATACAAAAAAAACACACAGTTTAACAGAGAACAATTCAGCTTTACGCTTGGAAAATAACTCAAAACATTTTCAATGGACATTAATGAGATAAGCAGCTGGTTTTTAAAACACAAATCATCTGAGGGTAACCATTTCTAACAAAAGCAGGCTATGTATAAACATTAAAATTCTGTTGCCAAAAGAAGGATGCAGCAAAACAATGAAATGTCTGCAAATCTGAAGGTTCTGCAAGGATAAACATGTAGTAATTTAATCGATAATGGTACTGTCACTGGGCACGTAAGTAGTTTAATATTCTGACAAGCCGCCTTTCAACCATTAATGAATCAACCTGAGGGTACACTTACGCTGAAGTGAGCAAAACAAGAAAATGGTTTCTTTAAAGACAGATTAGCATTTCTCAAACAAGAAATGGGAGACCCATACTCTGCAAAAGCTTTTAAACACTTAAATGATAACCTATAAAGGTAGATGTTAGCGCATCTGTTGCGAACAACTAGAAACCGTTACGGTTGCTTCGATGTAGCTCTTAAAGCTGAGGGTGCGTATTGTTTGAAAATTAGATTTTGTAGGCCTTGCAGCAGCTTTTGCCAAATATGGATAGAATGAATAGTAATGTAGGCTCTGGTTCTAAGAAGTAATCAGTTTTTCCCTCGTCATATTTTCCTAATACTTAAGTTCAGCAAATTGACTCAAGCAACTTTATATCGGCACTCGATGCTCCAGCTGCCCATTTGCATTTATATCACTCCATGGCAGTTGTTTTCCATAAGGTTTGGAAGCATCGCTTGCCATTTCCACATTTTCATTTAAACAAAGTTAATGATTATAATATCCAGCAACAATTACACATGTCAAGCGCATGATTATTTATTTTTATGTATACTAATGTAACCGTGTCGCTCTGAGAATTGCATTTAATGAATAAGAATTTTATTTCAATTTAGGACTCATCCTTGGCAACTGCTAGTAGTGTGACATTGCACGGAGGACGCCAACTGAACACAACGTGCCAGTGAGCAACACAGGCCTGTACGCAACAAATGTTTTTAGATCCATTGGCCATTCATTCAGTTCTGTGACAAATACATTCAGTGCTAGAATAGTTATTTTTTAACCATTTTCTGATTTTGAAATTCTACAACCTGTCACAAGCATAAATTGATTTTCAAAGGAAATGCAGGAATCTTTTTTATTAAACTGTCCTTTGATTAATACAGAGAAAATAACACAGTGAGACATAAATCAGAATGAGCTTAAATTCATCTGCTGTGTGCTTGTTTATGTACTCCAACCATGCTCCTAAATGAAAGAAAATATAAATACTATGGTATTTACTACGTAATATATGTAATATAATTATATAATATAAGTGCAGAGTAGTAATTCTGCATAATGAACACCCCTCTAGGAATGAGATTACACACTTCCCTGACAATTAAATTACAAGACATTTTGAGATATGGTGATATGATCAATTTCACATAACACTGCTTTGACAATGACAAATAAAGAAGTCATGAAAAATACACACATACATGGGGTATAGACAGCTAGATTAAATGTGCCAACAAGTTCAAACATATAAATTAGGTTGTTAATTAACATTTTTATAAGACAAAGGGACTCTTGAAAACAAGGGCAATGGAGATCATACAGAAAAGGGCAGCTATGGTGCCATGAAGCAATACTGCAGATTATAAGAATTGCAGATTTAAGGGAAACAAGAAGTGGACTGGCTTAAGCAACAGGTGCTGTGATCACTGAAGAGTTCACTGTTTCATACAGTAGTGGGTCACTGCATTGTGTATTGAGCCTAAATTACTTAAGTATGCTTCTGTATACATTTCTAGACCATTTGGGCTAAAGTTAAGTCATTGACATTAGTTAATACAGTATTATAGATACAATATTAAGCAAAAATCTTAGGCAGTCAAAAAAAATGCTTAATGATCTTTGTCTGGGTAGTGAGTGTATATTTTCAGAGAAAAAAAAACATGGTTTAACATTAGAACACATGCAAATTGACGTATTGATTAGCCAAAGTGGGGTAGTGGTCAAGTCAAAAATACAGTTTTGCATGGTTGCTGCAAATACTGGGATGATTTTAGGAGAGGTTTTGAAACAGTTACACTGACATATTTCACCAGACATAATGTCATAGTTTCAAACCAACATGAAGATCATTTAAACATCATTTTCTTTGATGATTGAATATTTGTCATTATTTTCAGGTTTTTATACATGACACCATGTGGAAAAATTTTACAACGTATTTTTTTATTTTTTTTTAACTTTACTTTGATAGCCCTATCTTGCCGTGAAGTAACCCATCAGCTACCCGCTGCATGCACAGAAAACATGACAGGAAAAAGAAAGTCATTTTCTCATTAAAGTTTATGATAAACTGCCAAAAACAAGCCAATGAGATGCAGCAGTGAAACCAAAATAAGCTATATTTTATATACAGTAGTGTATTATAGTGTATTTGAGTTATACAGTTCAGTGATTTAATTTGCATAGTACTATAATTTGAAAAGGTTTTAAAACAGCTATACTGTATTTCAAGACTCAATAAAAGACTCAATACTCAATAAAATTCAGTAAATAGTGATGGTGTCTGTTCTATTACCTTATATTCATGTAATAAATATACAAATATCAATTAGTTGGAAATCTGTCTGAGACAGAAAAAAAGTCAGTTATAATGATCAATTCACTCAGACAGACGTAATTACTACAAGTGGTTTCCACTGTATTTGCGGTGCAGGCTTGGATGAACCCAAAGTGACCACAAACCAAATCACTACCCAACTGATGTCGACGTTGTATTGAATTGTCTTCACCGAGTTGTTCCTTGGATCAGTAGCCGCACCCATGTTTTGATGCATTACACATCTGACACTATCCATAACAATATCATTGTATTTTTATGGGAATGGCCAAAATTATTCTCAGAAAGCAAGATTTACTGACTACGCAAACTGGTCCCATTAAACCTGTAGTCATTTCAAACAAACGAGCCATGTTAGATACTCAGTCTTTAGTCATCACCTGCTCTTAACCTTGGAACACCTTTGTTTTTGAGTATGCAGTTTTCTCTCATACTATTGCTTAGCTAAAAATTAAGATCTTTATATTCCTCCTTATAACATAATTTGAAGACAGAGTAGCCTGGATTTGGGTATTCAATGAAGCATTGAAATGCTTACATTGAGTTTATCCTTTACTAATAAGAAAGTATACATTCAACAAAAAAAGTGAAACAAGAAATAATTTTAATAATTGTGTAGATTCAATGCACTCCCATATTAACAAACTATAACTGCAGAAAAGGTAATGAAATATGATAAAAGGAGTGCAATAGCCCAGGCAGAGGGAAATCACCGTCACTATTATCATCAGAATTATTTTCTTTACTTTGTAATAGAGCTGACAGGATGACAGGATTAAATTTGTTTACTCGATTATTAAAGAGCATCGATTAAAAATTTCCTTCTTGGTTACTCAGCAATATGGTGGATGACAGTCCAAATAAAAAGTGAAAGCATCAGTTGTGTGGAGACACTTAGCATTTAAAGTGAATGAAGACGCAGTCGACTGGCAGTATTTCAAAGCATTACTTAAATATCACCACAGCATGTCTGCAATGCAAATACATCTTAAAAGAAGACATTCAGATATGACAGACTCACCCAATAATGCAAGGTTAGCCATAGATACGTGCCATTTAGCCTCTTAGAGTAACCTAGCCTGTCTTAGTCATCACTTTGACTTGATTTATTTACTTTCTACAATGTAAAAATAAATAGCTGCTAAAATGAAAGTTAGCCCTGCCGTACCATCTTACATAATATGGTACATAATAATCATATAAAGTGCATTTTTTAGTGCACATATTTTGTTTTTGAGTAGGGATGGATGATATTTCAAGGTTTTGCAGTATTTAGAAATTGAAAATTAACTATATAGCCAAACTGAACTTATCTACCAACAGAGTCTGTCAGAGTTGGTGTTGCTGCCACAATTGCAATGTGTCACGCCTACAGGGGCGGGGCCGTACGCGCACCATCCCTCCAACAGCAATCAGCAGCCTTCTTAAACGGCACTC
>JAODJU010000033.1:7189338-7207640 GCA_026776725.1 Gnathonemus echidnorhynchus
TTAATTGTATCAGTGTAATTACCACACACTCGTGTCAGTTATGGCAGCTGTGTCTTGTGGTGCTAAATGAAGCAAATAATATTTGTTTCTGACGGACGACCGATTGTTTTATCTTGGGCCAAACCACAAGTTCTTGACTATTATTTTGGTGTGATTTTTTTTTTAGAAAATGCTGTACATATATATCACAGCCAGCAATATGGGTACACCAGATTGATATACACCCCAATTTTATTACGGTTTCTAAAGAAATACCATTGGGAAAAACCTTATTTAAGATTACAGTCAGGCACTAAAAGCAAGGCGCACACAGATGCAAATATTACAATCGGCAGAGCAATATGGTTTAAATACCACAATAAACTGACGGCTGAACTACAAATATAAACATCAATGACCCATCTCACAATACGTGACCAATGAAGGATGATACACGATGTCCACGCCCTGAATCACGCAATCACGGTCTGCCGCAAAATGTGAATACATGCGCAGTATTGACCCTGTGGAAGTGTACATTACGCATGCGTAATAAAGAAGTGCCAGAAAATGTGGTTTTGTGGACGCATGCGTGATGAATATGCGCATGCGTAGTAGCGGAAGTTACATTTTCTGTAACATTTTCGGCAGTGACACACATAAAGCAGTGAGAACTGGTTTTCAGTTAATTTAACTGGTAAAATAAAGTTTAAATAAGTGACATAAATGCTATAGTAGTACACGTGAGTTAGTTGTTTAGTTATTGTTAGTCACTGTAATGTTGCGCTGCTTTATTTGCTTAATCGTCTATAGTCTGTGCTGAAGGCATTCAAGTAAGAATTGCATTGTACTCTGTATATGACAATAAAAAATTTGATTCCTTGAAATAAATGTATTTGATCTTTTCCCTGGCAGCTATCTTTTTACACAGGGCCTCTATACACAATAGTTTATTTTTTCCACTGCTAACAGTTTGGATCAGGAGTTGGTTATTGTAAAAGAAGTAATGTGCATGCAGGTGATAATTGTATAGATTATCTACACCAGGGGTCACCAACTCCGGTCCTGGAGGGCTACTATCCAGTAAGTTTTCTATCCTACCTGGCTTCTGATGAGCCACACTAGTTCTCAGGTAAATACCAGGAGCAGGTATGCTCATCTTCTGGCAGTGCTGCCATTGCAGTCAGGTCTCGCACACTACGAGGAGTAGAAGTTGTCCGACTTGGCTGCAGTCAGTTTATACTCCACCCCTGCAGCCGCCAGCAGATCTCGCTTGCAACTATTTTTTTAATGCTGTCATCTCCAGATATTGAGATAATTATTTTGTTATCTTGAGATAACAAATGTTTTCTCAAGATGATGAGAATTTTTCTGAATAATTAGAAGGATAAGCATATTGTGACGCCGCGAGACACTAATACCATACACAGTGTCACGCCCAGAGGGGCGGGGCAGTAATCGCTCCGCTACTTAAAGCGGAAGTGACGTCACGCATGTTGCGAAGTATTGTTGCCATGTATATGAGCCTTACTAAGCGTTCTTTTGTCTTGTGCCTGTCTCGCCTGCCCTGCCTGCCCTCCTCACCCTGCTCTCCGGAACCGTCCTCATCGTTCCTCCCATCTCGTCGTCACCCCGTCTCGTCATTCTTCGTAGGACTGACCTCTCCGACGCCCGACCCTTGGCATCTGTCACAACCACTGTTTTGGATTCTCCCCTTGGCTTTTGGTGTACCTGATTCCCTCATTAAAATCCCGTTCTCCCGCATTCCAGGGTCCGCCTCTTCTCTGTTTGCCTGGTTTTACGCACAGCTCTGCTCATATATGTACTGTAACTGTATTACTTAATATGCGCATGCATGTATTTAACGTTGAAATTAAGTGTTGTACCTATGTAGTGTTTTACCGTGAAGGGCATGTTATGTCTTGTCTCTAAGTCGCACCATGGTCCAGTGAAATGCTATGTCATATCTCAACACGTGTCGATGATGTGGTAATATAAATATTTTACATTACTGTCAGTTTTAGTTTCAGAAATCCATCATTTGAGAAAAAAAGGCAGTCATGACAAATATATATGGAATATAACACCAGAATTTAGACAACTGTATTTAACTGTAAAGATGCACATAGAAACACGCACGAACTCATCTGAGAATAAAAGGAATGCAATGAAGATTTGTGACTCCTGCTGGAAAATGTAAATAGTGTCAGGGTCTTCAAATAGTACATTTGTCTGAGAGTCAGTTTATATAAGGAAAGGCACCGTTTTGTTTTCAATGGTGCTAATTATCAATAAATAAATGGAGTACCCCAGCACCTGATTTACAGGCACTGGAAGCTCCAGTATCAGTCAGACTTTCATTCAATTATATGTGTGTTTAATGACTTGGTTAAAAAGGAGACTTGCGTATGTTTCAGTTTTACCAGGGGCAGAGGGGAAACTCAATAATTAGCCTCCTTCTCTCACACTTCAAGGCCTGCAGAACTGAGCATGGCCCCCTGATTTTGTGAACGTGTCCTATGGGGCTTTCCTATGGGGGCATCAGTTTCCTCCCAGAGTGCAAATACATGCAGATCAATTGCACTTGTGAGTCCATACTGTGATACTGAGTGGGTGTAATAGGAGATTGAGAGATGAAAATCCTGATGATTTACTACCTCGGCTAACTAACCAGAACAGGATCGTACCAATAGCAATATTGTAAGTTTATAAATGTTTTTCACTACCCTGATTCATTCAGTTATTTCTGTTTGTTCATTCCATCCCCAAGCAAACAAACAAATAAATAAATAAATACACACACGAGCAAACAAACAAATATTCAGGGGGGATGTGTCAGAGGTGATAGAATCAGTGGATGAATCTAAACAAAAAAAAAATCACAATATCTTTCTCTTCAAAACACAATGCATAAAATCCTTAAGTTAAGATTTGGACATTGGAATTTTATTACAGTAGCATGATGCAGAGGAACAAACAGAAGGAAAAATCAAACTAAACCTGAGTCGACTAGGACTAATTACACTAAATTAAGTGGAACACACAAAATACCTAAAACCACTTAATAAACAAACAACAAATATTACATTAGATGAACTATACTGATCCCTGAGGGAAGTTCTTGTGCAAACTGCAGCAAGTCTGTAGGATACAGGTCTAGAGACAATACACATAGTGCAAACAAATTAAAAAGTATACAGTACACAAATTGATTCCTGAAAAATCAAAATACCATGGAATACTAATGAAATACTCATCAGGATGATGATAATAATAATAGAAATAATAATAATAATAAATTAGTTGAGGGTAATATGTAATTGACATATACAATTAAAAAAGAAATTGCACCAGACATTTCCTATGGCAAAAAAGGGTTGTTTTGTGACACATTAAGTCAATTCATTTTATTTTGTATAGCGCATTTTCACATCCTTACATTATCTCAAAGCTCTTTACTTTGTCCCTGCCCAATTGCCCGAGTGAGCAAGGTCTAGCATGAAAAATTGGAAGGCGACAGTGGCAAGGAAAAACTCCCCTATAGAAGAAACCTTTGGAGGAACCAGAGTCAAAGGGGGAGCCCATCCTCCAGGGGGCGGCAGAGGAAGTCAGGCAAAGTCCTGATCTACATGGTTCAATTTGTTAAGTGTGGATGTAAATACAGAATCACTGGCAGCAGGGCACACAGGATTGACGTCACAGATAGGAGAGCAGGCAGGCAGGACGTCACGGGCAGGAGGGCGGGCAGACAGGACAGTATGGGCAGTAGGGCAGGCGGGCGGGCAGGCAGGGTGTTGTGGGCAGGGCAGGATGTAGCGGGCAGGACATCATGGGCAGGAGGGCAGGCGAGCAGGATGTCACAGGCAACAGGGCGGGCAGGCAGGAGGACGGGAAGGATCTCTTGACTTTTTTCTGGGTGGGAGGTAAAAAAAAAAGTGCACTTGCCCAAACAGAGGAGACTAGAGGCAGTGCAAATAGGCGAGGGTGGCAGGTCTGGCAATAGCAGCATAAGTAGGAGGGAGAGGCAGGTGGGTATGCAAGTATGGGAGGGGGTCCCTGAATGTCAGCACCCCAAATGAGTGTGAGGCTAGAGTAGGGCTGGGAGGGGATGGTGCGTCAGGGGGAGGCATTGTAAAGGACATAATGGATCCCCAGTAGTGTGTCTTAGCATACTATGGTGGATTGTGCCAGTGTGTGAGCTACAGTGTCAGGGCAGATGCCACCAACCCATGCCACCACAGTATTATTATGAGGGAGAGGCCTGCAATGGACCGGCACCATATTCTGGGTCCTTAAAGCCTTGCGTACCACACTGGTAGGGACTGGTGCTGGATAATACACTCTGACTAGGTGAGTGGGTGCTGCAAATGGATGAACTGTTTCGCCACTGCAGTTTGTTTTACAGTTTCATTTGCATTTCTTGCCCAAAGGTATAACAGCAGCTAATTTGTGAACATGCTGCTTTTCAGAAAAGAAGTTTAATTTCCAGGAGCATGACCAGTACAAACATTTAGTGTTGACGGGTTGTGTTTTTTGTAAAATGGATGTTCTGTATTTTTATTGGTCTGTCCTTCCATCCATCCTTCCATCCATCCATCCATCCATCCATTTTCTAACTACTTATGATGTACCAGGTTATGAGGTATCCTGAAGCCCAGGCAATATGGAATATATCTGGATTAATTTTCAGCCTTTATTTTTTTTATAATATTATAACGCAATACTGTGGCAAAGAGGGAGCTGAGCTAGAAGGCCAGTCGATCTGCGTTCCTATCCTCACCTATGGTCACGAGCTCTGGGTAGTGACCGAAAGAATGAGATTGCGGTTACAAACAGCAGAAATGAGTTTCCTTCGCAGGTTGTCTGGGCTCAGCCTTAGAGATAGAGTGAGGAGGTCAGACATTCGGGAGGGCCTCAAAGTAGACCCACTTCTCCTCCACCTCAAAAGGAGCCAGTTGAGGTGGTTCAAGCATCTGCCTGGGATGCCTCCTGGACGGCTCCCTGGGGAGGTGTTTTGGGCCTGTCCAACTGGGAGGAGACCCCAGGGCAGACCCAGGACACGCTGGAGAGATTATCTCTCTCGGCTGGTTTGGGAACGCCTTGGTATCCCTCCGGAGGAGCTGGAGGAGGTGGCTGGTGAGAGGGAGGTCTGGACATCCCAGCTTAGACTGCTGCCCCTGCGACCTGACCCCGGATAAGCGGAGGAAAATGGATGGATGGATGGATGGATGGATGGTTTTCCAGGAGTCTTGGGTTGTCAGTGGGGTGTTGCGTTCCACACACAGCGACATACAGGCCCCTCCTGGGGGTGCCCAAGCATCAACATGTGCTCTCTCACTCTCTGCAGTTGGTCGATTTGTTTCCAGCTGACAGACAACATGTTAATCATGAAGTTTTTTTTTTAACCTGATTGGCCCACTGCTTGCTTTAAAAGTAGCACCTAGTCACTGACAAACTTGGTGCGTGGGAAAGCTCGTAGCGCACAGTGGAGGATGTTTTAAAAAGGCAGATGCGAGTATGGCTGGAAATAAATGCAAACCTTCTGTTTTAGAACACTGAATAAATAATATTAACTTTGCAGATGTAAGCAACAAACTGCACAAATGTTCAGGCTCAACAGCCCTTGAGAGCTACTGGTGAAACAAAGACCAGTATATACATACACCACAAATGAGGGACAGGAAAACAATTACTGTAAATGTTCATGGTCTCCATTATTCTCCCAATTTTGAGAGATCTGACAGACATAATGACATATGTGCACTTTCCATCTATCCATCTTCCAACTGCTTATCTAGTCTGGGGTCAGGGTGATATTAGCATTTTATCATCTATTCAGAATGTATATTCTATTTATGGTCTACTCAATAAACCAGCACGAAAGCATTTCTGAAGACAAACCACAGTGAGGATGGATGAGCAGGATTAATTGCATCAAAGATCTATTATCTTACACTCTAGCTTAATAGAGGGAGAATTGCAATTGCCTGACAACTGAATTAAAAAAAAATCCTGGAACGCTAATCCCGGGGGAACTGATTTATTTTACACTCATCTGCTTTGTTAATTACATTAAGCACCTACCGGAGTGATTATTTGTAAGAAATAATACTGATTACCAAAGGGAAAATGCTTCATGTCCTTTTTTATTTAAGATCATTTTAGGCAGTTAATTAAAAAGAAGAAAGTTGAATGTGGATTTAAGAATATCGTATTTGTGTCAGTCCCTTGTTGGTCTAGTGGTTGCATCCTTTCAAAAAGGACACAGTGTTTATCAGGAGGCCGTTTAAGTGTTTATAAGACTTAAACAGGTGTTCTGGGGTGATTTTTCAATCTTGAACTCATATTGCGAGGGTTTCTTGGTTGGTCCCTGATGTAATGCAGCTCTTTTTAATGCTAGTCTTCGTGATCGCTCGTGTGTACTCTTAATTAATTATGTTCAAGAGTCACTCATTGAATTTTGTCTGTGAATTTATGTCTTGACAGTTTTATGACCTTAATGTTAGGTTTTATTGGAAGTGTGTTTGGAAAACAAAAACAAAATAATGCATTAATAAAAATACACTTACACTAAATACGCTGTTAATAAAGTATCTAATTGGCTGGTGAGCGGCTCAGTGGGCAGCTCTGTCTCTGGGGTTTAAATGCTGACCCTGCTCTCCTTCTGTGGAGTTTCTATGCTCTCTCAGGTATTCCAGTTTCCACATCCACTGGTGTACACCGTGTACATTTTTTGTATTCATGCAAGTGAAGTTTCTTAGTGAAAATGTTTTTGTTGTTAAATTAAAAACAAAATCCATTAAAATGATTGGGTAACCCTTTACATTGACTGCATCTTCATAATGCTTTCATAGAACATTCATAAGCAGCATGTTAGTATACTTCAGCATGTCTTACTTAAAGCATTGCAGTCATAATGCTTACAGGAGCTAAAGGTCCCTTCCCTGGATCATAGAGGGCCCTCCTCCCCAGCCAAAAGAGGACGATTTTAACCCTATGCTAAATATACGTAAAATGACAGAGTTTTATTTTTTCAACAGTTAGAACACATTATTACAACTTTATATCTGACTTGTGATTTTATATATCTCTCATTTTTGTTATACATTCTTACTATGGTGGGTGCATGGTGTAATTTTTTTTTTTTTTAATTAATTAAAAATGTTTCATTAAAAAAACCTGTAAAATCCATACAACAATCTTAAAATATAATGCCTAGCAATGTTTTGAAGTCAAACTAAACTGTTCCTTTTGTATTTAATGGTTTTCCGTTTGAGGAATTTGCAAAATACTGCAGTGCATGATGGGTAGGATCTAAAGACTGCTTAACGTCCTCGTCCGTCTGACGACTGTTACGTATGTTGGTTCGGAAAGTAATTAAATTTTGCCATGTAGGCTACGTTCTTAAAAAAACTTTTTGCTGGATATAGCCCGATTAAATGCCGTGGGCCTTTTAATTTGTTTGTTTGCAATTTCGCCAGGTATTCTACCTTCTTTAAACTGCGTTTTGTTAGATTACATATTTCGGGATGTAGTCTTTGTAAATATGTATAGTTTAGCCTAACCCAGCCACTTAAGTACGGAAGAGGATTAGGGCCACCATGAAAATATTATTTAAATTCTGACTTTTTTCTCAGAATTCTGACTTTAGAAAAAAAGTCATTAAAGCCAGCTCAACTAGGTGTCCGTCCCAAGCCCGGATTAATGGAGAAGGTTGGCGTCAAGAAATAAAGAGACTATCTTCACTGCATCACTGACGTAAAAATGTGGGAAATATGTGGTTGTATAAATAAATGCGTTAAAGTAGGTTAATGATTTTGTGCTGTCTAAATTGTATAAAAAGTTACATGACATTTGAATGGGCTCCACACTGGTAACAACGTTGTTTTCTAGGCATAGCCAAACAAATCTCCTCCTGTCTGAAAAGGCGTAGAAAATGTAATTTAGGCACTAAAACTTCGGTGTTTTGCCCCGGGGCCTTGTGTGCACTTGTTCCGCCACTGGCTCTATTATACATTAATAACAAAAATTATAATTGTATAATCATATAATGTTTATTATTAATGTACAGTAAAGCTGTTAAGGTGTGTTGTACTTACCTGCTATAACTATACTAACATATGCTGCCTATGAATCTTCTGTGTGCATTATAAAGCCATTATAATGGAACAGTTCATGTAAAGTGTTACCAAGTATTGTATGTCATTCTGTATCTGTTTTACACAAGCCACATACCTGAAACTGCTTTAGGAAGATTCAAGTGTAGAATGGATTTTTGGTGAAGGTGTGTCTAGCTTAAGCTACTTTAAATGCAGTGATGGAAACAAATTTGCTTTTTCAGATAATGGCACAATTTCCCCAAGAGCAATGCAGATGTGACCATCTGACATGGTAAGAACAGATGGCATAGAAGCCGAAATAGCACAGCCAAGCTAACTTTGTTATCCCTCGACCATGCAGGAAATCAAGTGATTGTGTCAGTACTTTGTGGAAGCAACTCTGTAAACACATGATTAACTATATGAGCCTGTTCAGAATCTAAAAATGTGATAGTTTTTTTTTCATGCGTTGCTTTCAATATGTTTTTATATGTTGTTTTCCACACAAAAACACAAAATGTGTGCTTGGTAGCTCTGAAGCTAGTATGAATTCAAAACAATGTCATGATTTAAAAACATCCCGACTATGTGTTGAAGCAAAATATGAAAACACTCAAACATTATAATAAGGTCAGCATATTAATATTTATATAAAAATGGGTATTTATCTAATGTCAAAAAATTAATATTTATATAAAGTGGAAAACTAAGCAATTGCAAGTTTAAAAATGTTAATTTCAACTGCAGTATGTGAGAATTCAAATTAAATTGTTGTTACAAGGATAGTCTTCCCATTTTGTCATATTTTGTCTGCAATGACAATAAAGGCATTCATTCATTCATTCATTCACATAATATTTTAGACATTTGTAGTATAACTAGTATCTAGGTTGTAAAAAAGAGTAGTTTATTTTTATGGTTATATGTCATGCTCTTCTTGCCAGCAGAGTAACATTTGCTTAAATACTCTATATTACAAAATTAAAATGAAAAACTAAAATTAAATTAGGCGTATGTTTAAATTGGGCTCCATTGCATGGTAAACTGCTATTCTGTTTTTGAAGTGTAAAATATCTACATTATGTAGTATAAGTGGGGAGAAGATAAGATTGTTTAAATCAGAGCACATAAAACAATTGCATAAGGTAAAAGGAATTTATTGATTAGTTGGGATGTCATGTAACTTCTTCATGATAAAAAAATGTCTTATGATGTTATTTTTATGACAAGCCCATAAAAATAATACCGCATTTGCTATTTATAAGTGGGTACATAGGAATTCTTTAGTTTTCTTCAGTTTTCACATAGCCCATTGTTCTTTCTTATGAGACACACATATTCATTTGAGAGCAAAGTCTGGAGTTAAACCAAAGAGTCACCCATTTATCCGTGTCTGTGGAGCAGATTTTGGGCCTCTGGATTTGAAATGACGACCTTCCAGTCATGAGTCCCAAATACTTTATATATCTTGCTCACAATAATTTTGTGCTTTTATTGTAATTCCAACAGATAATTCAAGTATGAATCTCTTACAAAAAATATTCCAGTTGTTTAGTCATAGATATAGTGTATATATTCTTTCCTGGAATACTGCTTGGCCTTATTCACTTAAAACAGGAAATGATGGGGCCCTAAATCTTATTAATAATTCAGCCTGGGAGATAACATAGAGAGGATGTGCTCCCAAATTTTGAGGGGCATGATTTTCAGAAATTTCAATTAACATCCTGGTTGAGATGATATGCAGCTTGTAGCAGGGGTAATGGATTGTCTATAAAATGACTGTTCAAACAGTTATATGATCTCTTCAGTGTTACAATATTTAGTTTTGAAAAACGAATGTATTTACATAGTTAAAACATTGAAAAAGAAGGGCTGATATAAATTTGGCATTCATGTTTATGTAATGCTTACATAATTTCTCCCTGAAATCAGAAGAATAAATGGTAAACAAAATCTTGTGTACACAATGAAGGAATTTCAATTAATAGTGTAATGCTTTACTATTTCCCTGAAACAATAATGTATTATTTTGATCACAACATCTCGAATTACAAATGTCCACTCAATGCAATATATTAAAAATGACGCCAGGTAATGTTTTAACAAAATCTTAAATACTTGTTTTTTATTCTAAAAACATCCACTGAGTCCTGTCATTTTTGGGTTGTGCCATGGTAGATACGGTTGATTATTTAACTTATTAATTAGCAATAGTTGATCCCTAGCAAATAACTGCTCATAGGGGGCAGTCCAGAAAGGAAATGCCATGTGGCTTATTAAAAGTTTTGAGTGACACTTGTATGTCGTTCGTGCTGGATATGCCATGAAAATAAGCATGCTGCTTTCTGGCAGAAATCTATCAGATATGTTGTGTAGAACCATGTTAATATAATAATTCTAGCAAAGCTATATACGATAATAGTATATCTATGATATATATGTGTGTCAATGGAAAACGTTTATTCAGTCTTTTAGATAATTTGCGAATGTACATAGAAGTGTAGATCTGTATATAAATATGCTGTTTTATTTATTTATCAGACACTTTTACCCAAAGTGATGTACCTCTGCCCCCCACCCCAGAAATCAGGGTCAGACAGTATGTGGAGTAGTTGCTCAGTGATCTAAATAGTAAAATCACTCCATAGACCCTGGGATTTCAATCCTCACTGTTATTTATGTTGGTGCACTTTTTTTTTTTTTTTCTCTTTACACTTTTTATTACTTTACTCTTACTTCTTTTACTTCTCTTATTTACTTTATTATTTATTATTGTTTATTACGTTCATTGTTGTATTGGGTTAACCGGACCATGTGTACGCAATTTCGTTCCACCTCATGCAAATGTGGTGCGAATGACAATAAACATTCCTTGATCCTTGATCCTTGATTTGAAGTGACGACCTTCCTATCACAGGCACTAATGCAGACGTAATGCATTAAGCCACACCCTGCCCCCATGTATATATACAAATAATATAATATAGCTTGATAAAGATATACGATCATGTATGTTTTTTAATTTAATTAACGCAAACATTTTTCTTTGGCAGCCTTTGGGTATTCTTTGAGTATAATATTGTAGTAAAATTTTCTACATATAAAGAAGACAAATGTCAATTTTCCTTAATAAATGAACACAGTACATTTTCTTGAATTACATTGTTTATTTGCAGGAAACTAATCTCCAGCACAGACCATAAAACTCTAATATTAGCTTGAATTAAAAGGATGATTTTTCTTTAACTTTCTTAATGATTTTGTGTATACATGTTTATATTCTGTTCTTGTAAATAGAGAGTGTAGGGGATGAATATAAGAAAGAAAATTAAATCTGACTATTGTAGGTGACATTTGTGCAAGCAGAAGAGCAGTTCTCTTAAACAGCCTGGAAATGTGCTTGCGAATGGGTGCAAACTCCCAGAGGCTTGAAAATGACTGAGAACATCTTGGAAGCATGATGACATTAGTGGTCGGCCTCATGCAGCTCATAATGTCATGCAAATTAAGTAAATGCTTCAGAGAAAATTAGTTACTAAAGTGCGGCTATCACTGGTTAGAGCCCATTGCTCCAGAATGCCAGATCACAACACATTGTCTGCCTCAAACTTATGTGAACTCTCCGGGTAATGATTTCTGGTAACGGGAGGGAAACAGAGAAACTATGGACAGCATTTTTGAAGGACGTTAAGGTAAAATATATTAAGAAACAATAGATCTGTTTACAGTTTCCTTAAAAACATAAGGTAATGCTTTACATCAACTGTACCTTCATGATGCCTTTATAATGCATTCATAGAACATTCAGTGCACCTCCAGGATGTATTCCTGATACATTTATGGAACATTCATAAGCAGCTTGTAAGTATACCTTAACCTCCTAACATACCTACACGTCTGTAATATACAGTTGTAATTGTACAATTATAATGTTTATTATCATATAATGTTTGTTATTAATGTATATTAAAGCTGTTAAGGTATGTTAGGATGGTAAGGTGTACTTGCGTGCTAATTATGAATGTTATATGAATACATATTGGATGCATTATGAAGATGCAGTTAACATAAAGCGTTACCAAACATAATTTAACTTTGACAATAAATATTATTAAGCTTCAGAATTTTGATATAGACTTTTGTGTTAAAGACCAAAGTGTTTGTTTTTCCTGTTGGGTGTTCTTGCATGGTTTCTGCAGGGATATTTTGGAGAGCATTCCCTGGAAGTTCTCAGAAGTTGATCTTGAATATAGATGGGATGGCCTTTACTTTAAAGTTTCATAACAAAGGGCATAAAGAGTTCATGGAGAGAGTTGAGGTGAATGTTTTATGCAGAGTTTGACTTACAGAAAAGCAAGGCCCCTTGGATCTATTTGAAATGTAATGAGGTAGTGATCAAACTGGACTGGGGTTTCAAAAGCAATAACTATAATGCTTAAATGAAGATCAAGTGAGATTTTTGAGGCTAAGAAACTATGGAAACCGTGAGAAAAAGGCTAGGTTAGACAGAACCCTTAAAAAACTTTAATATCATCAGTATTGTCATCAACATGAAGACTAAAGTTTCCCTTAAGCATTTCTGATACCAAGTCAGTAATGAAAGAAGTAGAAAGTTTCCTTTAAAATGACCTTAATGACCTTAAAGAGTACCTGGATTATAACATTTGTTTAGAGATCTATGGATATTCTATGGATTTATATAAAGTTATTGTATTTGTTGTTTCATTGGAGATATTCATAATCATTACATTTTTTTATTTAAATTCAATTAGAGGCTGATGTTGAGAAAAATCATCAAATCTTTCCCCCTCCAAAGTGACTGAATGAAGTTTCACTTCTCCACTTTATTTCTTGGTTTAGTCCTTGCAATGTCATTGCCTGCATTCACTTTTTTAAAATGGCAACTGTTCTGATGTTCAGAAGTTTGTACAAATTGAAACATTTTGGGGAGTTTTATTGAAACAGATGGCTTGCCTTTTTCACTCAGAAATTAATATGTTAATGCTTATTAGTGTGACTTTGAATTACTGTCTTTATTCCCAGTTTGATAAAGCTGGGATATATTTTTGTTGAAGACTGGACAGATAAATTGATATTACTTAATTAGTCTTTTTCCTAATTATTATAACACTGATAGCAGATAGATGTTATCCACCTGCAGTGAATTGCTTGCTGACTACTAACTGATAGGTAGACCTAACTCAAAACTTCTGTGTAAATGCAGCAATTTACTATTCATGCGGCACTCAGGAAACTACTGGTTATCCCAGTTGATAATAAAAATGAGAAAAACACAAAAGGAAATGAAAACGTGTCATATATTGTTGTTTTTTTATAGCTGTGAGTTGGTATCTCTGTGGTACTTCTGGCTCATGCAATTTTAATAAGTCCTTGTTGGCAAATTCATTTCATTTTCATCATGCCAATTGCACATTATTGGTGGGTTGGAGTCTTTCTTCCTTGTAGTGGATTTGAAATCTGAGTTAAGTTCAAGCTTTAGGTACGTGACTGGGTTGATCACAGAATAAGATACACATCTTTCCACAATGTCCTAGGCGCCTTTTTGTAAAGAACTCTAGATACATGGATGGATGGATGTATGGTACCACGCAATAGTTTTGGGCAATGAAAGAAAATAATGTTTAAATGATCTTCGTGTTAGCGTGATAACTATAATATTATGTCTGTCAAAGTGTGTTAGCTTTCAAAATTTCCTAATGTTACCCCATTATTTGCATTTGCCATTCAATACACTCATGTATTTTTTCAACAAGATATTAGTAATGATTCAAAGAAGAGAAGAAATTCTTGTTGGTTTTTATTGTTACTGTTAATTTACACATGTTGTAATGTTGAATTGTTTTTTTCTGTGCAAAAATACAATTACTACCCAGATAAATGGGTTTAAACATATCCTTTGACTGCCTGACTTTCGATAGATAGATAGCGAGATGGATGGACTCTGTTACTGTGGATGTCTATCCTGAGTTAATGAGACAGAACTATCATACTTAATAGAACCATATCCCTAGTTCTACATATGCATAATTATATTTAATACAAACAGCACTTTAATGTTAATTGAAATGACCTTTCATCATAAATTATCATTTATGAGCACCACAGCTGATACAATAATGTCAAAGCTGTAGTTTCGCAATTTTAAGGTCAACTCTGCTGGCCTATTCACGTCACGCCTTAAATTGGAAATACTGCAGTGTGTTGACCTGCAAAGACTAGAATATTGATCAGGATGCGCTGATCACCAGTGGACTAAGTGCATAACAAATGGTCCCAGAAAATTGACTTACATTGCAGCTGAAGACAATCAAGTCTGCAGTCATGACCATGCATCAGATTCACGACAGTTTCGGTGACAGTGTTCCGTGACAAGGAGGCTTGCCTCTCCAGGATGTGATGGATATTCCACAGAAGACTCGCCCTTAAAGGACAGAGCATACATTCTCTTTTATATGGCATTTCCCTTCAGTTGACAGGAATGGGAAGTGTAATTGAAAATATTCACATATATCTAAAAGGTAATAGGGAGATAAAAGGTGTTACTACACAGCAAATTAGAAGATTGAATCAAGCTTTTGTAAATTCCCAGATATTTACATTGGTTGAATTATTAGCATTGTAATTTGCTTTCGATAAAATATTTGCTGGACTGCATTTAGTTTTCATTCATTTAGTGCAATGTAATGTTTTTTCATTATTTATAAAACATTTTGGAATCACATATTATATTGGGAATAGCAACATTACAGCACTTCTATACACATAAGTGGTCAATAGCCGCTTAGTTAATGGAGAAAAAATAGCGATATCCTTCTCTTTGTTCCAGAGCATCTGAAGCAGGGTGTGAATATGGTTCAAGGGCATTCACTTTCACATTCTCTCTATTGTCATTTTTCCTATTAGTGTATTCGCATACATAAAAAACCCCCAAAATGCTGTTCCCTCCACCTGGCCAAACATTGCCATTGTCACATTGTGTCGAGGGAAGACCCAGAGGCCTTGATACTAATTCCAAGACGAGCTTCATTAACTCAACAAAAGGGTGTAAAAGCAGGGTCATAACGCTTACAGGGGAACACAAGACTGTGAGACACTTGTTTTCCGATTTGACTTTCACTGCCGGCCCCAGGAGAATGGGCTCCCCCTTTGAGTCTGGTCCCTCCCAAGGTTTCTTCCTTCTAGGGAGCTTTTCCATGCCACTGTCACCTCTGGCTTACTCACTGGGGGCTTTGGGCAGGGATGCTGTAAAGCACTTTGAGACAAACCGGCTATACAAAAAATAAATTTGTTTGTTTGTATATGTAACGAACAAGGGAGCTAACGAGGGGTGGCTGGGAGTGATTTCCACACAAGGGTTAGGAACAAGAGGCAAGACGAGGGATAAATGAGTAACTGGCACGGCTTGTTAGGGCGATGATGGGGAAGAGACAAGCAGAGATATGGCAGCCGTGGTAAACAACAGACAAATATACAAATACCACAATATCACACTTTCATTCAGGAATTCATCCGGAAGCCCATCAGGACCACTGAAATGGTACTCTTAATGAAATCCTGTACCTGTGCAAGATCAGACACATGCACAGACATTTTTTTTGGAACAGGACATGAAATGAAAGTGTAAAACATAGTTTAATGATAGAGGAATGTGTTGTGTGTGTGTGAGGACATGGATATCCTGTTACCTCCAGGAACCAGAAGAGCAGTTTGAGTGTCTGATAATGAACCCATACTTTTAACTGAAACTGAACTGAATGCAGCACATGCTGAATGGATTTTTGGAGTAGAGACCAAGAAATGGGAAATATTTCAGAAAGGCCTTGAGCGAATGAGAAAGACCCGTAGAGGAGGGGTTAGGGTTAGGGTTCGGGGTTGAAGCAACTAGATACATCAGATTCATAGGTACCGTCTCCTCTACAATCTGATTGGTTATCTCTCCGAACCAATCATTCTTCATTCTGCCCTCAGAACATTTTTGTGCAAGTAAAAATCCCATGAGCTTTCCTGAAGCACACTGAGACCTTTCAAACTAAGGATATCATGTATATGACAGTAAGTTTTAGATTAAAATGAAATTTTATATGCTATTTCGCCCTGGCCCTTTGCGGATAAGATTGGCCACCCCTGAGTTTGAACTTCTTAGTGGAGTATGGATTGGCTCCATTGACCTCTAGGTTATGGGCCTAGCAGATTGCTTGGATAAGTTGTGAAACAATTAGATGTTATCAATGTCAGAGTGGCACCACGGTGTTAAGGAGTTTTATGTCCAGGGTATCAGGCAGCTTAAATGGGGAAAAGAGAGCACAGTGTAGCATCTTGTGTGGAACTAATAAAATGTTTAAACCTTTAGAAATACTGGTAGCAATCAACAAATTATTTAACTGCCTTTATATTTTTGTGGAACAGTTCTGGCTCTTTCAGAGAGGAAAATGGAAATCATTGAGTTTACCATCAGCCCCTCTATTGCTAATCTTAATCCGTGTCAACTTGTTGCGTGTGATGTCAGAGTGACTAGATACACTTCAAAGTGAGAGATAAAATCTGAACTCATTAGTAAACTACAGAAATTGAATGTATTGTCGGATTCAGCTCCAGAGGAAGGTATGATGTTGGCCATGTCTATGGAGGCTAAGTTTGACAGTGATGATTACTACTCAGTGTAGTTTTGAAGCAAAGAATGTCTCTCCTTCCTCTTTCTGATCAGAGGATGTTATACCCGTGAGTATGACAGTTGGATTTTAATGTGAAATACCAAAAGTTAGGCTCCAGGAGTTGAAGTTTGGTCAGTGAAAAGTTGAGCTTTTGATTTGCTCACTTTGGTTTGGCTTGCTTCATGCTTCACCTGACAACTCATTTGATTTCAGTGTTGGGAAACAACATTTTTGGCATTTTCTAGTGTTGCAGCGTCTCTATGCCATGACATTTGTGGACTGATCTTCTGCAGAAAAGCAGCTTCCTCTGCTTTGTCAGTCAAGCAAATTCTGTTAAAGCTGATGTCATGAATGCTTATGAGCTTATGGATGCTTATAATGCCCATAGATATGTTAGGAATCAATCATGCGTCAGCTCTCCAAAGTTTTATTGGGTTCGCCAGAGAGATTACCTCTCTCTTCGATATGATGGTGCAATGCTGTCAATAACTATCTTTGATTAACAGAGATAGTTGATATAGTTGGAAGATTTTAAAACTAGCCCTGTGGAATTTTATAGAAGTGAATAAAGTCTTTTGTCAATTTCACAAGTGATGATTGGAGAGATTAAGACGCACTTTGGGGGAAACTTAGATTAGATTAGATTAGATTAGATTGACTTTATTAATCCCACAATGGGGAAATTCTTTTGAAACAGCAGCAGTTGAAAAGAAAAAAAGACAGAATAACAGGATCCATAGGATCAGCAAGATAACGGTATAAGAACAATAAGCAGGGTTCTGTTTATGACGTCATAGGCAGGAGGGATGTGTCCTTTATTCTGATTGGTCCAGGGGTAATGTCCATATATGGTATCAGATGTGCTTGACTGTAAGGGGCCACATGGTGGCGTGTCCTTAGGCTAAGGACAGGGGGGCATTAAACTTTGAGAACAAAAATACATTACATGTATTTATTAATGTGTTATTTTAATTACATTTTAAGGAATAATAAAAAACATATAGCAGAATGAATGTAAACTAGCGCATAAAGTCCAGCGGGTGTCAGGCCGCAGCCACGTGCTGTTAGGAGTAGGCACACGTGTCCCAACTTTCCGTATTTTAAAAGAAGAAAGCACTTAAACTCGTTATATTTAACCAACATGTTTAAAGAAGAAAACCTTTAGCAGTATTTACCAATGTTTTATTTTGGTATAAGGTTGAAGAAAGCATTTAACCAGAATGATGTGCTCGATCTGCCTGTACCGCATGCGCGTAGAGACATATCCCAGCACGCTCTCTCTCTCTCTACTCATGTAGCGCGTGTGCGAGGAGACACGACCCCATAAAACATCATATCCCAGCATGCTCTCTCCGCCATGTAGCGTGACCATCATCCACTGTGCCGCGAGAGTACATAGTGTCTATAGCACACTGTTTAGCCCAGGGTTCTTCAAATCTGGACCTCGATTCCAAATCCAGGCCTTGTTTTCGGTTCTCCCAGGTAGTTGTTTAATAATTACTGATTCTGATTGGTCAGAGGCTTCACACCTGACTGACAGGTAAAGGAA
>JAODJU010000033.1:7256948-7278137 GCA_026776725.1 Gnathonemus echidnorhynchus
AGTTTCAGACACACCAGGCAGGACTTGACAGCTCTGTGTTTTCTCCCAGCACCAGGGGCCCCTTATTGGTTTATGCTTTGATGCTCTCAGCCAGCAGATCAGTGATGATCTCCAACTGTCCGCCTGGGTGTCTTGACCAAGGTTCTTATCTCCAGTGTCATGAATCATGATAGCACAGAGGACATCTAATTTATGAAACAGACATCAGACATTTTGTTTTGTAGTCATAGGGTTTATATTAATAAATGTCTTCAATTAATCAAGAGAAACAAAAAAAATACTTGACAGGGTTGTTATGCAATAATCTGAAGGCAAGATGATTCAACTTTTGTCTGTTTTTTAACAAGCTCCAGTAAAAAACATGTTACTCGCTGTCCAAGTCTGACTCAAAGTGGCACAAGTCCTCCACTTTCCCATAATACATCTCTGGCTCAGAATCTATCTTTGCCAATGGGGTGCTTGTGTGTAAAAAGTCAAGAGTAGGACAGCTGCGGGTGGTGTTGAGGGCTGCGACTTGGCCTGCACGTGCTATGTTAGCCTGAATTTCAGTCCTCGTGGTTGGCCCAGGCGGAGAACGTTCATCAAAGTCCATGTCATCCTGGAAGCTTACCAGTGGGGCGCTCACTGGCTCTGAACCACTGATGGGACAGATCAAGGCATAAAGTGTCAGTGATCCCCTGTAAGTGGAACATTCCAGTAACATGCAGGTTTATCAAACTTTCTAAAAATACTCTAATCCTTTGAATACAGGACCTATTCCATCTTGTGAAAAAAACACTTATTTTTACACTCATTAAATTCCTTGTTCGTGTTGCCTGTTTATTTCATAGCAATGCACAACGATGGAAATCCTTTAAATAATTATTGTATCAACCACATTTCCTGGCTATCGCACATCTACTGGCGTCCTTTTCTTTATGGGCTCATTTTCTGCCCTTTACATTATCATTAATATTCCAGGACTGATAACAATATTGAGGGAGTGAAATGGTAAGCACTGTTCCCTCACACCTCTAGGAACTGGGCTCGAGTCTCCACACTGGCTCCATGTATGTGGAGTTTTCATGTTCTCCCCGGGTTGTCAGGGAGTTTCCTCCAGGTTATCTGGTCCCCCTCTCCCTCCCCCTCCCCCAAACAGCTGGCACCCCTCTCTGGGTTAATCCCTGCCTTGCACCCATAATTTCCAGGATAGGCTCCAGACCCCCAAGACCCTGAATAAGACAAATGGATGCAGAAAATGTATGGATGGATGATAACAATATTGTAAATGACACTTTATCCAGCTCTCTCCAGATTTGATTGTCCAACCACAGTCGATAATTACAACTAGAGCGAGCATCCAATTAAGGCTTCCGGCTATCATAGCGAAGCACTTCAATATTGTGCGCCTTCCGGAGTATATATCATTAGGAGAAAATAAATTAGGCTAAACGATCCTTGTTGGCATCTGTGTGTTTGAACAGCGTAAACCTCCACAACACAGCTCTGACACAGCTAGACACAGCTCTGTCCCTTGTCCCCGTACAGTACCTCCTCCTGGAAGTCTCAGTCACAGAGATCAACCCCCCCTTCTCAGTGACACAAAGATCTTCCCGGTTTCCAGTAATGAAAGTCACCTGAAAGATATGAGGGCAGTAATTTTCTGAGGTACTGTATCATTTTACATTCAGTAAGTCTCACATAGTCCAGCAGACTTCCAATTTTACATCACAAACATTTGCCAAGTCTATCAAAGCAAGCTGAATACTACAAAGTT
The DNA here is from genome assembly GCA_026776725.1 of Gnathonemus echidnorhynchus. Taxonomy (NCBI): domain Eukaryota; kingdom Metazoa; phylum Chordata; class Actinopteri; order Osteoglossiformes; family Mormyridae; genus Gnathonemus; species Gnathonemus echidnorhynchus. The sequence goes on from JAODJU010000033.1 coordinate 7,258,705, forward strand.
TTATCTTCATATGTGCAATGGAGTCACAGATTATTTATGCCTAATACAGAGAGTGCTGTTCTCGCTTTTCCTTTGCCTACCTTGGGATAGCACTGGCACATACTCCACACAGTGCCCACGCTCACCATGAGTATACCCATGGCACAAAAAGTGACAAACACCTGTGGTTCCTCAACGCTCATGATGAAGAGGCCGAGGGCCACCACCAGCAGCCCAAGCACGATGAGCCCGTAGCGGTAGGGTTTGTTCTCAGCCATGGCGAAGACGGCAAGGAAAACGACATTCAGTAAGACTCCGCAAAGAGCGATTTTTCCTGAAACACACTGAACTTGGCGGCGTCGGTCTCCTTGTCTGTGACACTGCCCGGGTACAGTGGGGTTGAACAGGAACCAGTGTGGGCCAAGCTCTGCTCATCTGGGCTTGACGGAATGCACCGTTGACCAATCGGTCGGCGTCTCCCACATCAGTACACCTGCAATGTGCCTTTGCCAGCTAACCTTGCCCTTGGCTGTCTGCAGATCACATCAGTTACTCATATATGCCACCAAAGCCTAATGACACAATACAATTCCAGGAATGTAGAAGTAGTTTCAATCCTTGAACCAAGCATTCTTAGGCTAGCTACAGTGCTCAAAGAAAGTCTTGTGACGCTTGGTTTGTTCAGGAAAAATAGTGCAAATTTACTTATTTTAAAATTAAAAATCATTACTTTATTCATTCGTTTACATAGCATATATACCTCAGGTCCTCAGGTTACGACGTCTCGACATGCGACGTTTTGAGTGTATGACACTCACTCCCATAAAAACTTTTAAAAATGCTGTTAGCGTCATACGCTTACCTATACCATTTTGGACTGTTAAAAGTGCAAGTGTTCCATTTGTGAAGAGGCAAGCCATCACAATAGAAGTGAAATTAGAAATTGTAAAGAGATAAGAAAAAGGGTGTGTTTACATTTATACGAAAATTCGGGTTACGTCACTGTCGTAGGAATGGAACTGTGTCGTGTATCACATTAGAAAGAACCGGTAATTTTAAGTAAAACATCAAGTAATAATAAATTGAAATCCAAACTGTAGTTTTAAAACTGAGTTAAAATTTCATCAGACAAGCAGTCTGATTGGGTGTTTTTTAATTAATAACATCTTTGTGATAATATGAAACATCAAATATTTGTGTTCCTTTGGGAAAAAATTACTACAATTGCAATTAATAGCAAAATATCAAGAACAGAACTAAATGAGTCAGTCAAAAAAATTATGACACTTAATAAGGAAATGTGTACACATATGTTAAACATTGCTTTCAATGGATGTTTGTTATGAAACAGTTACTTAATTTACAGATTTAAGTAAGCGTCCCAAGACTTTCTGTGAGCACTGTGTATAAATCCATCCATCCATTGTCCAAGCCGCTTATCCTACTGGGTCGCGGGGGGTCCGGAGCCTATCCCGGAAGCAACGGGCACGAGGCAGGGAACAACCCTGGACAGGGGGCCAGCCACTGTGTATAAATCCTGTGCTCTAAATATTTAAAAAAAGTTGTGGAAAAAAGTAGATTTAATTCTGATGCTAATTTGAATATCAACTTGTTTGTATTTTCCAGTATGAACCTTTCCTGATGTTACACCAGTTTCTAATATGACACATAGGATACTTAGTCTGAATAGTAATACTGTATGCATTTGTCTTTATATAAAATATACCTTTTACTGCTAAAAATGTACCTTGTATTCCTTCGGGGGCCATGAAGCACTGAAGCACTTGGTTGCTCAAAAATGCCAGTTTAAAATATAACAAAAGTATTTTTAGCTTCATTTATTGCTGTCTGACTCTTGGCAGGTAATACGAATCTGGCATCAATCCAAGCAGGGAGAACATGCAGAAAATAATGAACAACTGTGCTTTTAAAGTGTCAGTTTTCATTATTGCATTATCTGTAGAGGTAACGTTCATTTCTGCTTCCTGTTCTAGTCATTGTACTTGTTATACCTTGGGTTAGGGTTACATGTCATATTTTTAATATCTTAAAATTAATTAAGATAATCAGTTAATGAAACACAAACCATGACTTTTTTTCAAATATGGATAAACATTACACAGGTCAAACAGTAGTCTGTGTCATTCTTCATACCGTCTAAATTACATTAATCCCTAACAAAAGATAAAAGACCTGAATCACTGTTTATACTCCTAGTGAGGAAACCAACAGTCCAGGCTTCTGAGTATCACAAATAAGCAAACACTGAGTAAGCAGGAATCTTACCATTAACATAACAATCTATGACGGACGTTCAGCTCAGCATCAGGAAGCATTTGTGATGAGCTTGTTCCCAAACTGTGCCTTGTGCTGCCTGGAAAATGCTCCAGGTCCCCTTGCAACCTACTGTAAGATGAGTGCTTATTAAACAGACAGATAAATAAACATACTGTCCCCAGTTAAATATAACCTGGAAGCCAATGATTAAGTCAGACAAACAACCTGTTTGTGCCACTTTTACGCTCAAAAATATCTATGTATGATAGAATGAACGTACAGGCAGTCCCATGGTTACAAACAAGATCCGTTCCCTAAGTTTGTGTTTAAGTCGAATTTGTAGGTAAGTAGAAATAATAATAATAATAATATGTAACTACATACAGTACTGTACTGTACATCGAGTTGATGAACCTCTGAAGCCGTGCAATGTTTTCTCAAGCGTCACAAATTTGTGCATGTCTTAGTTATCATGAACCACTGTATTTAACCCAAATTTTTTATATAATAGGCTTCATTGCAGCCTGTTTGTAAGTAGGAGTTGGCCGTAAGTCAGCTGTTAACCTGCATATTTCCTGCATCTCAGTGAGACATTAGGTAAGATTTTTTTCTTGTGGGTCGTCCATCAGAGTCCATTTACAGAGATCACACGTTTCCATGGAGACACTGGAATGCAAAACCCCTGGTATTCCACAGTCCATCTGAGATGTTTGTGCTGATGTCCTAGACAGGTAAAAGTAGGCAGTATATGAAATAGGAGTCAGAGTTGGCGTGCTCGTGCTTGTGTCTTCTCTCAGTGATCCATGAAGAACTTGGCACAGTGCGTTAAAAAGTACTCAAGCCACAAGGCAAATGTAACCGTGGATATAAATGAAGGAACTCTTTGCTCCTGTGTCCCGCTCCTTTGTACGCTGAAAATTCTAGTGGGATACTCCGTTTTATCCATGCACGCTTACGGACTAGAGTGTGCTTATTGTGGCGTGGGTTCCCTGTACCTGAATTTGTGTTTGGTCACCTTAAGGATGGACTAAAGGGACCTGTGAGCATCAATGGTGCTGGACGTTGTCCAAAGCAGTTTTCATGACTGTCTCATACGAAGGTGGTGGGTCGGTGTTCCACAGTGGCGGAGTTCCAGGTTGAGTGTGCATGTGGCTGTTTGCTGGCTCCGTGTCCTCAGACATGGCTCTGCGCATTCGGTCAAGCCTCCTGGAGGAAAAAGGCGGCCATTTTGGCAATAAATTCGATGTCTACCATATCAGGGATATTCAGTATCTCATACTTCATACCTAATGAATACTGCCTACAGATAAGCACTCAATAACACTACATTCAGTCCATGTACTTTGTTGTTAAAAAGAAATTATGTGTTAGAAAAATTGTTACATAAATGCCTAGGAACCTGACCAGCTGCCTTCCCAATTACTTCAATAAAAATAAATACAGAAATGTGCATGCTAACTCATTTAGAGCACTTTTCATGTACTCCACTGACAACAGACGGCCGACAGCTACGGAAATATGACATCCTGCATCTGAGTAAGAGTAACCATCATACTCTCGCTTTCCCGGCTTGTTAGATGAGTCCACATTGTGTGGAATTACACTCTGAAACCATATTTATTCCACTCACAATAAAAAGCAAGACCTTCAACCCCTTTGTTGTGCTAATTATCCCAGCTTGCTAACCACTTCAACAGACACGCTGAACTGATTGTAATGCTCATTCAGCTATGATGGCTGTTCATCTGGTTAAGTTCTGCTAATGCTAACACTGTCTTCCCAATTGTACAACTTCAGTATGGTGTTATTAACAAAAAAGATAGAAATGAAGTGCAAAGGCATATCGAATAAATATAATAAATGAATGTGTGACTTTATCCAGACTAATATCTCTAATATCTATATTTCTTGTCACAAGGCTTTACTGTTGCTCTAATCAAGAATGTGAAATCTACACATGCTTTACACCTTATTTCACTCACTTCCTGCACATTTTCGAAGACACTGTGTATCCTCAGACACAAAAGTATCGCGTGATATTTAGCAGTGCTAGTGTTTAACATAAACAGCACTGACAGGCACAGATTATAAACAGAGCAGAATACGGGAAGTGTGGACCAGAACCTTTCTTGACTGCTTCCTTGACCTGCTTCTACAAGCAGGGAAATCCATCACGTCAATTTTATCTTTATCTGAAGACTACAAGCTTTTGGGAGGCAGACAGATTCTACAGCTTACAACCCGCACCAAGACTTCAGTTTTAATTATGTGTGTAAAATACACTACTCCTTTTTAATCACATTTAAAAGATGACACTAGGATCTGCACGACAGCAGATCTGGCATGGTGACACTGTGACAGACTGGCGTACCTCTGAATAATGGTAGCCTGGTGCCGAGAGTAGCGTGTCCCCGTACGAGGCTGCAGCATAAAGTGACCAGGGACGGTCATGTGATGGGACTTCATCCCCAGGCAGAGGCCCAGCACCATAAGGAAGATCCCGAACATGCCCAGTCCCAGGCCAAACCAGGCCACCACATGGCCGACACACAGGAACAACAATCCTCCCACCGTCATGAAGAGGATGCCCAGTGACACCACTGCGCCATGAGGGGGTGGCATCCCTGTCCTGGCTGTCACACTGCACACCTCCGTTCGTGGCTTTTATGGACCCTGCTGATGAGGAGCAGAAGCATATTATTGTGGGAAGCAGTCCAGCAGAGTACAGAGGTCAGCCAAGAGCACATTGGTGTGACAGCCAATAGGTAAGGTATTAATCTGCCGTACGTCTGTGTTTGTCACATCGAACCAAGAACAATATGATATCTTTCCATTGTTAGTCCAAACTCCTGCCTAACTACAGGAAATTTACACTACGATCATTAAGGTTCTTCCACCACATCAATTTTAACTTCTGTAGTTTCTTCCTACTGTGGTAAACCTGAAATGGGAAACTCGTGTAAACTCCAAAATATTCAGGATTAATATAAACGTCTTCTCTTAGTAAAGACATGATTGCTGATTTTGTGTGTGTGTGTGTGTGTGTGTGTGTGTGTGGTCATTCAACACTCGTGATTGGGCATGAAAATTGATGTCGAAATAAAACTACATCCTGACAAAGTAATATGTTGTGTCCATCGTAGTTTAAGCGGTACACTTAGCAGAACCCCCAACAAAAGATATTCATACATGCATTGTCGAAAAGAGCTAGAAAAATGGACATTTACTAATTTCCACAGCAATCCATAGGTAAACGTTAGATCCCAAAGCCTTGCCTGAGAGTCTGCAAATCAATGGCGAATTGCTTACCGACAAGCGGACGCAGTTTCCTGCACTCTTTCTACAAACCTTTGGACGTGCTGAGCAAATTACAAAATGGGTCGAGCACGTCGGGTCATCCTCGCTCGTCTCCCCGGCTTTTAAATTCTGTTTTGCAATAAGAGCAACTTAAAAAAAACAAAACAAAGAAAGAAGAAGTGTAACTTAGCCGATCTCTTCGTTTAAAAATGTTTGGATGTGTCTTTTGTAAATCCACGGATTTAGATTTAAAAAATAAAAATTAAGTATTGAAAGCGCAACAATGGGCTTTGAGGCTGCATAAAGTAAGTTCGCAGCAGATTTCAGCTCCGGGAAGAAGACGCCAAGCGAGCAGACAGATACAGAGTGTCGACTTGGGTGTGCCTGCAGTTTTCCACCATATTTCCAACTTCAGCAGCACCTTATTTCTTCTCATAACCGAACTTAAGACACATTGCGCCTGCTCCTGCTCACCGCAAGCAGCCTGTTGCTGTCCACTGCCCGGTACCCGCCGCGGGTCGCGCTGATCTGAGTGGCGCTTATTGACGTATCCCATCTGTCGTCGGGAGAAAATGACACTCATTAACGTAAATTCCAAGCTGCAGCTCCTTTTAACCTTGAGGAAAACACTCTCCAGTGGATCAATTTAGGTATTTATGTAATATAAATACCAGGGCAAATAAAACACCTAAGTGGCATATTGGTTGAGTCATATTTTATAGCTTACCCCATCGTGGAAATGTACGTACAAGGTCAAGGACCGAGTTTCATAATAACAATTCCTCACAGACTATGATTTACTTTATTATTGTATTATTAAATACATATTCTCTCTTACGCTATATACATGTATAAACTTATATGCATATACAGCATATTTATATATTTATTACCTATTTTGTGCAAAACATGTCATAAACATTCGTTGGCTGCAGTCAGAATGGGCATATACGTCCAATTACTTAAAGTATGAGTCTGACAATATAAAATGAAAACGGTCCTTTCCCTTATCATTGTCCTCCTTTTGTTTTATAATAATTTTCTAACGTTTATTGCTTTAATATCAAAACAGCACTGTATTAAGTGCTGTTTAAGAAAAGCAGCTTGTGGTAAAATTCCCAATTTCTTTTGTATCCCATGCATGAAATCATGCGCATTTTCTTTGTTTATATTTTGTGGAACATTTTCCTTTTAAATCTCTTGCAAAATCCTTCCAAACATTCTGACATCTTGTAAGATGTATATAGAACTTTTGTTAGTAAATATTTGACTCAATATGCTTGCTAGTTAGGTCTTGTTTGCATTACATTGCAGCTAAACCAGTCAATACAACAGTTTAAAACCCTTAGGAACAGCTAAGATAGAATCATGAAATACAGAACAAGGCATCAGTCGTTTATAGTGATACTCAGCAATGGGATTGAAGGTTTTGTATTAGTTGTCTCAGAGGGGTCATTATGTCCCCCTGGTGTCTTTCTGTTGGGTAGTAATTGTGGTTAATGATCAGCATCTTTTTATGTTTTAAATATCCATCCATCTTCTGTAACATTCATCTTGTCCTGTTCAGGGTCACAGGGGGTCCATAGCCTATCCCAGAGGCTATGGGCACAAGGCAGGGAACCCACCAGCATGGGGTGTCACTCACACACCAGTCACTAGCTTCAGTCTGCCTTGGAAAGGTTTTGGACTGTAGGGGGAAACCAGAGTACCCAGAGGTCACCCCATGATGACAAGGGGAGAACATGCAAACTCTACACACATGGGGCCATAGCAGAGACTCAAGCCCTGCCATAGAGGTGTGAGACAGCAACGCTAACCACTGCACCACCATGCCATTAAGTCATCCATCCATCCATCCATTTTCCAACCTGCTTATCCTACTGGGTCGCGGGGGGTCTGGAGCCTATCCCGGAAGCTATGGGCACGAGGCAGGGAACAACCCTGGACGGGGGGGCCAGCCCATCGCAGGGTCCATTAAGTCATGTCCTTTACTATTAAATAAATGTATTTGTCAAGTTAAAATGATTATAATAATTATAACTTTTACAGTCAAATATGCAGACACTTTTAGAAATAGTCAATCATCCAGAACAAAGGGTGAGGGCAAAACCCATGTTTATTTACTTATATAGAATGACCAAAGCATGTGCCTCTCTTGTCATTATAGCACATGATTGTAGTTCCAAGTCATCATTCCTAAGTACACTGTACATAATTAAGCATTTCATTGGTGTGTCTTGGACATTGAGGTCGTATTTGCATAATGTAAAAGGCCTGTTTGATCTGTGCAATCAAATCAACTGTGAGATCTCCATTTGGATGTAGCTTTATCCAACGCAGACGGATAATCCATTAAGGAAAGGCAACTTGTGGTATAATTAATTTCTAATTGCACTTTTTATATTCCCTGGGTGACATCATGCATGCTTATTTTATGTGTAGCCTGTGGTAATAAATGTTATTTGTTTATTTATTTATTTTTTTGCAAATTCATTCACTTCCTGAGGAAAGTGGCTGATTTTATAGTTATCCAGGGAAGTTGTTTTGTTTCATGCTAAATACATCAATAACTTGTTGTATGAAGTGCGTATGTTGCTTTGTGAAACTGTCTGACTCAAAATCTGCAACTTAGAAGTAGTGCTCATTATAGCCAGACCAGACATCCCTTCTGCTCAGAAACAATAGAAAATATCACGTATCACATCAATACGGCATCCAGAAAGTTGAAGGCAGAACTGAGGCCAACAGGGGTGTTGCTGTGACAGCAGAGGGTGAGAAAAAGGCAGGAATTGTGAAGCATCACTTCATAGCTGCCATTGCCGGAGAAGGGGAGCATCCCACTCGGAATGGACGCAACGTGGAACGTCACACTTCAAAGCTAATCTCCCGAGAGCGGCTAAAGAGCGGCTCAGTGGCCAGTAGTGTGTCTGAATAGCTGCGTTGCAGATGCGTGGAGCTCCTGGTGGTCCTGATGGCGACTTCATATGGAGGAGGGGCTTCCATGTTCCAGCATGATGGATTCATCGGAGGGCTGAAACAAGAGGGCTCCAACGGAGGGTAGTCAAAGTCCTCCCCGTAAATTCCACATCTTTGCCTCTCCAGTGTTCTAGAAGAAATGAAAATGAGAATTGCATCCAGTTTAATTCCTATTTGCATATCTCCATCCTGATAATTAAGTATAAGAGATTTCTTAGTTTCCTATTCAGGACAAATCTTTATATTTTCATTAAGCATAGCAGGATTTGAAATGTGTTTATGGGAGCTTGTAATTAATACGTGGCATATAATTAAAAATGTCGTAATCAATGGTATTGTTTACATTCTTTTTACTTTAAATGGGATGCAAGAATCCTTAAGCAACGCTTGTCATGTGAAAAAATGATAAACTTCAGTTAGTTAAACTGATGTTTTTCCTCAAGTGGTTGACTAATATGAGTTTATGCTTTATTTAATACCTATAAACCATACCAGACTGGACTGAAAGAGAGCAATAATAATTATGTGGGTACAGCCCCCCTCCCCCCACCTTGACAAGGAAAAGCAGTTAGAAAATGAAAGGAGGATGATCTCTAAAAATGCGTATATTAAAATGCATATAGATAGAATGTAAACAGGAAAATATACTAAAAGTTCACTTAAATTGATAAGAAAAGAAAAATGTATACTACATATATATAACCAAAAGCCTTTTTGAGTTATGAACTCGGTGACAATCTAAGTGCAATCTTTATGTATAATTTCTAGACGTGTTGAGGACAAGTGATTCAATAACACCGCCACCCGTCAGAAAGACCAGAAGCAATGCGAAAAAGTAATGAAGCGAAATACAAACAAAAAGTTGAAGTAGGACTAAGCTGAAGCCTGTTAAGTAATCTTTTTTTATGCATGCGTTGAAAGGTAAGAAGTATATCGGTATTTTAGATTAGGCTATATTATTAGAAAGGATTTTCTGGTCAAGTAAAAGTGGGTAACATTTGAGGATGCGAAATAGCAGTAAAATATACGCTATATTGAGACAACCCATGCAACTAACCTCTGTAGCAGAACGGACTGCGATTCGGGGAAATGACTACCGGGCGGAGGGGTGAAGAGGACGTGGTTGTAATCGTCGCCGTAAGGGACTTGGTTGTTCTTTCCATTCATAGCCCAAAAAAGTCCTAGGATCAATAGAAGGGCCCCGAGCACAACACAACAAAGGCTAAACGCATGATTCGTGGTCTTTTCTGAAGCCAAAAACGCAGTCGCCCCACCAGTCGCTATGAGGAAGACGCCGATGAATATAGCGCCATGGTGTAACGACGGCATTGTCCTCCAAGGATGCTGGGCGACCTGAGGATTACCTCTAAGCTGCGGTCCGTGCCGGACGCATTTCCATGGGTGTGCTGATGTCGCATAGACTTCGCTGTTGTTGATTTGAAACCGAACAGGACTGTATAATATATCATAGACAAATCATTAAATATTAAAACCGTATTTTCGCATATATAACATCCTTTAAAAAGAATAAATATTATTAAGGAATGCAAATTACAATGAAAGTACTTCTTTCCCGTTTCTCCAGTTTTTCCGATTGTTAGATATCTTTCCAGGTAGTACACGATAATTTAAAAATGTCTAGCAGTGATCAAAAGAAAAAGTCGAAACAGTCCTATATTTTATAACTCCATTTGAAGTAGCCAATATTAATAAAATGATAATGATATATTTTCTTCAAATTGTATGTCGACGGAAGCATGTTGTACAGAAAAAGATGAGCTTGGTGGGAAAACTACGGTCAGTTTTGGTTTTATGTTCGGTCATATTTATCTCATGGTGCCTAACAGAAGGAGCCAAAAGAAAAAGGTATTACAGCCGCCTGCATGCTGTCAAATTGCTGTTTGGCTGTTGTGTCGTTGCCCCGCCCTACGGACTACTTGGATGAGTAAACTGTTCTTATAATGTCATTCCATACATGGGTATAAAGCGACTTTTAGATTAAAGTTGACCAACCTGTATTTCGGTTTAATATGGTAGTAAGTAACCTGAACAGAATTCCTGGAATGCGGAACCTCAGCCATAATTGTTTTTAGTGGTAAAACTCGTTGTCTGAGTTACTTCATCAATTGTATTAAGTAGTTTTTTGGGCTCGCAAATCATTATGGGCTTTTATTACTTAAGAATAATGGAGTAGGACAATAGGGACCTTCAAGAATGCACCGGTCTGATGTATCGTGCATTTTCATTCAAATTCTGAAAACACACACAACTGATGACACTCTAGGTAGCCTCTTTACCAAGGTGCTTAAATGATCAAAAGTAGCCTATGAATCAATGGTGATTAGGTAAACTTAGATAAACTCTGAAATATGATTATCGAATACCTGAATACACCAACACTGATAAGCACGGCGTTCAGACAGCTTTTAAATATGAGAGATTAAGGTTTTGTTTCTGCCTAGTCAGCTCATTGCATAAAATCTGTTTTCCTGCAGCCCAGAAATATTGCAAGATTCATTAAATATATTGCTCATTAAATTACAAGAAATAGATACATTTAAATTTTAAAATTAGATTTAAATAAATCTTATATTCAGATTAATTTTAAAATTACAGCGTACATATAATCTGAGTTATATAATTAATTCATTCAAAGGATAAGGTGAAGGGTTGAAAAAGATTTAAAAAGGTAAGCACGTCACCAGAGTAAACCTAAGAGAGGAAAAAAGTCAGTGAGTGGGCTTTACCTTGACTTCCACTTGTGCTCAGAGGATATTTTTAACAGCTAGGAAGGGATCTTCAAGCAGCTACCTTTTATCGAAATAATTTAATTAGCTAAATGTTGAGGTGGAAAAACGTCTCAAACATAAGCTTGTTTTTGGTGTAATCTATCACTTATTTTGTTATGTATCTGTAACCTTTTAAATTTGTATTGGCAAATGGTTGAGGTGTTTTCGTTAGGATTGTTAGTGCTTGTACTGAATGCATTTACGGATGAGTTACCAATTGTAAGTCGGTAATTGTGACTCAGATTGGCAGGGAAATGGCTCTTCAGTAGCAGAGTTTCCTGGATCAGTTTCCTAAATGGTCTCATGATTGCAGACAATGTGGAGAACAACAGCTTAATGCATTGCTGCTGGACAGTTATAAACTCATTTGTTGGTCTTTGGGACCAACATCTAAAATCGCTGCCCAGTGAAAAATCAGATCTACAGCATCTACAGCAGAAAGCAGTGCTGTTAAATGCCATCTCACCATTCCATATTCTTATTTTCCATGTAGGCCCTATTGGTTTCCAGTAGATTGATTTTGTAACAGTAGGACATATTAACTCAACGGTATCAACACTGAATTAATTCCATCATTCTTTTGTGATGACTTACCTATGAAGGGCAGACATCCTGTTCAGGGTATATGCCCCAGTCTGTCTAGGATAGGCTAATAATATAATAATGCTCACTGTGTCGGCATGTGAAGGAAATACAGTAAAGAAAGCCAGTCACTGAAGTGCAATAACCTGCCGTCAAATGCTGCTCCCCTTTCCAAACTGAAAGCTCCAGCATTTCTTAGCATCTCTGGCCTGCCATGGATGTGAAACCTGTAGAAGCACCATCTCATCTCTGCTTATTCGTAAGTTACAAGGTGTGGTTTTTAATGGGGGCAAAGTTTCCCTCCAATTTGTTCTTAGATTTTTACAGATTTTATTGCCCCCACTCCTGTATTCAGATAAGAAGGGAGGGTTTCCTCTTCTTTTTCTGTTAATTCTAGTGTCCCATAACTCTGTGTTACTTACTTTTGGCCATCCCATTGCAGGAGCAGTGTTATATTGATTACACTCACCGGATCACCATTACACTACATGAGATACTGTAGTCACATGGCTGTGATTGTTATGACAGCTTCCGTTTCTCCTCTCAGAGTCTCTTTGAGTATCTCATTTCCTGTGTTCAAGGCCAGAATTCCCTACCCCTGGTATAAACAATTGGCATTACATTTAGATGTATTTATTTACCGGACACCTTTATTCACAGCTGTCAATGAGCCAACCAGACATAAGTCTGGCTGGGCTGAGCTCCCAGCAAATGAGCAGTAGGAGGGTAAGTTAGCCTCAGTGATATACAGCATGTTACTCTGAACCAAATCAGAGACCTATTCAAATCAGTGACAAGTGCAAAATTGGGAGCATCCAGAATACACAAGAGTTAAGGGGATTGCAGATTAAGACAGAACAGGTCAGTGGCTTGAGGTATTCCTGCAATAGATGAGTGTTGAGGCATTTTTGAAGGTCGAGGGACTCTACTGACTGGATAACACTGTCAGAAAAAAGGGTAAAATCTTGGTACAGCTTTGTAAAGGGTGACGTGAAAGGTACAAATTGGTACTTTATTCTGAAAGTGTATAATTCTAACTGCAATTTGCATCTTCCTTGTTTTAAGACTTTAAATAGTTGGCGTTTTCTTGCAAGAAAATGGTCATAAACCATTCTCTCCTTATATCTGTAAAGTGTTGCCGTTGACGTTGATTTTACCTTTCACCAAAGGCAGTTAATACTTTGATGTTTAGATTGTTTGATAGCTAGCATTTAAATTTGTACCTGTCAAAATGAAAACATTGTGTATAAATATATGATTTTGTCTGTTCATTTTTAAGCAGTGTCTCTGTCCCAGCTGTGATTGTATGGTTCTCTTCTCGACTGGGTAACATATCTTTCCCTCTCTCTCGCAAGATCAGACAGCCAGTGTACAAGCTACAATTACCTATTGTGCATTTCATCATATCATCGTCTTTTTAGCACTCTACGCTTCCCTTCCCCTCCCCCACATTCGATCAGATAATGCTTAGTCCGACTTCCATTAGCATCAAGGAAATCAAGTGTGGTCTGGTAATTGTGCTTTTCCCCTTTTGAAAATGGCTTTGTGAATTATGTATGTTTTTTTTATTATTATTATTGGACTAAAAGGAAAGCAGGCCTGTTTTGAAAATACACTGCTTTAATGATTCCTGATATTCAACGTTACATGATCACGTTAGCAATATACCCGTTCTCTGCCAACACAAGTTTATACTTTTCAAAACTTGGAAAAAAAATATCACCCATGAATCTTGCTCTTTCTGACTGCCCCCAAACCTTTCTTGCTAATGCGTCCCTGCTGATACTGTTACAGAGGCTGGCAAAACGACTGCTACAAAGACGAGACAAAGGACTCTCATCATCTGCGGAGCTCACTCACAGCACTAGTACTGTCCCAATAATTCTGTTTTAATGTTTTATAATATGCATCATCCAAAGCTTCCGGAACTGTTTTTTTTTTTTTTTTTTTTTTTTCTTTTTTCCTGTTTTTCCATTACTAAAAGCCTCTTTTCTAAATCAATGGCAAATTCTGCAAATTCAGCAGCAATCAAATCCAAAGAAAAGTCATGTAATTTTTACCCAGCATCATTTGCAATGCACACTTCAATGCATTTTTAATATTAATATTTTACTAACAGAATTCAGATTAAGGGCATTTCTTAAAGGGGCAACAACCCCCAACTGTACACTACAATGTGCCCCCCATCTGTAAACTACAACCAATACACATATTCACACTTGATAGATTAAAAATATACCTAACTTTTCTCTTTTTAAATTAATGGACTGTTTACAGGCATATTAGGGGTTAAAACAGAGCATAGGGTATTCTTGGAGTCATCAACTTCACCTTGAAAGGTGATAATTAATAATTAAACAAAAATAAAGTTCTGAATCCATCTGGAAATATGAGGTAAGATACATACTATATGTAGAGCATAACTTATTCAAGGGCCATATTCACTCTGCATTCTCATAGGTAATTATTATTAGAATATGTATGGTCCAGTGTATTTCAGGTATTTGAAAGATCACTTGCATTGCGATTTTATACTTTTATAATTGCAATCTCTCAGCTCCACATTTTTGGTCCCTCCCAGCTCCTGCAAAAACGTGGACTGTCTGCGGGTCTCTGAGGACAGGACTGGGAATCAGACTGGGTATCCGGGAATCTTTTCGATGTTATCTTGAAAAATGGATGATAGATCACTGATGACTCTTCATCCAAATCAGCTACATTCGATCATTGCTGAGTCAGTCTGTTCTAGAAAGTTTCCAATATTTTGGAAAGCCATTTGATTTATTAGAGATGTAAAAGAATGTTGGTACCCTGCATAGACCCTGCTCAGCTCTGCCCAACTCCTTGGTGAGAACATCATGAATGGAGGGGTTTCAGTGGGGGAAACATGGACATGTTATATGTGTTATGGTGGTTATGGAACTTTCAGTTCTAAGACAAAAGGGTTTATTTTCAAAACAAATCACTATAAAAAACTGAAAAGACCAAGAACAGGCAAGAGGACAGAACGTCCAACATAGTAACATGACTCAATAACTTACTACAGAACAAAGCGGGGCAAGCACTTAAATACACACAACTACTGGGTTATCTAGAGGACAGGTGGAGAACATAAAAATTACTCAATCACTGAGGGCGCAGGACAACAAGCAACAGATGGAACAATTAACAAGAAGGAACTTAAACAATGAAAGCAGAAAACCCAAACCACAAACCAGGATGACGACATTAAAATAATAACAGGGAATCAAAAATACAACCAGGATTAGAAGTGAACTGGACACAAGCATTAGAAACTTAAGACAAGGAAATGTAAAAAATAAAACTGCAAGGAAACAGAAAATCAATAAATACAAAATAACAGATGAGGCTGGCCTCAAACCCAAGGGTCTAGACACACTAAGGCTGAAGGGCAAGAGGCAGGGAGGAGGACAGGATGGCCAGCGACACCTGCTGGCCAAACGGGGAGGAGACACTAAGGGAGGGTCAGATGGGCGCTGACCCTGACAGTACATGCCAGGGCCAGGAAAGTTCTCTCAAGTAACCAGAAGAGGGCAGACATGGACCATAAAATGCCTTATAGCCATGCATTCATTTTCAAAGAAGCACATGATAATGAATGGAAAAATAAAAATAAGTAAATGATGTAATATAAATGCTACTATAGCAAAAAAGCTAATTATTTCTGTATAATTAAAGGCACGTTTGTCTATTCACCACTGAGTTCCTATTAACAATCTATCATGGGTTCCTGTGCAGTGCATCAGGTAGCATCATAATTAGTGAACTAGACTGATAATTATGTTAAACACAGAAACACCATTGTATACATATACCATGAATTATATATGTAACATATGGGGGATAGTTCTTCACAAATCTTCAGCCAAAATTTGTAAACATGTGCACAGTACCACATAGCATGCAAAATATTATCCGGAGAGTTATTCATGCGGGTTGCGCCTCTTTCAGAATCCCTGATACCCATCTGAAACAGGCTTTGTCCTCTGTAGTGTGTTCTATAAAGAACTGTGTAAATTGTTTTTATGTCATTCCATACATGGGCATAAAGTGACTTTTAGATTAGACCAAACTGTATTTCGATGTAATACGGTAGTCCGTAAGGTGAACAGAATTTCTGGAATGTGGAACCACAGCCATAATTGTGCTCAGTGGTAAAGCTCCTTGTCTAAGGTACTTGATCAATTGTATTACTTTTTTGGGCTCTAAACTCATTAAGACCTTGAGAGTTTTAATTGTGAGGTTTTTCTCTTTACCTTTTTGGCAAAAGGAAGGAAACCAGGCATGTCGTATCATCCGTATTAAAGAGGAGAAGGACCACCCAGCTGTTATCTGTGCCCAGTTCAAAAGCCAGCATCTCTGATGTATAGGGGTGCATTAGTACATATGGCATGGGCAGCTTGCATATCTGGAAAGGCACCATCAATGCTGAAAGGTATATCCAGGTTCTAGAGCAACATATGCTGCCATCCAGATGGCGTCTCTTTCAGGGAAGACCTTGCATTTTCCAACATGACAATACCAAACCACACACTGCATCAATTACAACATAATGGATTCATAGAAGAAGGGTCCTGAGTACTGAACTGGCCTGCCAGCGGTCCGGATCTTTCACACACTGAGAACATTTGGTGCATCATAAAACAAAAATTACGACACAGAAGACCCAAGACAATTGAGGAACTAGAATCCTGTGTCAGACAAGAATGTGAAAAAAATGCCAAAACTCGAGCAACTGATCACCTCAGTCCCCAGACGTTTACAGACTGTTGTTAAAAGAAGAGGGGCAAACATGGCCTTGTCCCAGCTTTTGTGATACGTGTTGATGCCATGACATTCAAAATTGCCTTATTTTTTTTCCCTTAAAATGGTACATTTTCTCAGTTTAAACATTTGATATGTTTTCTATGTTTTGTTCTGAATAAAATATGGGTTTATGAGATTTCCATATCATTGCATTCTGTTTTTACTTACAATTTGCACAACGTCCCAACTGTTTTGGAATTTGGGTTGTATGCTGGAAGTAAAATTATTCCTTTTTCTGTTTGGTAAAAAAAGAGAGAGAGAAAGTGAACCTTAATGTTGTGTAAAGGAACCATTTATCATTATTGTTGTGTTAAAGAATATGTCCTTGGTGTCATTGACAACATATTTTAGCTGGGAGGAGATGTTGTATATGAAACTAAATGTTGTGCTATGTGAATAGTAACTGGTAGGTGGCGCCAAGCTATTAATGTGTCGTGTACCATGTGTGCCCAAGACTCTGGGTATGCATGTGGAATTGTTTGCATGTAGATATTAGGGAATATCATAACAGAGATATTTGTAGAACTTGATGAAAGCAACATTAATTATAAATTTTAAAATTATCTGTATTTCAGAATAATGGAGCAGGACTAAAGGGACCTTCAACAAAATTTTCCGACTTCTCTTTTAACATCAAGAATGCACCTCTGATGTATTGATGTATTGTAAGTATTTTCATTCTTCTTCTTCTTTTTTTCCCTTTGTCCTGTTCAGCAGCTTTAGCAAGCAGAATCATGGTCTGAATGCACTGCTGTGCAAAACATGTTTGCTTTACCATGAGGGGGGGGGCTCTATAAACTCTGTATAGGCCCCTCATGTTGAGCGATTTGTTTTTATTTTATTTATTTATTTCATTTTTAGCACATGTAAAATATTGCAATGGCTGAGCTCCGAAGAGGAGGGACAGATTAGGAGGGGGAAGAAATAGAAATAAAAGAAAAGAACACAAAAAAAAGAAGAAAAAAAAAAGAAAAAAACGATATGAGTAAAGTAGAAAACACAATACACAATCTCCAATTGCTACACCTGTAAAGGAGAGGGAAGAAAAAGAAAAGGCAAAAGATCAACAGCATCTGAAAGAAGTGCTGAAATGGATAAATACATAAACACAAACAAAAAAGAATGAAGAAAGTAACACCGCTATACAAACATACAAAATTGTTGTGTGTGCTTGGAGGGGTGCGTGCAAGTGTATGTACATGCGTGTTCAATTGTGTAGGCGAGATGTGCAGACTTGTGTGCGCGTGTTGTGTGATTTCCACATGGAACGTACTAAATAGTGAGGGTAGGGGGCCGCAACCACACCCCACAGGAACCAGAGGTTGGTAGAGTCAGGCCCAGGAGGCCCAGGACGTCCGCAGCCCCCGAAGAGCACAGGAGAGCCGGGGCCCCATGTCCCAATGACAGCCGGGGGAGGAGGGAGGTCCCAGGCGCAGCCCCCACAACCAAAAGGGCATGAGCCCCAGAGAACCGGAAGCAACAGGCAGCCAACCCCGTGAGGCCCACACCAGCCACACAGACACCCCGCAGACACGCGCCTCAGCCATGCACATAGACCATACAGACATCCCCACAACATACACAGACATCCACACGCAGAGACAAAAAGATATAAGCCCATCCACTCCAGACTGCCCTCCAACGTGCGAGAGAACGGACGCAACCCCCGGTGCCAGCCGCGACCCCAGGGCTCCGCCAGCCGAGCGGCCACCCAACAAACCCCCCCCACCACCTCAGGCAGGGAACAGGGGTGTAGGAAGACCTGCCCACTACGCACCTATGTGAGAGGTAGAGTGTAGGATGCGTGTAGTTATGTATGTGACTGTATGTAGTGTAGGGGGTGAGTCTGACTGTTGAGAAACTAAGATGGATTTAAAATTAACAAGGGAAGCGTGGAGGAGTGCTGCTTGTGAACACCACCCTGAAGGGCAGTCCGCATTCAAGCACCCACTTACTCGACAACAAAAATATGGCAGACTAGCCCAGGCCCAAGACACGCCCCCCCCTCAACATTGCGCAGGCCGGACGCCCAGACATAGCTTGAGGGCCCAGCCCCGCCACCCTCCAGGACCACGACGAGATGAGACCACAGATGGCCACCCCCTCTATATAGTGGAATTGGTCAGTGTGGACCAGAGAGAATCAAATTCACCTAATTGATTTTTCCGGAAGGGAGCAGATTCTCTTCAAACTTATGTGATCTAAAAGTAAATTTCTATACTGATAGTAATGCATAAATTGTTTTTTGATTTCCAGTTCATGAAGATAGTTTTCTTTGCAATGCCTAAGGCAGTGAGGATTATGTGCGCCTTATTTTCTTCCATATCTAATTCACTTGCAGTGATATAGGTAGAGATTTCCATCGCATGAGATCATCTTCTACTTTTTTAAATACTGGAATGTGATTTATCTGTACCAAGTCTGAGAGCCTGGTGGAAAAATTTTATGCCTAAGTATCTAAGGTTACCTGACTGTAAAGGAGTAGCAGTTATGTTTTGGAAATTACAATTCAAAGACAAAAACTGCTGATTTGCTCCAGTTGACGGAGTAGTCTGATATAGATGAGAATTTATCTATAAGTGATATTGTCTTAAGAAGAGAGTTGGTGAGTTCCAAAGAAAGAGTAATCCGTCATCTGCATAAAGGCTTATCTTATGGTCTATTTTTTCTGTTTGAATTCCTTTAATATCTACATTTTGTCTAATT
>JAODJU010000033.1:7292392-7320544 GCA_026776725.1 Gnathonemus echidnorhynchus
ATCACATAAGAATACTTGCAAACCAGCATCTCATTCATGTACTACCTGTATTATTTATAGGATCACATAAGAATACTCGCAAACCAGCATCTCATTCATGTACTTGTTTTGACCTTAAGCTATTCAGTTCACATGTGAGCTGTTTCTGCTGCTGTCTAGCTGTACTTTGATGATGAAAGAGGACAGCTTCTTCAGCTGGAAAATGAGATGTCCCTCCTCAGGGTTCTGCAGAACGACAGGTAACCAGAAGCATTAAATGATTAACCAAATTGCATCTGCTGTACAAATTTGATGGTCTGCAACCGGTTCGCTCTTTCAGGTGTTTCGTGAAGGAAGGCACACCCAGCTTCATTGTCCTCGTCAGAGATTCTGCGTTCTGCAAGAGTTTTTTGTCAGGGAAGAAAGTTCACCGACTGAAATGAAGCTTTATCTGAAACGGCTCACAAACTCTGTTTCCTGGAGGCTGTGGCGTACCAGTTAGCCATCTGCATGCGCCACTCAACACCCCTGTTTACCATGCTAAAGAGCATAAATCATAAACGTCAAACATCACTGCAGTACTTGCCGCTGTGTGACATCATCCCTCTCGTATGTAGTGTAAGATTTATGTAAATCATAAGTGATAATTTATGGCTATTACAGTCCACAATTTAAAGTAAAAGTAAAAACTGGTTTAAATGATAAAAAGCTTGGTACAATAATGTGCATTCTATAATTATCTTCATTAGTATGGATTAAATGTTGTGCTTTGTTGTACTCCGCGCTAAGCGCGTGTTTTAATTCAGGCAGTATACTTTTATAATATTATAGTGCCATCTAGTGGTCGCTGAAGTTAAAAGCGGTGCCTTCGTGCTTTCAAAATGTTTGCTGTGACATAAGGAAAGACAGTATTTTAATGCCTAATAATTTCCCAGTGGTTGCGGGTAATTGAAACGTCATTAAACTGTAGACGATAATGAATTTAAGGTAAGTTTGTAGTGGCACACGTATTGATTGTGTACCGTTCAGAAACCAGTGATTAGATTTACTTGACGCGGGCGTTTCCTGTATTCACAAGCAGAAGTTCAACACGGAAACCATTACGGTAATTGTGGCTGTGAAATGGTTACAGCCGGTGCTGCTTACAGTCAATCGTAATCGGCGCTTTTGATAACATTTTGGTTTCCCAGTAAAGTACACCAGCACTATACAGATGCCTTAGTTGATAAGACGAGGACAGTCTGTAAATCCTAGCTGCCAAACAGGCACCTGTTACTAGCCAGAAACACTTTAAAGTAACTCAGTTACTACCGAAGTCCAAATCATGAACAAATTGTTGCTTGAGAGAAAAGATGCGTCCCGATCCATTAACGACGAAAACGTCAGATCGGTATTTCACTTTTGTTATTCGTTGCTTGTTCCTTCAGTAGTTCAGGAACTACTGAAGGAACAGATTTAACAGATATAGTAACTGATTGTGATAAAACATGCATCATTATTCATTGATGATGAATTAACATGAGATCAGTATGTAACTAAGACTTAGTTTGTGGTTATTTAATACATAAATAATAAAACAATACTGTATTATTTGTACCCCGTTTGGTAATGTGCTACCAGGCTAAGAAAAAGAATAGGTACGGCTATATATTTATCGCTACAAATATGCGGCCATAATCAGTAGTATACCTAAGTGCATGTATTATGTTTAATTCATCTTCCATCTTTATTTTACATTGTGCAAATTAGCGCATTGCATTTGTTTTACAACTGTTCCCAATATGTGATATGTTCGCAGTTTTAATACAGTAATTGCCAGTATAATTTCAGATCAAATTTTTAACAGGGACGTTATTCATTTATACGCTAAAATACACACTTCTATAATGATTTCCAGATTGCCGCTCATACCAGTCTGTCTGCTTTGACTCTGCGTTGCTGCATACCACATTATTTGTATAAACCTGTACTACCTGTACTACACATCCACATAACACAGGTGGAAAGTTCATGTCCAGAAAGCACAAATCCAGCCCAAGATTTAGTTTCAACCAACCAGTTCAGTACTGAATTCAGTGTGAATGTGACTCTTTATGCTCAGCTGGTTGGTTGAAACAAAACATTGGTCTGGATGTGTACTTTATGAACCTGAACTTTCCACCTCTGCATAACAGTGTTGGATTACTTGCAGGCAGCCTAAGATCTGCCCTAATAAAACAATGAACAATGTGAAATGCCCGATCCAAGCAAAAACCATCTGGGACTGCAGGTTCTCCATGTTTAATTCTATTATTTCATTATTTATCAATCATTTACGTGCTCAGCAGTGCGGTCCTGTTTCTGTGGCGTAAGTTATAAGAATTATTACTAAGAGAAAATGATCACTGAATAAATAACATTTTTATTTATTTTGTAAGCTCTGTTATATTGGTTAGGAGTAATACATTTAATTCTCTGACAGATTCTGTGAATGTTTGTGCTGAATTAAATATTAGTAAATACATACTGGATGGAAACAAGGAGATATGCTTCTCCATGGGGTGTACAGCCAGAGAAAACAGTACCTTTGTGAAAGGAACGTCCCGGAAGGGGTGTTGCTGGGGAGTTTGGGCCTCAACCCAGACCTATACCAAATTTGTTAGGTCCCTGTTATTAAGGGGCCCCTTGGCTACCCGCCCCTCCCCTTACAGCAGCCCTGTGTCCCTGGCGAAATAACTCCCCCGTTCACACTTCCTGTCCCCGGCTTTCTCGCTTCCCTTTCACACGGTCATGGACCTGAGGAAAGGCCTCCTCGCGGCAGGCCTTCCCGGCTGCACCGTCTCCAGCAGGCGTCTCACCAGCCCCAGCCGCCCGTGCCGGATCAGCGCCCGGGACAACTCGGCCACCTCGTCCGTATGGGCCCTGCAGAAGGCCCTGAGCTCTGCCTGCACGGCGTCTGCCGGGTGCCTCTCCTCGGCCTGCCTCAGCCACGCCTCCAGCTGGTCGATGAGGGACCTCGGGTCGGGCCCCATCTGGCAGAAGAGGGCCAGCATGGTCTCCAGCAGGCCGCGCAGGGCCTCCGTGTCCCGGCTCCCCGGCGGCTCCAGCTCCAGGGCCCGCTTGAAGCACTCGGCGGCGTTCTGCTCCTCTCCCTTCAGCAGGAGGCATCGTCCCCGCAGCATCTGGACCTCCGGCAGACTGTCACCCAGCTCGCACTGCAGCGCCTGAGCCAGGCTCACCAGCGCCGCGTTCAGCGCCCGCTCATCTACCAGCAGGCTCTCCTGCAGGGCATCCACACCCATGTAGTAATACACCTGCAGTCATGGGCAAATGGGAAACGAGAGGCTTGTCAGTGGGCAGGGGAACAACTGGCTAACCAACTAATTAACCGACTGACTAACCTGCTGAACAATCAAACAAATTAAGTACCTGGCATCCACACCCCCTGTGGACATCTGGAGTCATGGGGAAATACTGCCAAATAACAAACAGGCTAATTACCTGGCATCCACAACCATGAAGTAGTACACCTGGGGCCTGTACTACGAAGCGGGGTTACTGGCTTATTGGGGTGACTTGTCGGATTTAAGGTAGTCTGGGCAAAATGTAAGTGAAAGAATATGAAGTCCATTTAAACTGTGGTACCTTAAATCCAACAAGTTACCCTGATATTAAGCCAGTAACCCCGCTTCTTAGTACAGGCCACTGGAGTTGCTGGGAACTGGCAATAGTAAGGCCCATCAGTGGACAAAGGAACAACTAAATAACCAACCAACTAACTAATAAATGAACTAACTCTCTGGCGGCCACACCCATGTAGTAGTACACCTGGAGTCAAGACAAAATTAATGTTCGCCAGTGGTAGAGGAACGACGAACCAATGAACTAAGTACCTGGCATACACACCCATGAAGTAATATACCTGGAGTTCTGGAGAAGCAGCAAAAGAAAGGCTTGTCATTGGGCAGAGGAACAACTAACCAACCAACTACAAACTAATTAACGAACTGATTACCCGTTATCCGCAGCCATGCAGTAATACACCCGGCGTTGCAGAGAAACAGCAAAAGAAAGGCTCATCAGCAGGTAGAGGTACAACTTACTAACCAACTAACAAATGAACTACCCACCCCATCTATTCATCTGTACTGCAGATATTCTATAGGCTGAGTATCTGAGGCTGCAGTAACTTGGATAACAGCTTCTCAGCTTTTCCTGCAGCAAAATGACTCTTCTGGAGTCTGATTTGAAAATTCTTGTGTCTGTGCCTTCAGCCGCATACAAGAGTTTTATCAATTTTTCAAAATCAGTTCCCAGTATCCCCATGTGTGAGGTGGTTGACGGTAATGGGCGGAGCTAAATGAAGTCAGCTTAGACCCACCTGCCCCATATCCAGATGTGTCTTCAAACATGGGCGCACACTCAGCACGCGCTCCAAGTCAGCCTTGGCATCATCCAGGGTCCTTCGGTCTGGAATACTTGCCATAGCTGATTTGGCTTTTTCCAGGTCCCTCTTGTAGGCTGTAACATTTATCTGCACATATCACAGGCATCTTAGCTGGTATACACACAGACAAATTACATGTAAATAACGCACTGAATGTCCGCTCTTAAAATAGACACAGTTTTGTCATTGGCCTTCATTTAAAACGTCAACAAACCTGAGGGATTTTGCATTCTTATTTTATTACAAAAGCATAGAGAATAGTTGATTATTATTTCTGGGTTTGAGTGACTCTGTTTTACATTATATTAAATGTAAAGAAGCTGGGATCTTTGATGGATACCTTGGCACGCATGCAGTAGGCTTGCCAGTTGAGCTCTGCATCAGGCAGGACATTCAGAGCCATGTTACAGATACCCATGGCCATGTCGTACTTGCCCAGAAGATAAAACACACTGGCGAGGCGGTTCAAGATGAACGCATCATCCTTGGCGGTCTTGATGGCCTGAAAGGAGAATCATACCCACCTTTAGCACTTTGGAGGTGCACTGGCCCACAGTGGGGTGGATACTGGGTGTAGGAACAGGCAAAAACCACATGTGTGAGTGTGAGGAACTTTGGTGTGAAATATGGATGATTTACCCATTCAGAGGGTCAAAGGTGGGACATTTCAGGTCCAGAAAGTCAAAATCCAGACCAAGATTTTGTTTCAACAAACCAATTCGGTATTCTGTGACTGTGACTCTTTCTACTCAACTTGACAGTTGAATCTTGGTTTGGATCTTTAGTTTGAGGACCTGAAATGTCTGCCTCCACAAAGGGTTAACTGTTAGTAGTACAGCTTCCCACTAAACAAATAGCAGAAGCTTTTATACACATACTGTTCCATAACAGCAAAGCGGATCAGATCCAGAGTAGCCACAGTCGTGGACCGACATGGGAATTATGGCAAACTCGTCTTTCCTTTCCAGCATGACTCCCACGTAGCACCAGGCCAGAGCTGCAGAAGGAGAAACACAGAGAGTTATATAACAATATAAAACAAATATAGGAACCGAAACTTTTCGGCAACTGCCTATTTTGTTAAGAACAAAACTGACTGGCTCCTTCACGTTCTGCAAACGCAAACCATTGTTATACATTTATCGTAAAAGCAAAAAATAAAAAAAAATCAGACCAGCAGTGCTGTGTCCATAACAGCACCTCCTTCCCGCCCCCCAACAGACATGGACTGATTGGCTTCCACCAGAGGGCGCACAATATTAATTTGAGGGTCTGCCGCACAAGATAGCACAGAACAGTGAGTTCTAGGTGCAGTTGCCCCCATGTAAGACACAGCTAAACAAACACCAATAAAATGTGAGGTTGAGTAGTTGGGCGGGGCTTGTGGGGCTCTCTGCTCTGGAATGCCCCTGCATTCCCTTTCTGTGGTATATGCACAACTTTACCTTTGTTATGCGTTTTCTCAGACTTGATGGCTTCTGTGAGCAGCTTTAGGGCTTTATTGAAATGAGAGACTCTGGTGAACTCGGAGTCCTCATTGCCCTTCTCCAAGCTGTCTAATCTGCAGAGAGAATAAAAGCAATGATGTATATGAGTCTGCGTTAAATATGTGCATATGTGTATAACACTGCGCTTATGGTAATCTTGCGCAAATGTTTATAGAGTTATGGGAACAAAGTGGGATGATTGCTTTAAGACACAACCAGTTATAGGAGGGGCTGAACTCTGGTAACATTATGCAAGGGAGCCCAACTTAATTGCTGAAGTAAAATATCTTTCCAGATGAATAGGTATATTTCTAGGCTGCTTGGATTAAACTTGCAGTAATAAATAGTAAATTCCATGACAATTTTTAATAGGCCGTTTAGAAGACTGCGATACCTTATGTACAACGTTGCCATTTTAAAATACCAGCTTCTCTTCTCTTCAGTTGGTATCTAAAAAGAAATGAGTGTTTTCACCCCATGCAATGGCATACAGATTAGCAATATGCACAAGTGCAGCTCTGCTTTATGTCAAACACAGCACCCAGTGAAGTTTCCCTTCTATAACTTGTATAAAGTAAGAGTCACACTCCATTTACTTGATACTTGTATCTAGAGCAACCCACAGTAGAGGGAAGGGCTACAATTTGTGGGATTTGAACCCACAACCTTTGATTGTTAACACAATGCTCTATTTGTTTGAGGTGAAGGAACACTTAAGTGTAGCAGCAAATGTTTTGCTTGATTACGGTTATTGTTATAAGATAATGTTGGGCAGCTCTCTTACCATCTGACCTCCATAGTCCAGGGCCCTGTGGTATAACGTGAGAGCGACAGTCAGCCTCTCCCTCAAGTCCTCCTCCTTGTCTAGCTCCACATCATACAGATGAGCGTAGGCTTGCTCTGCCAGGCAACGCGCCGCCAGCAGCCTGGGTTGCCCCTTGGCCACCTCCCCAGACGCGAGACCCATGAGCACGGACACCTTCTCCACACATTCAGCCCCCTCCGCCTCCCTCTTCAGCTGGTCGTAGACGTGGCCCAGGTTGGCCCAGGCGTTGAGGTTGTCCGGCTCCTCCTCGCAGATGCTCCTGAAGGCCTCCTCTGCGCTCTCCGGCTCATCCAGGTGGAAGGCCAGCAAGCCCAGGAGGTTCCTCACGGCGTACTGCTGGAGCCCGGACTCTGCCTCCAGCTCGGCCCTCAGGCTCTCCCGCTTGAGGCGAACATCCCGGGATCTGAGTTCTGCGGGTCCACGTGGTTCGCAGTTCAGGTGTAGATCCAGGTGGAAGTGTCCCGGAATGTACTCCATGTCCTCAATCAGCGCTTCGATATCATCCTCCGTGCTGCCTCCTTCCATGACTGCTGTCGTAACGCGTCCTGTCACCCCGATCAGTCTGTCAGCCCTTTAAACAGGTAATTCAGGTTCTCTCCAGTCATAATGGGAGGGGCCAGAGCTAGCCAGCTGTCAAAAGCGTCGCATGCCTTCCCTCCCCGCTGAAGCACTTCATTTTATTACGACATTATGCGTAAAAAAATAATTTGCATGCTGCTGATGTCAGAAACAGACAAGAATGTGTCAACAGTTGTCGCGGCCCTGTCGCATATCGTGCGTTTTTAAAGAGTAAAAATGACTGTGAAACACCCCGCCTCCATGACGCCGTGCATTTTCCAGTTGGCCAATCCAGCACTGTGAAACAAAAGTGTTGCCTATAACACGTTCAAACACGTTTTAATACAACGCCCAGGTTGCTAAGAAGAGGTTAGCCCCATTTTTTTACACTCTGTATCTGTGTCTCATAACCTGGAGTTCAAATGAGAGAAGTCAGATAGATTTTTATACAGTTTTTAATCACTTAATAGCACAGAAGCTCCTGTACACGTGGCAGTAAATAAAGTGGTGACCTTTCCCTCCAGGCGGGTTAATTCTTCACATTACCCTGGGACTTGGAAGTTGACGGTGTTAAATGTTTTGTAATGCACAGAAGTGAGGATTTTCCTTTTTCGTTTATTTGCTATACAGCAAAACATCCAAAATATAAAATGTTTCAGCGTTTCCTTACTACATAAATACACATTTTATTTAATGTATAAATAAAATCCCTTTAACTCAATGCGGCCATTCATCCTTGAACTGCAAACCCCAAATACTACCACTAGAGGGCAGATGAATTTCACTTCTCATAGACCAGTTTAAAAAAGAGATTTAAATTAGCAGTTATGCAGGATTTCCATATTTATTGTATAACTGTTGCGCAATGTGGATGGAGCGTGATGGGAATAATATTTTTTGTTTTTGTAAATGATGTGATTATGGTATTAAGCCATAATATTACATTAATGAAAATAACAGCTGTTTTATTCAACGTAACTGGGAAAGCTGAAGTTTATCTAACCAACTTCCAATTGCTTGTCTAGTACAGGATTGTGCAGAGGGGTCATTTCTAGGGCTCACAAGTTAGGGGTACACCCCGCCTACCTGGATATCATATTAATCATATTAATAGTGTGGTGATAAATGCGAAATGCTGTTTTAGAAATTAGAGAAATGATGAGGTGACAAGCTGTGCTGGCTTGGTTCCCCATACCGCCTATTCCCTGCTTTGTGCACATAGCTTCCAGTATTTTTCAATAATGTTAGCATGTCCAGGATGGGGGAGGGGGGCACCAATTGACCTTGGACCCCCTGAGTTTTTTTGCAGAGAATATTTGGTTCCTCTCCCCAGTTGTCACCTGGTTTTCTGTCTTTAATTTCTTTTTCATCCCTTTTCTCTGTTTTTTTTAATTATTATTTTGTCTTAATGATATTGCAATGTGTCACAATATACCCACGTAAAGCGTCTTGGGGTGAAAGGCGCTATATAAAAACAAATGAAATTGAATTTAATTGACCTGGGTTCGAGTCTCCACCATGGCTCCGTGTGTGTGGAGTTTGCATGTTCTACCTGTGTCATCGTGGGGTTTCCTCTGGGTACTCCGCTTTCCCTCCACAGTCCAAAAACATACTGAGGTTAGTTGGAGTTACCAAATTGCCCATAGGTGTGATTGTGTGACTGAATGGTTGGCACCCCATGCTGGGTTGTTCCCTGCCTTGTGCCCGTAGCCTCTGGGATAGGCTCTGGATCCCCTGCGACCCTGCATAAGACAAATGGGCATAGAAAATGGATGGATGGAGGAAATGGCATGGTACTTCGGTGGGTAGTATTTTCACCTCGCACGTCCTGGGTCAGGGGTCTGACCCGGGACCCAACCTTGCTCTGTTTGTGTGGAGTTTGCATGTTCTTTTCATGTTCAGCCCATGCTGTGCAGCCCTCCAACAGGCTCTCTGGCTTCTTCCTGCAGTCCAAAGACATGCAGTCATGATAACCATGTCTCCAAATTGCCCATAGTGTGTGTGTGTACTAAGGACCAACATCCCATCCAGGGTGTACCCCTGTCATGTATAATTTATTCATTCTGATTGGCTGTGTGGGGTCAGGTGACTGGGCTAATGGATAGCAGAGGAATCGCCAATGCAGCTGAGTCAGACGTATGGATTTTTTCTGCAGACACTGTCATGAGCCGGATGTCTCTGTCCTGTTAATTTTTGAAATTTCTGCTTCATTGAATCTCTTTTTGGTTTCAAAGGAATATTTTATCCCTCCTCTATATTATTGATCATCCTCACAGGAGAAAATATGTTACTATAAACTAAACCTTTAATAAGCAGCACAAATGTAGTACCCCTTGGGTCCTGAATCAATGATATTTAATAATCTCTGGTCACTGAAGGTAAAGTTTCTTTTCTTTTCCAAAAATAGTTTCCTTCAACTCATCTGGAAAATATGAACCTATCAAATTTGTCTTTTTCTTGCTTTTCGGAATTATTTCAGCATGACAGATAGGCCGATTTCAAGTAGTTCTTTGGTGATGTCATTACAACAAGCCAGAAATCGGAAAAAAAAAAAACTAAGAACATTAAAGTTGCATATGTGATTGAATATAATTAAAAGTGGTCCTCTTCATAGATTCACAAATTATCATATGCAAATCGGCACTGAAATGGAGAGCAATGCAGTTTCAAAGTGATTGTAATCTCTACCGTGCACTGGAGATTCATATGCAAAATGGAGTTTTCCCATTGGATATTGAAGGCTGTTTCATTTTAGCACATCATAACTGACATTTTCATGTTGTACCACAAGTGTGTGGATCACAGTGATTATCAGAAAGCTTCTATAATTCCCAGCGAACATTAAGTAATTGTATGAAAGGATTAGACATTTCCACCCAGAAAATCTGAACACTACAAAGGATGGACTCTGCCTTTTATAGGAATTGTCATGATAGTCTTTATAAATACTAGATTACAGGACAATGAAATATTATAAAAAGCAGTTAAAGAATTTTAGCAATAGCAAGGGTTTAAAACCATTGGCAAACATTAAGCTGTAGTGTGTATCTTTTATGCCATTTAAATTTTTATTATTTCTAGGTAGCAGGTGTATTAAATACACGGAGAAATTTTAAAGAATAGTAAAAAATGTAATGTGCATGTCTGTGGGTATGTAAAATATACAAAAACATGGATGTGGATTTTATCCAAGAACCTTGCAATACATATTTAATGCCATTTTAATGAGTAGTAACTATCAGGGATAGGAAGGCTTATGTCTTGTTAAGCATGAAATACTCATTTCACAGATGTATTGCAATGGCATGCAAAGACACAAAAGTCTATTGTTCTTTCTGTATATCACCCCAAATGGCTTGATTTCCATTATTCAACCTCAACACTTAAAACATAATATTACTAATTAGATGTGTAGAACAGGAAGGTGTAGTTATGAGAGACCTCTGTGGTTGTGGGAATGAGTCAGACTCTTTGCAGTTTTGCATGTCATTCTCATATTTGCATTGACCTTGTCACACAGGGCAGTGACACACTTCATTTTCTGACTCAGAATTATTGCATGAAAGTGTGTTTCGAATGAACAGCTCTGTGACTTATGCACATTATGCTTTCCAAGACAATATGCATTATTATATAATTATGATTATTATTATGGTGCGGAATATATTTCATATATGCAGGAGCATATGTGGGGGAGGGGGTAAAAGTTGCTAACCTGGGTAAACAAGGTTAGTTGAGGTCCCTTTTTTGTGGAGGACCCTGGCAATCAACCTGGGTAAACCTGTGTATTCAAGCTCCCCTGCTCATATATATCTGAAATTTTAAAATGTACCTGAAAATAAATTAATCTCCATCCATCCATTTTCTCATGGATACTTGTTTAGTACAGAGTTTTTGTGAGCAAAAGGAGAGGACACTGTTTATGGGATGCCAAACATATTACTATTGCATAATAAGCATTACATATTGCATATAATATTGTTCATTGTTATTTTTATGTACAGTACATGTTATTCTGAAAGTCAAATCAAGCATAAACAAAAAAGTAACTTTTGTTATTTATCAGGTATCTAAATGTATTCAAAAGTGATAAATGATTAGAGAATAACTGATGAAATATACTAAAACTTAGAACGTGTGTGTGTGTGTGTTTTAATGTGGATTCTAAAGGTCAAAGTGTACATTCGTGATTGTTAAGATGCGTGTAAATATCATAAGTATTACGGTAAAGGATCTTATTACCGTATTTACGGAAACATCGTGCTTTTGCGGAGGTGGATTTCGCGCAGGTGGAATATCCATGTGAACACTTCAGACGGCACGACTTGATCTGCTGCCTTACAGTAATTTTGGAGGAGCTAAAGGAATTCTAATTTAAAGAGATCGACAACTGGATAAAACAAAAAGGGACATGCTTGTTTAGTGGATTCAAATGGATTTTCCTGTTGTTGCGGGGCTGTACATCATATGTTGCTTGTTCGCAGTCGACTCCGCATAGTGTTTACTGTAGCTTGCATCGGTCGCGTCTCTGGAAAGTGTTAGACGGTGATAAAGGTTTAAATCTGTTATTTCTAACGGAATAAAGGGAATGGTACAGACAATTCTCTTACACAATGGACACGTGTGCGCTTTTTCTAGTCAAAATAAACAGATTTGTGCTTGCAGCAGGTATTGCGAATGAACTGATGGAAAAGTCGCTGGCTTATTTGTTTTATGTAAGAAATGCATATGCAAAATATGCAAGGTAAATTAATGACTTATTTTTAAAAATCTATAATTATAAAGAGCCTGTCGTACACAGTGTCACTATATACATGTGTGGTCACTGGTCCAGTTTATGAGCAGTAATACCTAGGTTTATAGAGGTAACGTGGATGATAATTGCGGATGAAAAAAAATCGGATACAATGGATGAAGGCAGTATTTCTGAGACTTTGCCGGAATTAAAAGACTTGGAGCTCAAGATTGGGAGGAAAATGCCAGATGGGCTGCTGAAATGGATGCGTGATGACGCCGCTTTGCACCTAGAAGATGGCAAATTGAGTACCCCGCACAGTAAAGATCAAGATCCTCGCAAGAAGGACCTTGGCGACAAGATAAGGGATTTAAAGATAGATTTGGTAAGATGACTGATATACATGTTACGCAAAATAAATTACAAATAGCCAAAAGGGGTTAATAAGTAACTGCATGAAAATGTACAATAGAGTGCAATATGCCGGATTATAAGTGCGTCTTCGAACTGCGGCTGTTGTGGTGAAACATTAACATGAAGTGTATGTGGGTCGCTGAGCTGTCAAACATTTGAAAGAGGTCAACAGTCTGGCTGTATGCTGGGCCAGCAGAATTCAAGGATGCTCTCCTCAGTTTGTGAAACAGTGGCAGCACCGAATTGCAAAACTTAACCAGTTAATGGAAGGCACTATCCATTAGTTTTTGAGATTTATAAAGTAATTAATAATAATAATAATAACAATAATAATAATAATAATAATAATAATAATTGCTATGTGATTTTGGTTCAGCATGTTAATTATATGGACCCATGACTAAAGAAGATATCCATTGTAAAGGTGATGTCTACTGGTGTTTATAATCCATGGCGATTTTGCTTCTGAAAACAAACATTTCCATATATAATCAT
Source organism: Gnathonemus echidnorhynchus (assembly GCA_026776725.1). Lineage (NCBI taxonomy): Eukaryota > Metazoa > Chordata > Actinopteri > Osteoglossiformes > Mormyridae > Gnathonemus > Gnathonemus echidnorhynchus. The sequence goes on from JAODJU010000033.1 coordinate 7,305,313, forward strand.
ATTCAATCCTGCATACTGTGTGACAGATTATCTGTAACGGATGTCCGTGGCCCTGTGGGGATGATTGTGCCAGTGATTTTTTTCTCTGCTTCTTTCCTGGTACTCTTTGTATGTGGGAGTATGCTAAGCCTCCACAGAGTGTAGAGATCTACAGTATCCTGGTTACCGAGGGGAGAGTGTGGGGATATCAGTGTCTAAACATTCACAAGCTGGTATCGGAAACTTTGTAATATTTAGTTTCCGGTTAAGGTTATGTATTGCTTGCGTTTGCAACATTGCAGAACCATTAGTCAATGATTGTACAATAAAAAAAAATTTAATTTTCTTTGCTAGTGAGTGAGTGCTTAGTAAATGAGCCCTGGTTTGCTCTTTGACCTCATGCGGTGATATATCAGTGGGCTAATGTTTGACAGGCTGGAAGGGGTGTGGATTTAAGCTACGGATGATGCTGCTGATAAATATGTTAAAGACTGAGCCCTACATGGTCTCTAGCCTTTCAGGAGCCCTGACAGAAACGGCATCCTCACACTGCTACGTGCCCACAGCTATCGATTGTCTCGCTGACAAAAAACGTGTGAAAACTCTTCTCTTAATGCATGATGGGTAGAGCCTCTTGTCTTTATGCAGAATAGCAGACGAGAGAGAGATGTGACGCTCCCCCCCCCCGTTGTCTCTGGTAGCTGAAAGGCAGAGAGTATGCTTTGAATAAGACCGCCAGAGAGACTTAATCAGCCATCGGAGCCGATTTGGCTCTAGTAGACGCTATCGCTCTGTCCCGGGTGCCTATGGAAGTCTGACAGATCGTCTGTGATGCTTTTTCCTGTCTCAGTGCAAGTGCTGAGACCTTCGGAGTTGTGATCAGGATGAGCTGGAAAATGACAGATGGCTCCCCCACCCCCCCCCCCCCCCCCCCCCCCCCCCCCGCCCCAGGCTGCTATTGCATGTTATTTGCAGTGCCCTGAAGGCCCCCGCCCCAACAGACACTGCCTAGACCAGTTACTCGGCAATGGAGAAACTCACCAGCAACCCAGTATTCATCTGCCAGTTAAAACTGGGCTGCCATGACTCTGTTATATCTGCACCAGGCCCAAATGTCATTTTTTCTAATTCTTTATTTTTAGAATTTAGCCATAAAAGGACCCAATTTTGATGTGTTTTAATGTCATTTGGTACTAGGAGACCTCGACTTCTGGTTTCTGGATTTGTCTGCTGAGCTAATCAAGTGTGGAATATGATACCATCCACAGATTGATTCAGGTCCTTGTCTTGCAGTTGGGCTCCTTGCAGACAGCTTGAAGTCCAGCTAAAATGCGATCATTTGGATGGAGTCATGGAAAGTGTTCGTGGAGTTTCACAGTTTAATGGAGAATTAAGCAAGTGTTTGCTTGGATGGCTGGTCACCAATTCATTTCGACTTTGCTGGTTCATCTAAAAAGCAGCCACATAATGTCATGTGCCATAACCCACTCTAGACTGTATATACACAGTGGTCAGTTTATTGGGTACACCTGCTTTTTAAAGGAAAACAGCATGTTCCTCCAAATAGTGAATCATCCAGCTGCAACTGAATACATACAGCACCCAGACAGGGTCAAGAGGATGGGCTCAGTACTATGCTGCGTTCCATTTACCTCAGAGGTCAGAAGTCAGGGAATGATGTCACACCCGAATTAACTGCATTACAGTACAACAAGTCGGAAAGCCATTTAGCAATATCAGTTGTAGCCAGGTTCATTGTTAGCCACCGTTAGCAATACCAGTCAGTAACGCGTTATGTGGAATTTTGTGCATCCAAAAACGGTAGCGACATGTCCACAGGTGGAGGTTGGACAGTACTGTGCATACAACAGTACGTAACAACAGTACAACAATACATAACAACAGTACAACAGTACATAACAACAGTACAACAGTACATAGCAACAGTACAACAGTATATAACTACAGCTTGCACTTCTGTTGATGAAGGGTGCAGATGTCTTGAATTCTGAGGTTGAGGTTTAGAGGTTCCTTCGACTTTCTGGGTTAGAACACCGACCTCAGGGGGCATTCCAGTAGATATTCCCAACTAGGAACTCGGAAATTCCGACTTCCCAGTTCGAATGGAACACAGCATTAGGACAGCTGAGGTGCGTGAGCTGAGTGGTTTAGTGCTATAAGTGGTGGTTCTATAATCTCAGAAAATAGCCACCTTTCTGGGATTTTCACATACTACACTATCTAGAGTTTACAGGGAATGTTGTGATGAACAAAAAAACTCCCAGTCAGCAGCTGTTCTATGACCTGAAACACCTTTGTCAATGAGAAAGGTAGGAGGAAAATGTTAAAGCTTACGGGAAGGCCACAGGTGCAAAAATAACAGCTCAGTACAACAGTGGTGTCCAGAAAGGCCATTCTGGATGCACAGATTATGTACCTTTGAATTGGTTCTGGAGACAAAATTGGGTCCTTCCCAGTAGCCTACTAGTTAGATGTGGCCACAATGTGTATATGCACAGATCAGAGATACAAAAATAGCTTAAGGAAAATATGCCCCTAAAATGGTATCATTTCAAAGTCTAAATGTGGTACAGATTCTCCCCCACAACCAAGGAAATTTGCATTTAACCTATTGGGGCCACAGATAATCAATTGGGCTCCATTTGGTTAAATTATTGACTGACCTACAGGGTTTCTCTGCAAAGATCATTCAGTTTGGATGCAATTGCAGTGTTTTTGTAGCACTAAGGACGTTTCTGGAACTCTTTAGTATGATTAGCTTGCCTTGTTAGCCTGCCGCATAATGGCCTGATGTATTTCGGAGATTTGTTTACCAGCCAGCTGGCAGTAGTACAAGTTTGAGGTTCTGATTCCCTTTTATGAGCTGTAGCTCTTGAACAAACCCCAGTTATAATAAGACAAGTATCAAATAAGCAATCAGCATTCAACCGTCTAAGTGACTGTAGTTAATAAAAGTGTCCTGCTGTTTATTAAAATAGGCATTAAAGTCAGGTTTTAGTTAAATACTTGTGTTGTGTTTTAGTGTTTTAGTATATTGGGCACACTCCCTCTCTCAGTTCCCAGTGCTAACGTCTAACTATCTTTAAATTATTTCTGGTTTATGCTCTTAAAAGTGACTTTGTACTAAAGCTTGATGAAATGGCTCAGAAAAACCTCAATGACTCAGTCCTCTGATTTTGTACATCTTTTTGACAGTAGGTGCAGTAGCCTTACATCCCGAGGGCGTGTGTGTGATGGGATTGATGCGGAATGGGAACAGGGCATCTCCATGGCGACAGATCCCAGGCAGTGAGCGCCCTGCTTGTGTTCCGGACTGACACTGTCGCTTCTGCTGTTGGCCCTGACGAGGCACGTCGCTGCTAGCGATATGCTATTCAGAATCCCGTCACGTCCAGCTGGCGGAGTTGTCCCGGCATGCTGAGACACAACCAGGGGTGCGGCCACTCGTCCTGGCTGCCTGAGGCCTGCTCTTTGGAAAAGGCCTTGTGAAGCTACAGTACATCCGGCCTTTGCTTCCTCACGCCTTGTTCTCTTTCACAAATCTACGTGACTTACAGCCCCAGCCAGTACAACCATTAATGGAAACTTTGTCCTCAGCCGTTCATCTGCCAGTTTCTGCTTCACCTGTACGCTTGAAGGTTCTGGTGAATTTCTTTTACAGTCCATTGCTTAGATTTTTATTAATAATCATTCAGTCAAACCCAGGGAAACTGGCACAGGATGACAAAGGACGCCCATTGAGCAACCGTTTCGCCATCAATCAAGTAATAAAAGTCAATTTAATGGCTATTTTAGAAATAGCAGTCATAAAGCACGGAAAAGGAAATTTGATGCAGGCTTTTAAACCACAACAAAGTAGAATTGCTCCCGTTGGTTTCGTCGTGTAATTTATTACCTGAAAAATCTCGACCTAGCCGCGGGATCACGAACGAATGTGTTTTGTGGTCTTTGCTATTTTCAGCAATTGTATTTATTTCAATATCTTTAGTAAAGATAGAAATAAATAAGCAACACGACCCGCAGTCCATCCCATTTATAAAATATGTCTGGTTTCGCTTAGGCGCTCATGTCTCGCCTTGTCTCCCGCCGGCCTGCAGGGGGTGTTGCGCTCGGCGGACGTGAAGATCCTGCGGCAGCTCCTGGCGCTACACGAGGGCATCGAGTCGCTCAAGTGGCTTCTGGAGGAACGCGGCACGCTGACCAGCCACTGCAGCAGCCTGACGGGCAGCCAGTACAGCCTGGCCGAGGGGCCCGACGCCTCGCTGCGAGATAGCTGGAGCAGCCTGCACGACCCCAATGACCGCCTGGACAACATCTCCATCGGCAGCTACCTCGACACCCTGGCTGACGACCTGGACGAGTACTGCCCGTCTGGCTCTGAATCGACACACTGTCCCGCTCCCCTGGGCACAGAGCTCTGCGGCCAGAATGGTGCTGGGTCGGGCAAGGTTGAGCGAGCCAAAGTCGAGGCTTCGGTCTGGACCAGGCCACCATCTGAGACTTCCAAAGCTATAGAGCCAGGAAGAGCGGCCCCAGGTGCCAAGGATGCTGGGCAGGCACAGGCGGGCAAGAATCCCGGGCTCCCTGAGAAGAATGTTCAGCACGGGGTCGACCAGGACTCTGCGGGCGCCAGCCTAGCTGAGAAACTTACTCAGAGCAAGAGCCCCAAAGTCAAGCCCTACAAGAACGGGAAGGTTGACCTGGAAGCAAAAATGCTAAACGGACTGAATGGCAGAATGAACCTGGAGTACGATGCCCACTGGCACTGGGTACAGTCACAGGATGATGTGACTTTTCTGTGAGGAGCTTCTGGGGTTCGGGGACTGGGGGAGGTGAGGAGCCCTTATAGAATGTCCTCTGTTACTCTCAACCTCAACCTCTCCGTCCTTAACACAGCTGAAGTGGCTCATGGGCTTCGATCAAAAACACATCAAGTGCTGCACGGTTACTTTACATTGCAGATCTGTTTCATTGGGAGTTTTTTATTACCTTATAAGAAACTGTGGTCCACCTTTTGTGTGAAAACCCAAGTATGCAACTATAAATCTGAATATCACGAGAAATACCTAAATATAACCCCTTTATATTTAGGTATTTCTCGTGATATTCAGATTTATAGTTGCATACTTGACCCTAAATATAAGAAGAAGCAGAAACTGATAATTCTTCTTTGTCTGCAATGCAGTCTTTATTATCGAAAGGTTTTTATTTAAGTCATATTTAACCAACTAGTTCACCCAGCCAGTAAAGATCTGGATGCCTTAAGATAGACGACAGTCTAAAACCATTCAGATGTAATTGTAATTGGCTGTGTTGGAATGTGTTTTTTTCCGGAATGCCAAATTTTTGACGCAGTTATGCTAATGCAGTAGGTGATAATAGCATAGCTGATAATGCTTTTATTATTACGTGTATGCAGGTACATGAGTGAAATTGTGGAGTTTTATATGATGCACAAGTTTTAATATAACTGAATATTGTAGTATAATGCAATTTCATAGTAAATGAAAGTGGTTATATTTAACAAATCTGAATGTGACTTATCATAATCATGTTAATTTCAGCGCAGTTGTAATCAACACATTCTTCTTATGCGATTATAATTCCAGATATGTGCACTGTTGTGTTGTAATCTGAAGTGTCCTTTGATTAAATTCTGCCACTATTAAGTATTTCAACCTTTTTTTCATGAGTACTGAAGCTCAGAACTGATTTGGGAGTCATCTGAATGGCAGAATGAATCTGTATCCAGTTAGACATGGGAAACTCTTTAGGCGCTATTTAGTTTGTGATTAGGGACGTGTTATAAATTGAAAGGATAATGGTCTTTAAAAAGGGCCAGTCATCTAAATTCACATTTTTAAGTGTGGGTGTAACTGTGTGTTGCAACATAGCATTATATACCACAGAATACCACTATTCTGACACTAAGTACTAATAAATTAACAAATAATCGAATCCTAATTTCCCTCCAGGGATCAATAAAGTATCATTTAATTTTATTTTTGCAGCACTGCTAGTCATGGGTGGTCCACAAATGGGTAATATTATGTCACGGTATGGCCCAAGACAGAAAGTGCAGTGCAGCTCAGGTGTCCTGTATAATCTCCAGGTATGTTGCTGTCACTTTGGCACAAGCTGTCTCCCCACTGGGCCAGAGAGCAGACCTAGTCTTTGCAAAAATAAATCTTATTGGATGATGGGAAATTCTATCCAGCCATATTCAGATCACTAATCTAGGACAGAATTGGGGTGACAGCTAGAAGCTCTACCAGCAGGGTGCAAAGCAAGGAGCATCTTGGGTGGGATGCCAGGCCACCACAGGAGAGGCACACACACACATAGACACACACACACACACACACTCTAATCCCAACATGACGACCTTAACCCCTACCCAGCCCTAACCTTAACCATAAGTAACTAAAGAAAATACAAGACTTTTTACAAGGCATTTTTAGTTTTTTGATTGCATTCACAGATCTTTGCGGGAATCTGAAAAATGGTCCCCAAAATGTCAGAATAACAGATTTTTACTACATTGTGGGGGACATTTGGCCCCCACAATGTAACATAAACCTAATCCAAACACACACACACACACACACACACACACACACACTATAGACAGTTCAGATAATCCACACAGACAGATAAAGGGTGGGAACTGCAGCCCCAGTCCTGCAGGTGCGCCACCCCACTAAGCCCCGGTGCCACTCTGACGGCAAAATCTTTAGAATCATTAAGCAAAAAGGTCAAAATTGATTGTCAGCCGTGGTTGCCATGACGTTCCAATGTACAGCTTCATCAGCAAGGCCTGATTCTTTCCAGGGAATTCTTACCCCAGGCGTGGCTTCCCACGTTTGAACTGCACGCTGCTGCATTTCAACACTGGCAGCCTTCCACCATTGCCGCGGCGTGCAGGAAAAGTACAGGCAGAGCCAGCACTCCACTTCACTTCCATTCAGGCAAAGCTGTCACATGACGGCAACGAGGCTTGTTTATTGGTTTAAAAAAAATCCAGGTTTAAAGCCCAACTGGCTTCCAAGTTTAAAACCTGACAAGCAACACTGAATTATTCAGCCATAACTGGCTGCCATAATTTGTGAACTATTTAGTCTAAAAAAGAATTGACATAATATGTGTAATGTCTGCATATACTAATGTTGCGCACTTGACGTGTGTGTTTATATAATGTATAACCAATTTATCTATACCTTAAATGTATGTAATACACTGTTTACGCCTTGTCACTTATTACCACTGCATTGTTAAAAGATCGTCATTTACATACAGGTTTTAGTAGCGTTTTCATTTTCACCAGAACAAAATTGATTTATTGTGCAGGTTCTACAAAACATGCCATGGTTGTATTTATGTTGGATTAAAACGTAGTTAATATACCTGCATTATCTGCGTATTTCAAACAGCCATCGTACACACTGAACATCCCCATAAATTAACTGTTGAAATTTTTAATTTTCTATTGGGCACATCATTTACATGTATGTAACAGTTTTATTACCTTGTAAATAGTCTGTAGGGTTTGCAAACTACCCCAAAGCTTTTGATGTAGCTAATTCTTGGTTTATAATGGAATAATATAGATTTACGGTAAGATTTGTTGCATAAGCGTGAGAGTCTGAAAGTGTGAGTGTCAGGCCAGATATGTCACAGTTGGCAGCCCAGGGTTTATAGCTTGCATTGAGCTGAAAAGGAAACCTTTCCTCGCTGAACACCCCCACAACCCCCAGCCTGCCAGCATAGCACCCCAGCCCAGCTCTGGTGTGTGTAGGAAGCAGCTGGCCACTCCCCGAGGGAAAAACAATGAAGGTGTGAAGCCTGTTGTTTTATCTCCTCCGCCTTAATCTCCTCTCTTTAGTTATTGCGTGCAGTGTACCATGTCTCATTTCAGGTGTACCTTAAGAGGGTGGGGGTGACTTAAGCTATGGTCGTGGAGCACTGAACGTCACAGAAATGAGACCTTCTCAGAAATGACATTTTTCAAATAAAAAATATTTTGGTTTTACAGTTTTTTTTTTTTAACAGGTCTGTTTTGTAAAATGTGTATCTGAATCAAGGGCATAGATTTGGGTTTGTACTATAGGGGGCATCTCCTTACGAAATATTGTGGGAGTACCGTGTGTGTTTAGGGGGCTGGGGGGGTCCAGGGCTGATGTGGTCCCTACCAATGTTGAAACCAAACTTACGCCCTTGATCTGCATATGAAATGTGAACTCAAGTTTAAATAGCACATCATGCTGTATGCAGGCAGAGGCTGGTTTGGAGCATGATTATTAATGTTGAATCTTAGTTATGTACGGCTTTGAAAGTTTATTTTATTTCTGCAGTACGTGCAGCTTTAGGGCTTAAAGGAAACTTGCAGCTTAAGTCTTGGAAGTTTATAGTAGGAAATTGCCAAATTAAGAGAGAATTTCAGGAGGCTTACTCTCTACTTCACATTCTTCTGGGGTGCAACTGGAATGCCATGGCTCCATGTCAAATATTTCACAGAGAAGAAAGAGACACAGTCCAGAAAGACATTTCAAATCCTTACAGGCATTAATATATAATTGCAGATCACTGTCAACCCATTTTCCTCCTGACAATTTTACTGTCACTCAGAATCAGAAGTACTGATATAAAATGGTTTGTTCCCCCTGTGTGGATCTACCTCAGAAGTTGTTTCCGAATAAAGCTTTATTGCCCAATCAGTTTCACAGAGTCTGTAACATGGGGTAGGCCCGGTCTAGAGAGCTACTATCCAGTAGGTTCTCTATCCTACCTGGCTTCTGATAAGCCACATCTGTTCCTGGTATTTACCTGAGAAGAGGTGTGACTCATAAAAAGCCATGTAGATTAGAAAACCTGCTGGACAATAGTTATCAGAATCAGAAGACTTTCTCCAGGACTGGAGTTGGAGACACTTGGGGAAGAACCATCTCAGAGTTGGCAAAGTCAGCTGACAAACACTTGTGCTTTGTTACCAATCGTATATCATTCTGTGTTATCTCTTACCATCAGAATATGCGGGAAAACACTGAAGGCTGAACCACACCCACCATGCACTGTAGCCATTCTCAAGACTGAATGGCAGCCTTACATACTAGTATTTCCCTCTTGTTGATGCCAAAATAGCTCTATTTCAGTTTTATTCCTTATCACCATTTGATTGAACATAAATATCTCATTCTTAATACTGTTGTTGTTCCCCATCCTGCCATATGTTATTTTAATGAGGCTGCTTGATCCACAAGGCAGCCATTTTGGCCTCTTTGACAAATGATATCAGCCCAATGTGCTGATCTCATATCAGGGACTTTATTTATGAATCGCCTTTTCAGCGAAGAGCACAGAAGATCATTCGGCCTTTGTGTGTTTTGGCACACGATAGCATTGCTGAACTGTGTTGGAAGCGATCCCTGCAAACGGATGTATGGAAGTGTTCAAAATGAGTGCGGGGAAGGGCCTTCAGGGCAAAATTAAACTGAGCTGCGTTTTTATCAAAGCAGTGATGCTCCGCTGAGGTCACAAAGCCCATCGTGTCCAAGGATTCTGCCCAATAACAATCCCTTTAACTCCATTCAAAGATGTTTGGCTCCATCTGTATTCCAAACAAAACACAATTAAGTTATCGGCATATTCACTGAACAGCTATCAGTGGGAGATGTAACTGCTGCAGAACAGCGGCTTGAGAGTCTTTCAGCGGAACAGTGTGGGGAGAGGAAAGACGAAATCTCCCCCACCATGGAGGGTGATAGAGGTCTCATAAAAAATTTGGTTACAACAAATGATCTCCAGATGGTCCTTCTGGTCTACACAGGGATAACCCTTATAAAGACACTGTCAGTGGGAGGAAATTCTTGCACATTCCAACGGAGCTGATCCCTGGTGGTAAATCACTGCCTTGCAAAAAAAGATTACATTAAAAGAAAACAACATGGCCCCCCCGCATGCATGGCAGTGTCACGCAGTCAGCCATGACAGTCACAAACAAAATATATCATTTTTTGTAAATTTTTCAGTTTCACAAATATATATATATTGTCTCTGCGTCTACTGGCTCAAATTGTCTTTCCAGTGCAGAGCACTACAAATATGTTACACCACTGGAAATATTAACAGTAAGTGGAGGGTAGGAGAGAACGGCAACAGTCCTGCTGTTTAAATTAGGAAACTCTTTTGTGGTGGTCATACTTTAACCCCACTGCATTGCTGTTTGAAGTTATTTCTGACCACAGTATTCCAGTTTCAGACTCAGTTCCAGATTCAGCCCACAGAGGCGATAATGTGAAGGCTTTTTTTTTTCGGATGACCACTAATATTTTTAAAATCATCTTTCGGGAATGCAATGACTTGGAAAATCCTTTTCGTTTACTTTCCAGTCATGAAATGATTTCCGACTTGATGTTGGAACGACTGCTTATGATTACAGAAGTTTGCCAGTGATCAGCTGCTTGTTGGGTTCCTTCGGGGAACGTTTGCATATTTGTGACATGGACGGAAATGAACAAAAGGGCTGCAACAGGCCACAGTGTTCTCACATAGTGATGTCATTGGAAGTGTTTTTTTGAGGGGGGGGGTTGGTCCTGGGGGGCTGGCTGCTGAGCCACCACTGACCATGGCGCACCCGTGAAAACCACACATGCTTTCTTTCCCATGTGTTTCAGATTCGCGGGTTGAGTATATATGTGTGTGTCTGTGTATCGTCATGGAGAACGGTCTCCTACTGTAGTCAAAATTTTGACGTGAAGCATATTTTTTGGTAGTAAATATTTCAAAAAAATTTTAACCTAAAAGTGAGATTTATAATTCAGCCATGGCCATAATATATATTATAAAGAAAAATTGCAGTTGAAATTCAAAACAGAGAGATTCAGATTAATCTTAAGCCAAAAACCCAGAGGTGAGTCTTAGAAACTTTAAACTGCTAAAGGGCCACATCTGCGGCCCCCCAGCTCCTCCTTTTCCCCTGATTATGGTGCCCAGATGTGGGATCTACAACCTGCTGCAATGTAGAGGCGTGAACCCTCCTAGACAGAGAAAAGCAGGCCCTGGTCGCGCTCTACTCCAGTGTTTCCCAACCCATTCCTTGCGGACCCCCAGAAATTCCACATTTTTGCTCTCTCCCAGCTCCCAATACACCTGCACCGGGTGTTCGGTGTTCCTGATTGGGTGGTAGCCGAGTGGGAGCGAAAATGTGCCTCTCTGAGGGTCTCTGAGCACTGGGTTGGGTAAAACTGCTCTACTCAAACATGTACCACATGGTCTAAATACTACGGATGAATGAATTTGAAATTCTGTACCTTCACTGAGTAATTGTTAGAATGAGCACGACTGAGCTACCTGTGACACACCTTGTACTTATTAGCCTATACTAAATGGGTCTAATTCTGTCTAAGATGTCCAGTCAGAGTTGAGAATCATAGTTAGCCGGTATACAGGGCTTACAGCATAAAGAGTGTATCAGCGCCTGATTAAAATTACGTATTTCTCCACATATTCATGCAGAAATATTCCCAGGTGTCAAATTTAAGAGATTTATGGTGTCCTGCTGTCCCCCTGGGTAGTTCCCCTGCAGCATGCAGTATGTAGGTATAATCCTGTTTGAAGGAACTGTCTGCAAGTGCAGTTAGGTGCCGAGGTAATGGTGTGATATACAATGTACTGTTATTCCTGCCCCAAGAAAGACAGACACTAAATACTCAGTGTGCTTTAGAGAGAAGTCCAGAAATGTTGTGAAAATATCTTGGTAAAAAAAGGCTTATCTAAAGAACAACCAAGACTGCATGTTGATCTGAATGTTAGCTTGCTGAATAGAGCCAGTTCCGTTTTTCCTAATTACCCAAACACAAACAGGGTGCGTAATGTGCACAACAATGAGAGCAGCCACTGAAATACTTAGGGCAGGCTGCATATAAATAGCCTCATAACTGTATTATCTCTTTATTCATCTACTGTGTTAAAGTTCAAAGACCACTTTACAGATTGCAATTGTATAGTACAGCTTTCTTCATTTTCAACAAACACTAATCTTATCCCCCCGCCCCCCTGCCCCCCCGCAAACGACCTGGTCTGTTAAGCACCAAAAAAGTACCACAACAAGATCTTGAAAAGCTTTCACAACTCCAGCGCCTGCATTACAGTTGACCTTGTATGTAACAAAACATTTTATTCCTCGTACATGATAAAGATAAGCATGATGTTTACCATTCCTGAAAGAATAACTATTCACATCCTGATCCTGGCAAGGAAATTTGCATGGAACAGAGGGAAACATGTAAAGCACTAAGAGTCTCTCAGAAATATACTTTGCAGGAGCAAATAACCTTTCATAAACCAGTGAATTATGGCTGATGACAGATCTTCCTTTGGATGCCTAAGATTTTGCAAAGTACTGTATATGCGTCTTCCCTTGCCTGATTCCAGCGGTCATTAGAGTGGTTGTACAGTAGATGTTTTCTGTGTTAGTGTTAGTGTTCAAGTTCATTGTTGCTGTTTACCCTAGTTCTCCCCCTTTGTTAGGCCTAGTCCCTTCCCTTCGGATCCTCCTTGTGTTCTGACCCCTTGCCGTCCTTTTGTTTGTAATTTTGTGTTTACAAATATGATAAAATCCCCTTCAGTGCCTTCCACGCTTTTGCATAGATTGTCCCTGTTTCATACATAACAGTATGGATGGATGGATGATTTGTGAAATTTGGATGCAATTTCTGCACAGCAAAACAAACAATATGATCATAAACATATGTATTACAAATTCACATGAACTACACTAGCCATCCATTCAAACTCATGTCACACAAGGATAACCCTGTTAGTGAAATAGAAGCACTTGGTGCCTGAACTTAACACACAGCCAAAGAGCTGAGGAAGTTCTCCTCCTCTCAAGATTCTATTGAAAATTTCAGAGGAAGTGAGAAGCTTTCTGCAGTGTTTATTCAAAACAAAGACAAGAATGCATGGGAGCGACTGACTTGCGTAAGACCTTGATTTTTTTTTTGCCTTTTTATTTTACTTTCCCACTGCAGACCAGTAGGCCATAATGTTAGCCTCAGAACAACAGGGTACTGGAATTTTATTTGCTTACTAACATTTGGATAACCTCGATCAGCAGTACTTTTCCGATCAGGCATTCTGTTTTGTCTGTGTTTAGGGTTAATGCAGCACTTTAACAATGTTATGCAGTACTTTACGGCCATGCGGATGATAAATTGGAACGTGCTTTCTTGATCCTTTGTGCCTTATCTTTAGAATAAGTTATATAACTTGATTTAGCATCTACTGAAGTGGAGAAATGGTTCAATGTCTTCTGTACCATGTGCTGTGTCTAAACTCTGTAAACAGCTGTGAAATGATTATTATTTTTTTTAAATCCATGTTGACAGTGGTCTGGAGAAAAGTGCAGAGCAATGGAGGCTGAGCTAGTGCCCGTGCAATATATTTATAGCATTCTCAGAACTGCAAGAGAGGAATTTAACCATGAGAGGAAATAAATCATTTGCAGTATATTGCATTCTAGTCATTTATAATAATAATAATAATAATAATAATAATAATAATAAAAAAATCCTTAATTTCTAATTCTCTCGTGAACTGCTTGGCTAACAATATACCTCATAAGGCTTAATGTGTAATGCAGTGCCTTCTAGGGCTACAGATGTTTTTTCTCAAGATATTGCAATGAGAAAATAGCTGTGGGTTTTTCTTTTTTTATGGATACATTGAACCGGTCAAGTGCTCATTATTTGAAACTGTAGCTGAGAATTTGAACCTGAGGCAAACAAATACGATTTTTTTGCCAAAAAGTGCATAGCATTAAGTATAGAATTCCAGTGCCTAATGTCAAGTATGTAGTGTTTAGTATTCTATGAAGGGTGTATCCCAGTGATCTGTCTGTATACCAGTATTTCTTCTCATGTAGGGCTTCCATACTATCGAGTGCTTTCGATGAACTTAAACTGAGGCAGAAAAGCTAACCTGTCTAAAAAGCAGACAGTGTTCAATTTAACACATTGTGTAAACTAATTTCACCCAAACAAAAATATAAGGAAATTCTTGTAACAAATGCTTGATGCACCAGAAATTATCATTAAGAAATTTTATCTGAATACTTTTTAAAATGTGAAATTAAAAACATAGTTTCCATGAAACAGCAGACATCATGTTGCATGCAGTAAGCAAAATCTGTGTGGCTGTATGAGTGATAACTTTCCCTTAAGTGTGTGATTCTGCTCCTCTGAGCGAGTGGCCTGGCCATTGTAGGCTTTTACAGTGCCATCTGATTCATCTCTAATGATACCCTGGTGTGTTGAGAAGCTTTAAACCAGAAGAGTTTCCATAGGATACTTTTGGTTCATCCAATATTTATGTCTGGCTAAACACTTTATGCTTCAGTTATATGTGTTTGTCCAAAATCTTCTCACAATACACTTATTTGACCTCCTTCTGCTTAATGATATTAAAATCTCAGTACTGGGGCTCTTTTCATGTTTTCTCTATTATAGTTTGCTCATTGAGTTAATTAAGTCAGTATAACTCAGGAGACTTTTTCCATACATTGAGCTTTGGCAGAATTGTTTCATTATCACATGTGTTTAGAGGAATACAGTGAGATTCGTATGCTACAGTTGACAGGTAGGACATTGTGGAAAGGGAAAAAGTAGGGCAATTAAAGACAATAGAGTGTGGAAGACAAAACCATCCAACGCAAGAATGAGTATACAAGAAGATATAAGAAATAAATGTCTGCAATGGGATTTAAATGGCAAATGGAGCACAGTATAGAAAAATAATTAAGGGAAAGGTGCAGATAAAGTGCAGAATATTTTTATTAACATTAACATATAGGAATTGGCGGGTTCTTCCAGTCATTTGGTCATTGTGATATGGGAACCATAATTTAATTGAAATAGATTCGTAACAAATTCTTTAAACAATTGCTGATAACTGGCAATAGCAAATTATACTGAATATTTGTCCTTACACTGAATTTTGTCTAACTTTTGCCTCTTGAAACCATGATGTCTTGTGTCATAGGCATAGCTGTCAAGTCTCCCGTTTTGGCCGGGAAACTACCGTATTTTACCCCTCTTTCCCGCCGTCCTCCCGTATTAGTATTTTCCCGTAAATCTCCCGTATTATAATATCATTTTTTTAAAAATTCCTCTGCCTCTCCAAACTGAACTGTCAGTAGCCTCGCGAGAACTGCCACCTGCAGTAGTCTGCAGGTCAT
>JAODJU010000033.1:7320644-7333229 GCA_026776725.1 Gnathonemus echidnorhynchus
AATAAAATGTAAATGACAAGTGGTTATTTTAGATTTCTTGTACACCTGTCTAAAATGTAAGGGATACTGGAGCTTGGGTGGGGTGGGGTGATGGCTCGCGTGGGTGCCGGAAAATTTCCCTTATTTTCAAATCCAAAACTTGACAGGTATGGTCATAGGGAACATTAAAAACGGGTATTTTAAACAGTTTGTGTTATAATCTGAATAAATATACACATTTTGGGGGTATGTATGGGTTTGAGGGTGTTTAAATGTCAACATTTCATTAGTTTGATAAGCTATATTAACGAAGTAACTCACAATGCTTAAAAGCATAGCAGTGGGACACAGGTATTCTGCTACCACCAAGTGGCCAAATTTGTAATAGCACGTAAATTTTAAATGTCACGTATACACCGCAGGATAGATGGGTGGAAGAAGAATTGATGAATGGAGATTTCTAAAAGATATCTAGAACTCGCATTCATTTATAAGTGATTCAGAGACTTTTATAGCTTAATGATTCATTGTGTTTTTTTATGAGATACTATATGGACACATTTTTTTTCACAGGAGTACAACAGCAAGGTCCATCCAAAGCTTTGCATGTCCGGCACTTAAAGCACAATTCTTTCTGCTGTCTGAAAGAAAACAAATTAATGTACTTTTACATAACAGAGATTTATAAATCAGTTACATTTATAGCAACATCAGCAAACATAAAGTGATGTAGAATAAAAAAATGTATGTCTGAAGAATTATATTTTAACATAGTATTATGGAATAGTCTTACTATACGATTCTCTCATTTAGCTACTAATGATCCTCTAAAGGATTTGCCATATAAGTTGGACCTAAAAGAAGTATAGAAATAAACCAAATTACCTGCAGTGTTATACGACATGACTATAACAAACAGATCTAGGTTTTTTTTAATGTTGCAATCAGCTTACACTTACAGAGTGGGTACTGCTCTGCTGTAGTTACTGTGATTTGTACAGTAATCAACGTATATCAGGAAAAAATGGATGTAGGTGGTTTGGATGGTCTCCTGGAAACACAATCCTTTATTTCGGATGTAGATGAGGGTTGCCCATATCTATGTACAGTACAGTGTAAAAGTCCTAGGCAGCCAAAAGAAATTGCTCATATTAAATTTATGTTTGTGTTTTATGTCTGTAAAAGTGCATTTGTTAGCTATTTAATAACTTCTCTTAAAGTGACCCCAGTATTTTCAGTAACCATGAATTCCATGCATTTATTGAACTCATCCACTAGCATATTCAGCTAACCAGTAACTCATGAAGTTAATTCATTAATTCAGGTAATTCATTAAGTGAACTGGTGTTAAATTTTACCAGATACATAGAATGGCTGGGCTTTGGCCAGGAACTAAAGCATAGTTCACACAGCCGTCCAATGAGATATCAGTAACTTTTCGGAGAACAGACAAAATTCTACATTTTAATGTATTACTGTTATCTTATTTATTCTTTTTTATTCTTGTATACACTTGCTGCACAGATAAATAGCTTTAAAAATAAGAAAATATGAAAAAATAAAGTATTACATATATTTTCTATACTTGCCTTATGTAGTTCAAATTAAAATAAAAACTAGACACAGTGTAACATTTACGAAGAGAGAGATTTGTAGATACTAACTTCTGTATATTTATGAGCGGTGTTGCAGTGACCCCCTTGTCTTTTTATGTGCATATAAAGGATTCTGTTTTCAGGTGACCATGTGGAAAAGTTATCGACAGGAAGACAACCAGTCGGAAAAAAAGCAAAAACAACACTGTCTAGACAGAAAATGGATAGTTTGACTCAGGTAAATGAGTTTACCCGGAGAGAAGGGTATCTTTGTTTTGGAAGGGAGGCCCTGTTCTACCAGCATGTAAGTTCATGGGCTCACTTGAAGTGCAGTTTCCTCCCATGTTGATCTATATTTCACATGAATCCTGTGTGATTTGTATTTTTCAAAACCCAACAAGACATCTAGCAGGCATTTAAATTTACTGTCCTTCTTTGAATGTTATACTATTGCCATTATGTTTTATTACTAATAAAATTCCATTGTCGCCATTAATGATAAATAACTAATCTAATGTCATAAAAACAGGAACAATTATACTAGCACACTAGCATGCTTGAGTGAATGATAGAGAACTATAGTCAGGGTTAACTTGTGCCCGTCCATCCCTGTCCTATGTTTTTGCCCCCGTTTGGCCAGCAGGTGGTGCTGGCCATCCTGTTCCCCGTCACGTAGCCCTAGGTCCTCCTGTGTTCCTGCTCTCTGGCCTGTCATGTAGCTTGATGGGCTGACTGAGCGTCGCAGAAGGTGACTCCCCTCCAGTTGTGGGTGCAAGGCTGGCCTGAGGTCTTCCTCAACTTCTGTTTATTTTTCAGTTTTATTTTATCCTTAGCTTTTGGTTTTTCCTTGTATCTGTTATGATTTATCTTTATCTGCCTGTTTTGGTTTACTGTGCTTGTACCCTGTTTTATTTTTCTCTGTTTGTGCTTATGCTCCCATTTTTTTCCTAGTGTTAGCCTCTGTGTTTAGTACAGTTTCCCAATTTTCCTGTTTTTTTTTATTGTAATGTATTCCACCTGTTACTTGTTGTCCTGTACCTGTACTGATTGGTTAACTGAATTATGGTTTTCACCTCATGACCTATCGGTGCTGCTGTAAGTGCCTGCTGTTGTTCTGTTCCTTGTTGGTTCATTGTGGCTGTTTTCCTGTTTCACTCTGCAACTGTTGTTGTACGTTTGACAGTTTATTCCCAGGATAGTTAGAGTTTTTTCCCCTTTTCGTGGAGCCACTACGTGATTCATCCCTCTTTTGCTATGCCACGCCATAACAAGCGTACTTAAATGCACAAAGACAATCGATTGTGTATTGAATCATCAATCAAGCACAATCAGTGCATCTTGACCATTCAAATCCTAACAAACTATTTACTTTGATATATAAAGTGGAAAATCTTTGTTTGAACACATTCCAAGATGTTTTTTAAAATCGATATGAATGTCCTTATAAATATCTTACAGAACGTTTGAATTAGTTCACAGCATCCTACAATATACATTTCTTTCTACACACGTTTACATTGAACTACTATGGCTTATCAGAAGGAAACAGTGATTTCTGACCCTCTTTTTATGACAGTATTGTATTAAGTACTTTCACAATTACTTAATATTCAGAAAACATGGAAAGACTACACACTTAAATATCAATTTTCACGTAATTTACAAATATTTATCATAACAAATAATGCCTTTTCGTTTTACCTACGTGCTGCCCGTGGCACGTGGGTTTCCCCTGGGAATCTGGCGTGATTACTCTGGCAGCCAATGTTTCCTTGTATTTTTTGTGTTTTACCCCTAGGGGGCAGTCATATAACATTTCTTAATGTACATAACATTTTTCCCAGATTACTAATCCTAGTTTATTATGCCTACAGTGATGTGAAGATGATTATTCCTTTGCTCTACCGCTGCTAAAAATGTCTTTTTGTGTCTATACTAGAAGGAGGAGCAGCATTCTATAAAGTCAGGATGATTGTTGGGTTTCATTTTATAGAATATTATGGTAAGGCAAGATATTATTTTATCAGATTTCTCTGAAATTTTCTTTGAACCATAAGAAAAAGGAAAAAAAACAAGAACAACATGCATGCCATATTTTCATCACCCTACACAAATTGTAGACTCCCAAAGAGTGCACTTCCACTAGGAAAGTCAGCTTTGAAACACCAGAGTATTGTCATTGTTGATATGAATATAAATCGTTTTCAACAATTAAACGTATTTTCCAACATTTTAACTGCAGGGCAGTTTTAACTACTACAAATGCTACCATTCATAGATGTATTAATGTATATTCATGTTCTTGCCGCTTTTCCTGGTCAGGATATCCTAGTCGGTGTAGTGCACACCCTGGAGGAGATGCCAGTCCAGTACAGAGCGGTTACACAAACATACTGCAGAGTTAGGGATGCCTCTAAGGGATGTCTGTGGAGGAGCACCACAGTGATGCTTATGAAATTAAACATGCTTAGAAGCAAGAACTAGAACTAGAAGAGAGAACTAGAGAAGAGAACTATTCTTTATTACCTGCCCTTTTGCTCAGGCTGCTTAGAGAAAAATGTCCACATACCTGAACATGGCCAGAAGATAGTGATGGTTGGGTGGATGATATATAAAAGCAAAAATAATTAACAGACACTGGTTCATCTTCTTTTAGCAATTCATGCATGAAAGAGTTAAACATCAGATAGGGTAACCACAGGCCCTGATATCCAGCCTCACCTCCTTCTGAATATATTTCAGCATGAGCTGTCACGTTTCCATTAGTTGGAAACTTCAAAGAAACGTTTGGCAGACACGGTAAAGATTTACTGGTAGTTAGCAGTCGGCGCTGTGGGCCCCCCTGTTCTCATGGCAACGCATGATCACATGATGAGGCGTAGTTCCATTGCAGCACTTGATGGTGGAATTGTCCGGTGAAACTCAAATTAGAAGTGACCATGACTAGCTAAAATACCAAATCTGCATTCATAAGCATAATCACAACCAAAGTAACATCTGAAGATGCTGCCTGCAGAAGTTGATGTGTCACTTGTGCAAAGAGGATAGGTTCTTTGTAAGCTGAACTCATCTTGAACTGATGGTTTTGAATCACGAGCATAATAGGTGTATAATAGGTATCCTTAAGTGTATTTACTTTGCCTTTCTTGTTCTTTCTTCAGGGGATTTATTTCCTTCTCTGATTTACCCTAAGCTTTACTAGTAAATTGTTAACACCGTTTTGTTTACTCTAAGCATATGAGTGAATATGAGTGTTGAAAAATTGCTCAGGAGCATGTTAAGATTAACGTTTCTTTCAAATAACTCAAATAAAATGGCTCTACGTTTATTTGGTTGGTCTGAGTCTGTGATGTGAGAAATTCCTCATGTTGGCGATAAACCGGGCCTTGGCATGTTACTGATTAATGTCAGCTAGCGTAATCATCTACACGCTTTTAAATCCACAGCACACTGCCACTATTGTCAGCTCTTTCTAGAAAAGCCAGTATTTGAAATTCATGTTGTCATAGTAGATTAAAGCTTACCATGAAGAGGACAGTGTCCATCTGTAAGACATTGTATTATTTGCGTGTGACTTTCATTGCAAACAGTTCTTGAAGCTGAACTGGCAAATCCAATGGAAAACAAAAGTGACACTGCAGGCCTACCGATTTAACCACTTATCGACTTTCATTTTGACACGGACCTGCCGTGCCATTTTGTCACGTAAATGACGTCATTTATTTATTTTTTTTGGCTTTTCATTTGAGAATGAGGTGAAACTGTTTCCTTTGTTTTTTTTCCACCGATAACCAAAGAACACAATTTTTGGAAACAGGCATATTGTTTGAGGGCTTTGAGAGTAGTTACTGACTCAGGATTCTTACAGAGACTTTTATTGTCCCAGAGGACCACAGCACAGCTTTGGCTTCGGCTTTCGGTCTTTGCTTTTTTGCTCCTTTTCTCAGTACCTGAAATAGAAAGAGGAACTTTTGCCAGTCCTGGGCCCCAAAAAGGCACAAATGCAGGTGTATGAACAGACATCAAGCACAACTGAAGCCAGCAAAGCAATCAGTGACAATTTTCCACTTGAGTTTGCTAGTAATTAGTCTATCAGTTTAATTTTATAGTATTAAGCTATTTTTTGTCACCTTAGTTGAGTCACTCAATGCATTTAAGGATGTAATTTCCGGATGTGTGTCATTTAGACAAAGTAAACATCTTTGTTTTTTTTCATCGTTAGCTAAATTTCCTCCTCAGCTGTCAGGCTCACATTCCTGTGTCTCCATCTGTCAAATGCCTTTTGATCCCAGCTTGCTCCCCTTTCCCTGTTTACCCGTCATCGACGTTGGCAAAGGAATACCGAGAAATGATAAAAATGGAAGATGGAAGTAATGAGTTAGCGTCCCAGTAAGCAACCTCAAGGTCGGGCAGATGAGGTCTGAGTTTTCTGCAGGTCATGCAAACTATTTTTAATCAGTATCTTTTATATTTTACCTGGTCACCCTTTGCTGAACGGAGATGGAGACTCCGATGGGGACCTACAGCATTTAGGTGACACAAAAGGTGGATTTTTTTTTATTTGGGGGGGGGGGGCGGGGATTGCGTAGGTAATTGTCAGTCATGTCTGGGTTAAAGGCTAAGGGCCATGGAAGTTCCAGGCCACCCCATGTGTAACGCTCCCCAGTGTCTCGCTCCGCAGATGTTCTGTCGGCCTTCCTGCTGTGTCCAATCCCTTCCTCTACCAGCTGTTACATGTTACTTCATGCTCTGTGTGATTTACACTACCCACATACTTCTTAGTCACTAAACAATGTTAATTTAACCAAAAATGTTGAGCTCTTCTGTACACATTAATTATTCATAACTGGCATTAATTAACAAGCAAAACAATAATTCTGGCCATTTTATACAGCTGATGTCATGACCGTGGAGTTGAATTCAATCTTTAACATTGTTGCAGAATGTTGCATGGCTTCCATTAATCAAAGGGTAGCTTATAGCCACATTTTGGTCAATCAAAATCTGTATTTTTCTTCAGAAGGTTTTAATTTTTACCAAAACAAGGATGACTCCACATCATACCCTTGTAAATTTAAGGGCTTCTTTTGTAAGGACTTTGCATTTCATTTCTCATAGGTCATGTGACAAATTGTGTTAAAGTGTTTCTGTTATTAATAACAGTGAAGCATTCTGATTGATACCACATGTTTATTTCAGCAACATCATGGTCATTTAAAAGCACCTGGGCACCTTTCAGTATGTCTTAATGTGGATACTCGTTTGCCATTGTTGAGTAACATTACAATCTATATTTTATAATTTATTGCAATACATTTAACATTTTTATGCTGATGCATTTAACAGTGAAGTGTATCTTTGCCATTTACTGGAAAGGGGCTGCAGGGCAGCATGAAGGATGAAATGAACACAATGCTTTAATCACCAGTACTTGGCTGGTAAAGTATGGTACACTATCTAAGTGATGCCATATGGGTGATTTCTACAGGAATTAGATGTTACCTTCTGTCACACGTTAGTAAGCATTAATGCTAGAGTTCAAAGTCTTACTCACTGCTTGTGTGAAAGTGTATTCATAAAATACAAATAAACAGAGAATATTTGTGTTTTAAAATCGTCATGGTTGGGCTGAAGTGCTAGTTTTGGAAGTGTGTTGACCTTGAATCCTGTCTTCTGTTTTTTTCTATGTTTTTACTTGTTCAGTTCGGAGGATCCCACATGTGGCCCAGGCCCGCGGGCATCCTCCACGTTGTTGTGAAATTAAATCTTCTGAACCATCAAAATCACCTTGTAGACAGGGCACCACTGACGCTATGGGAAACTCGTTCTTAATGGCGGCGTGAAATTCTCAATGCACCTACATCTGTTGATGTCAAGCGTCACGAAATAAGATTCCATTGCTTTTCGTTTGCAAAGTCCATCCATCCATTTATCCATGTTTTCTTGGAGGGGTAGGCTATCTCAGGAGCACAGGGTGTAAGGCTGGGGTAGATGTTCTCATGAGCACACATGTATTCAACAATTTTTCATTTGAACATTTCTTGTAAAACCGCTGTGTCTGATGTGTTCATTTTTCTCAGGATTCCCTGGAAGGCCAGAATCCAACGCAGTTTGCAGATTTCCCTGCTCAAACACATCTTAATCAGCTAATTGCCAGGTTTAGTAGGTGTGATTAATCAGGGAAATCTGAAAATGGTGTTGCAAACTGGCCCTCCTGGTCCAAAACCGAGGAATCCTGCTATACAGTAAGAATCCATTCCACTATAAAATTTGAATATAACAGTAAATTATGGTTTTTATTCATTTTAGCCATTTAAGACAGAAATCCAATGTGTAATTCAGGTGAGAAAGCTTTGGTGCTACCTAACTTATCTGCCAACATTCCTATATGTTTTGCATATTCTTTTTGACATTTTGAGCATCCTGCAACTGTACCTCCCCTGCGAATATGCGATTTCATAGACACCTTTCTGTCCTTCATTCCTGAAAATCTGAAGATGTTTGGTATAAGACAAAAGTCGGCTTCTAAATATAACTCGACTCAGCTTGACAGGAAGACCGAGAGAGAGAGAAACGACAGACACAGCAGTAGCCAGAGAGACTGTACTTCTTGGCTCTAGGTTTAAACACCGTCTGAGATTCGGTTTATTCACTTCAGTTCAGGCCTAATAGTTTGTCCTCCAACCTTATGCGAAAGCATGAGTGTGCAAAATGATCTCAGACTCTAGCTTGAGCAGAGGTTGTGTTTCTCCCTAAACAATAAGCATAATAAATTTACCCCAAAGCGTACTTTTCACAGAAATCACATCTGCTGCTGTGAAAGGTCCAGCTTAGCTTTGCCGAATCTCTTTCCATCTCTTTCAGAAGTTCTCCACAAAATACGACAACTACCTTTTGCCCTGATTTGAGAACTATTCTCTAATTTCAGCCACATCTGCTAACATCAGTGCTGAATGTATAGTTAGTTTGCTTTTTACTAGATACTTTATGTAACATCTGATTACCTAAGAGACACCAAGGAAAAGAGAAGAATTTGATAACTTTACTTAAGGGCGTACAAATAATATCACGGCACACGCTTACCTGAGGTGAGAATTAACCAGAAACTAAGTTAGTGATCCCACACTTGTTCATCATTAATCAGTCATAACAGATCATGTATTTACTGTAATGCAGCTACTATATTTGTTTTTAATTTATACTTGTGTAGTAACTGAGTTAATAAGTTACTTGTGCCAAGTAAAGTACATATATATTATAATGGGAGAAGCATAAATTTCATCAACTTTACTGAAGGTTCAGAAGTACGAACTTGTAAATATTATGGATAGATAGAGTCTAAGGATCAAGAAGTAATCCCCTCTCCCATGGTCATCTCTCTCTCTCCTAATGACCATATACCTTCAACATCAACTCCAAAGCAAAAATAAATTCTTATTAACCCTGAAATCTAATTTTATGCTCCATTACATACGGCTACTGATGTGAAACACCTGAAGATTCTTTTCAACTACGTTAACATATGCCCAACTGTGATATATAAATAGAGCCATGAACACTGTAATATCAGAACTTAATCACAATTCTTTCACCACAGTAATGACTGGCAACACCTTACATTTCTTTATCAGTACATTGACTGTATTAAATATGAATAGAATGGAAAATTGGTATAGTCAGAATGATTTAAATCTCAAATCTGCTAATCATTAGCACAGTGTATAAGGCAGGGATGAATATAAGTACCATGTGAGTCTTTGGCAAGGATCACACAAACACTCTCTCATTATGAGAAATTTAATCACCTATTTGCCTGCAGAGCGCATTTCTTAGATGTAGGCGCTAATCTACTCAGACACAGCAGACTTCCGCAGGCCCAACAGAGGGACGCCATAACTGTCACATACAGCATATGTTACCGTGAAGGAACGGTGAAGTACCTTTACCAGAAGATTACATCTGCAGGTGCTCCTGTCACTGCGAAATGGACCTGCCAGTGGATTTAGTGCTGATGCATGACATTCCATGTAAGCGTGCAATACAGACATTCTGTATTCAACAACTCAGGTCTATATCACCCTGTTTGGCCTGGGGACTCTGTAATCCCATATCCTGCAGGAGGAAATGCACAAGGGCTTTAAATGATAAATCAACTATTTAAATAATAACAAAAAAATGGAACAGGAATGGGTGGGCATTTCGCTGAAAGTATTTTTAACAGGCAGCCTATATCTCTTGTAGTTCTGGCTTCAGCTCACTACTTATTTGCACTGTAGTTACTCTAAACTGTGTTATGTCAGTAACAGTTGTTTCATTCTTTGCCAGGCACTTTGGGATTATGAGATAGGTTTGAGATAGGTTCAATCTATATAAAGTTGAGTCAAACTGGGTTTGATTGACCTGAGAGTTAAAATAGACCAAATAGTAGAAACAATTTAATCCTTTCAGAATTGAATCCTACACCATGTAGGAGGATTTTCCATGTCATTCTGCTAGTCTGTAGAGGATGAACATGATTTCCAAATCATCTTTGAAATGGTTCAGCTCTTAAATAACCAGATAATTCTGTTGAGGGGAGTTGCATTTGATCTATTTACATACATCATGTAGAAAGAAGAGGATCAATGTGTTTAATGGATCATTTCTTGGAAGTGTTATACCAGGTGTGTTAGGGACATCCTGTAGATGTGCTAGAAATTGCATAGAGACCAGACCTTGTCACGGTACACATTTCCCTGCATTTTCCACCCTAAGGCGTGCTTTAATTGAAAGCCAGCGCATGTCTTCTCTGCTCAGATTGCTTTCATGTGTCAGCAATAAAACTTCTCGCAATGAGCTGTTCGCTCTCGCCAGTGCAATATTACTAGGGCGAATAAAAGCATTCCTATTGTAACGGTTTTTTTGCGGACTGGAGAGCGGTCACCCACAATGCCGTGAGCTCATCCAGTCCTTACCAGCTCCCTGTACCGACGACAGAAGGCTGGCATCAGTTGTGTGCGCTGGGGGGCAGAGATTAAGCTAGCTACAGACTCACAGAGTGGAAATACATTACGTAATGGCTGCCATGTGGTTGTTTGTGTACACCAGGGACTGATATGTAACCCCCTTTGCACTCGTCGCAAAAGAGAACACAAAATGAAGCCAGGGAAAATGGGCAGTGTAATTCTAGCACAGCAACCTCGGGTCAAGCAGCAGCTGACCGGTTCAGGGACGAGGCCAGGCATGAGCTGAGAGACAAACAGCCAAATGGGTCCTCGACATTTAACGTTTGCCATTTAGCAAGGTCAAAGCAATAATTTTACTTTGAGCTGTTGAGGTTTAGACTCTCTCTGTTTTAAAGCTCTTTTCTTGCGGAATGTATAGGTAATTTACGACGAAATGTGCCAGACCGTGCAATCAATGATGTATGAGAAAATTTGATATTGAGGGTCAGGTCAGGTCAGGGAGCATGCACCGGTACAGCGCATTGCCACACCCACCACACAACGAAACACCTCAGGGTGCCAGTTGGCGACCCCCCAGGCTGACATGCAGTCCAGTCCCACCCTTCAGAAATGGCTGCCTATCTGCTGCAGCCAGGTGTTACGTGGGCGTCCCCTTGGCCTGGTCCGCCCGCTCGGGTCGTCATTGCCCACTTGGGTCCTTTGCGCCACATAGCCAGAGTGCCAGCATATTGGGGGGAGGGGGGGGACACAACTTAATTGAAATTGAATCTAAATTAAATATAGCATGAATACACCCTCCCTTAGAATCTGCTTCCTATGCCCCTGCATGGAACCACAGAGGACAGTTTTAAAAGTGACAGCAATCGAAATTGGGAAACGGCTTCTTTCTGCAAGTTGGCACTTTAACTTTAACTGGACTGAATTAACTGAATGTAGAAAAAATACCAGCTTGATTAAGTCCCTTGTACCCAAGTCCACATAATTAAACACCTGAGTATGTTTTTAACAGCTTTCTTGTTAACCAGCACAATTCTGATGCATAATATACTTTTACCTTTAAGATGCTTGTTTTTAACCCTAAACTTACATATTCCACACGACAAGCAGAACCGTTGCCATTTCACAGCCTCCTGACTGGCTCTCGGCAGGTGTTTTTAATCTGCGCCAGTACACAGCGTTTCACTCTCCAAAAACGCTCCTAGAACAAACATGCGATCTGCCCTTCATTGGATATACGATCAGCACGCATGCAAAGTGTCACTGCAGCTGACCTAAAGACCAGTTTACCTTAGAACATACCGAAAGAAAATTTGCCTGAAGCAAAATGATTTCCTGGAAAATGTATCATACCGGCATTTTATTGTTTTGTTTCTGCATGTTATGTAGTTTGCCTTACATGGCTGTACTTCTGTCTTCCACATGCATTATAATTTTTTAAAACAAAAAAAATTGTGATTTGACTCACTTTCCATTATGACGTTACACAGCACAGCTAAATTATTTATTATCTGGAGAATTTAATTTACTCATAATTTATTGATATATGCTTTGCCAACCCAGGGTTTAAGGGAGTATTTAATGGAAATAGGAAGACTGTCTGTGGTTCCACACAGACTCATTGATAATCTGGGCTTCATCCGCTAATAATGTGCGAAATGTGGCTTTAATCTGTACCATATGACACTGGGGAAAATCCAGCATGGGAAACAGTGGAGTCTTGGTGCCAAGACAGACATGTGAAATACTTCTAGGTCTCTAAGTGTTGAGGAGACTCTGGCAGCCTGGTGTTAACTCTCCCCTGGTGCTTTCATTCCATTCATGAAAGGACGGCTTGCAGTGGAGCAGCCACTAGGGGCCTGCCCTGTCTTGCATTGATGTCTCTGGTTTTTTGCTAACACACCAAGTTCATACGGACCTTATATTCATATTTATTCTAGATCCTTCTTCCTTAGGCATATAAGGATGATAACGGTCCAACAATGATCTTTTAATAATCCATCCATCCATCCATTTTCCAAGCCGCTTATCCTACTGGGTCGCGGGGGGTCCGGAGCCTATCCCGGAAG
>JAODJU010000033.1:7333488-7370321 GCA_026776725.1 Gnathonemus echidnorhynchus
TAAGATTTTAACAACTCTGAGCTATTAGTTAAGTTCTCCCCAAGCGAGCTTGATGGGCCGAATGGCCTCCTCTCTTTGTATTGTTCTTATGTTCTTATGTTCTTATATATATATATATATATATATATCTCCAAAAATGAAGGGGTGGTGCAGTGCTTAAGACTGTTGCCACGCACCTCTGGGAGCGTCTGAGTCTTCCCCATGGCTCTGTGTGTTCAGATTGCATGTTCTCCCCAACTTGTAATGGGGTTCCCTCTGGGTTCTCCAGTTTCCATTACCTAGAAACCACTAAGATGAATTGGAGTTACCAAACTGTGACCCTGAATTGGACAAGAGGATATAGAAGATCGATGGACGGAAATGCAAAATTTTGGGTGTGCATTCTTTTTTATGTTATAGAACACTGTAAAAAAAGATACAATATGTCATACACATTTCTTTAAATCCAAAACGTACATATTTCAAAAATATAGATATATGATTGTACTCAAGTTTCTTACAATGGCATAACCATTGATAAATCACTAGGCAAGAGAGCAAAGCACCCTCATAGTTTGCTAACTGCAGCTGATAATTGTTTCAACGTGGTTAAGAACTGGGTGATCAGCTACAGTAACAGTATATGCAATCTGCTTGTATGGATTCCAGGAGCATACCAAACTAATGCATCAATTTATTAACATTATATATTCTGTACTAGCATAGCCCAGATCAAGGCATACCAAAGACCAGGGTCTTTAATAAACACAACACCGTTCAAAACATTAAAGAGTGTGGTTTTATAGTACAAGATATCAATGAAAACTTGGATCATTCAATATTCCATACAGTTTCCTAGGCCTACTGATATTACAATAGTACAATATCACTCACTATTACTCACAATTATGCAAAGGGACTGTGCTTTATTTTAATGTTGTCTGAAGATTACAACGGACATTAAATTTTATTTAGTGAATACTAAAAATGTCAAATAATATTTAAGGCTAATTGGCTTTTTCTTTCAAGGTAATTGTCAAGAAGATACCAGAGAGATGATTTAAGAATCTAAAACCATTGGGGAACAGTACTGGAAGTAAATCCTATGGAAAATGCATTTGTTGGAATGTGTAAGAGGTGTACTGGGATTCCATTTACTGGGTTTACTCTCTGAGCAAACATACATTAACTGTCATGCTATAAAATACATTTCTGGGGGGGGGGGGAGTACCCCTCAGTAGATTTTGCTGACCCGGGGAAGGGTCCCCCTCGATACATTTCAATCAATCAGAGGCCTTAAGAAAATTTTGAGGGGGGTTCAAATTAGATTTTTTTGTAACTGACTGCACGTCTAATTGGTAGCTAAGTTTTTTTTTTTTTTTTTTGTGATTTTACTCAACAGCTACATGCCTGATTTTGTGTTCTGTTCTCTTTAACTCGCACAGTGTGTGGAGTATGTGTGCAATACAGATATCATTATTAAATAATGAATCTCTTTTGGTGATGGACATTTCATCTGAAAATAACAGATATTTACAGGTTTCCTGACTATCTGACCTGCACACTAAGTCTTTGAAATATTTCGACCCTTCGTTGAGATAATCTTACATAGCAGCACAGAACACGGGATTGTGTACTTCTCTGTAATGGAAGTCATTCCCCGTGGTCCCATTATAAGAAAATGCATGCCAGCCCCCACCAGGGGAAGGACAGCCTTTAGCCCCCACTGCAACAGCTGGCTTTACTATTCTGGGACAGGCAGGCGTCTCAAATGCAGCCAGGTTGCTTGTTCTTTGACTCAGAATGGAAACTATTTTATTTGCATATTAAAATAGTTGAAAACATATAAATTGCACGTTAATTGTCCGCAGTTGTTTCTTGATATACGTAACTTCAGAATTGTTATTTTGATCCCAGGAAGTTCACGGGGGGGGTTTCCACCGCAGAAGGCAGCCAGCTACCCAGCTAGCCAGCTAGCCAGCTCCGCCTGGTAGTGTCATTTGGAGCAGTCTGTGTATTGTGACATGCCTGGACTTTTGATTGCTGGCCCATTCCGTTTCCACTGGGGAGCAGTAGCCAGTTACCCTCTCTTCTCCTCCACTTACCTTCTACTGAATTCTACTTGTTCTTCCTTCCAGAAATATCATTCGGAGGTCATGTTCTTCATATTTCTGAAATATTCTCTTTTAACGATTTTTTCCCCCCTGTTTTTCTGCTACTCACATAGATTATTTTCAGCTAAAACACTTTAAGTCATTCTTGAAACGTTAAGGAAGACTCCTTCGTGAAATATTTATGCATGCGGGTTTTTCG
Organism: Gnathonemus echidnorhynchus; assembly: GCA_026776725.1. Taxonomy (NCBI): domain Eukaryota; kingdom Metazoa; phylum Chordata; class Actinopteri; order Osteoglossiformes; family Mormyridae; genus Gnathonemus; species Gnathonemus echidnorhynchus. The sequence continues at coordinate 7,335,781 of JAODJU010000033.1, forward strand.
TTTTTAGTATTTTTTTTTTTGGTGAACTATAAATAACAGAAATCCTCCTTGAAAAGCATGGCTTTCTGCATTTTCAGTGAAAACCATCGGTTTAATTTGACATGTGACACAATGGTAAAGGCACCTAGAAGGTTTAGATTGCATATTGTCATACTTTTGGGTTGAAAGGAATCTGTGAAAGTCAATGGGATTTGAACCAGACTGAATACGCGGTTAAATGTGATAAGTTCCTGTTTTTTTTATAGCATTCGTATATCACAAACGGAAAAATGCTCACTTTAGTGTCCGTGGCCTCTTGTTATGTCATTTCTATGGATATCGTTTAACTGGAAACTTTCACATTTGATCCCATATTCACTAGGCACACTAAGTTCACTAAGTTCAGTTTGTATAGTACTTCTCTCAGTACTGTTCTCCTGTTCAGCCTTGACTTCAACTTGACCCACAGAGACCGAGAATTTCCACAGGCCGACATTTACAAGCTATTACTATGAACTATGTGGCTGGAAGACAATTTGATGTTGAGCCACATAGTGTTTGGATTCAGCTTGGATAGGAAGCTCCCTGTTTTGGTGCACGGATAACCCTGGACTGTACACGAGAAGATGTGTCAGCTATTTGAAGCTAAAAGCCAGATCTTCCCCTTTTTCAAGCATTCATTGTACAGTTACGAAATAATTTCTCTTTTAATTGCATTACATTTTGTTGACTAGATTTTGAGCCTTTGTGTAGCTACCAGTCAGTGACAATTTGAATTTATGTTGCTTCATGGATTCAATCAGTTCATCACCTTGTTTAGAATGACAGCACAATGTAACAAAGCAATCAGAGATATAACAACAATGTATGTGACAATATACTACTGAATAGAATGTGTATAAAATGTAATCATCTCAGTTTCTTGAAAAAGGCATGTTAACTGTACTTATTCACGGTATATATTTTACTGCAAGTTACTTGCTATCTTTAAATTAAGCCACTCATTACAATGCGTACCCATTACTACGCGTACTCATTACAATTATCGAGGTTCATTTCTTATGTAATATATCAGCCTGATAACAGACGTGCTATGTTACACTGTGACTTCTAGAACAAATGCATCTCATTTCTTGAACTTTGTAAATCAAAATATGTTTAAATGAATAAATATCGTATATGGGCTCAGAAGAACTTCAGTAATGTTTCTCCTGAAATATGACGCACAGAGAAGTGTCACTGAACAGTAGAATCAATGCAGTAAATAAATACAGTATAAAATTTTGATACACTCCTGGAAGCCAAACTGTACCCTACAATAATATGTATATGTTTTTTAAAAGGTTGAGATGATGTTACTGCAACAGGGTAGGTTTTGATTGGCCATCTGTGTATGTTGCTGTACTGTACTGTGAAAGCTTCCTCTCCAAAGCTGTTGTATGATACGTGTTTGGCCACTGGGCAGCTCCTTAAAGGCATTATACCCCCATACATGTTCCACTTCAGAGTATGAAATCTATAGGTGGATTACAGGAAACTCCTACTGTTCACTTTAGGACCAAAGATATGCGACCTGCTGTGTCAGTGGATATTAAAGGCCGTTTATAGCTAACTGCTGGACATTTTTTTATCACTTATATACATGACTGAAGAACCTGTTGGTAGCAGTTGATTATAGTCAATCTTTGGTATGAAGCCTAACAACTTGGGACAGTTCTGGTCACACGGCAAAGGCAGTAATGTTTGGGTCATATTGATGTTCAATGGAAAATGATTCATACCTCAGTTACAGTCAAGGAAATGTGATATTTGACTTTTGTTCTTTTGATTACTAAGGATGAATCTCGATAAAAGTTTTTTTCCTAAACCATTATCACTGTATGAAAGTACATTTTGTAAATAATAATAATAATAAATGAAACCTAAACATATTACTGGTGGATAGTTTTTGATATTCTGTTCTATAAGCCTGCACGAAACAGTTAGCTGGAGTGTACATGGACATTTTTAACTACTCTCTCTCACAGGAAATAGTCCCATGGTCCTTCAAGTCCTCTGTTATAGTACCGGTCCCTAAGAAACCTAACGTCTCCACAGTGAATGACTTCAGGTTAGCGGCGCTCACTTCAGTTGCCATGAAGTGCCTGGAAAAACTGGTGTTAAGTTCTATAAACTCTGTCATCCCAGACACAGCTGACCCTCTGCAGTTTGCCTACCGCCTAAACAGATCACTGGATGATGCAGTGGCTCTGGCACTTCATTACACACTGCAACACTTGGACACAAACGGAACATATGCACACATGCTCTTCTTAGATTACAGTTCCGCTTTTAATGCAGTCAGGCCAATGAAGCTGATTGCTAAGCTGGCAGACCTGGGAGTACCATCACCCACCTGTAACTGGATATCGGACTTCCTTATAGACAGACCACAGGTGGTGAGGATGGGAAATTAGGTCTCGGCTGAGCTCACAGTCAGCACAGGAAGCCCTCAAGGCTGCTGCCTCAGCCCAAAACTTTTCTCACTATATACATATGATTGTGTCTCAAATCAGGACAGCAATATAATAATCAAATATGCGGATGACACAACCATTCTTAGCCTCATCAAGAATGGGGACGAGTCGTCTTACAGGGAATTGGTGAACAGAATCATTATCTATGGTGAGGACAACGACCTTGTGCTTAACATAGATAAAATGAAGGAACTGATTCTGGGTTTCAGGAGGAGGGCATCTCCCCTGCATCCTCTTACCATCAAGAGGACTAATGTGCAGTGGACTGACAACTATAAGTTTCTAGGTCTTCACATCTCTGAAAATCTAAACTGGGCTAAAAATACTGTGGCAACTGTGAAGAAGGCAGAACAGCGGCTGAACTTCATCAGGCTGCTGAAGAAGGCCGGACTCAGACGTCAGCCCCTCACACAGGGCTATTGAGGACTTGTTGAAAGTATCCTGACCAGCGGCATCACTGTGTGGTTTGGAAATACCACACAGGCTGAGAGGAAATCTCTTCAACGAGCTGTAAACACTGCAGAGAGGATCATAGGCTCCGACCTCCCCTCTTTGGACACATTATATACTCAGCGCTGTATGAGGAAAGCCCAGGGAATACCCAGTGATCAACATCACCCAGCATTCTGCCTGTTCAGGAGGAAGAACTTAGGATATAGTCTAAGACACCACAGGCCAGAGAGCATCACCACCTACAAAACACGATTATACAGCAGCTTTTTCCCAGCCACAGTTAGACTGATGGCTAAGGACATTAAGGTGGGTAAGAAATACAGCCCCCCCACTTCCCCCATGGACATTACCTGGACAGTTAGCACTCCAAAGAGACAATCAGACACATCAGAGTACTACAAGCTCACTTTCATTCTGTGTTTCCTCTTAGGTAGTCAAATAACTCTTTCAGTGCAATAGCCTAACAAACATGTGCAATATTCCACTTTTGTGTACAATATACTTTCTTAATATTATTTCTGTGAAATAATTCACTCATCCACCCAGGCCATGCACTCTGTAGCCCGTATCTGCATCTGTACACAATGTGTATCTACTTACTCCATCCTGCAATTAGTGTGTTTGCTGCTTTTATTTATTTTTATTTATTATTATTGCAAAAAAACATTTTTTTAATTGTCTCTTCTCCTCTGTCTCTCTATTTTATAAAAATGACTCTGGGAGATACGCACAAGAATTCCAAAGTACTTGTACTGACCTGTACCTGTGCAAATGGCAATAAATCTATCTATCTATCTTTTCTGTTTTTGTTTTCATAAAATTCTCCCTGCAAACATTTTAAGAGCAAAAATGGAAACACATGCATGCTGTAATGACACGTCTTGTGTTGCACTTGGAGAGCTGTAGTTGTGGTTATCTTGCCAAGCTGAAGAAGCATTTTTGGCAGAAATATTTGTCATTTTTCTTCAAGTGAAATTAGGCTTTGTGGTACCCAAACTAATATACCGTACATCTACTTAGGGAATAACCCTATACCAGTGTTTACCAACCCAGTCCTAGGGGGCCCACAGACGGTCCACATTTTTGCTCCCTCCCAGCACCCTGCCAGACAGTGTACCTTTTTGCTCCTGGTAGGGAGCTGGGAGGGAGCAAAAACATGGACTGTCTGAGGGTGTCTGAGGACTGGATTGAGAAACATTGCTATAGACCATGGTCTTCCTACATCTTTCATGCCCAAACAACAAATAACAAGTGTGCAGTAAGTGTATAGTCATATTGCCAGTGACTACTAACACCCCCAAACCACCCAGTTACTATTTATTTATTTATTTATCTATCAGATGTTTTCATCCGAAGCAACATTTCATTTAAAGCAGGGTCAGACGGTCCCTTGCTCAGGGGCCCAACGGTGACATCAACATCCTTTCAAGACTTTGGGATGTGAACCAGCAACCTTCCGGTGACAGGCACAGTGTCCTGACACACTAAGCCACACATCACCCCAAGTCTCCCCTGGAATAATAGAAGCATAATTTCACACATCTATAACATGGGTATGGCATCATCATAGTGGTGCTGCGCTGTGGAAACAAGGGGACTGCATTGCTCTTATTGCGTATTAGGGCGGGTCTAACAAACAAATTATTGTTTTTCTTTAAAACATTGTTATAATTTGTAGTGTTTTGGCTGCCCATCATTGGGGAGCAGGGTATTTGTTTTGCTTAAACAGACTAAGAATTAGCCTTTGTTTTTCCCCAGTGCCTGGAATGGAAAAGTGTGACCTGGTCATGTAAATTTACAGCTTGGAATTGAAACCATTGTAGTTTTACCACAGAAAGGAAATAGGACCAGTACAGTACATCTACATTTCACAGCTATTTCCATGAAGTGGCACCAGGTAAGTGACGTCATACAAAGAAATTATCCTTTATTTGCCATTCACACAAACATAAGTACACAGGAATTGTTCTTTTCACATATCCCATCTTACTCTCCATTTGAGCTCAGGGTTAGGTCATTTATGCAGCCCCCCCTGGAGCATTTTGGGGCATTAAGGGCCTTGCTCAAGGGCCCTGCTCAAGGGCCCAACAGAGATCTGACCAGAGGCTCAAACTGTCAACGTTCCAACAACAGAAACACAGCCTTATCCTACAGAGCAACACATTTTAACTTTTTCTAAAGCTAAAGTTGTGCACAACTATTTCAGTATTACATATGGTATTACTAGGAGTCATAACTTGGGTCTGAGAGTAGAAGAGCTGTTTTTTGAATTTTATATACCTTTTATAGGTTTTAAAGGTTTATATAGCTTTGTTTATTTTATTCCATACTGAACAAATGGCATAATATGTATTGAACAGTTAAGAAACATTTTTAAGTTCTCTAGTACATGTGAATAACAGTAGTATGACGACACAACTTCATTTCCCATCCTTGGTTGTAAGGCAAGCTATGAAATAAGTCACAAGGTAAACAACATTACGTTTTGGCTGTATTTTTAATGTCTGCAGGTCAGTGATCACGTTGGTCTCTTAATTGGCTATTAAATGGCTCGCCTTCGCTCTTACATGTGTCTGCTTGTGTGTGCGTGTGTGTTTGTTTTTCAAAGAAGAGCAACATGGGATAGGTGAATATGAAACAAATACGAGCCGAATGAAGAGTGAAAAATGACGCGTTTGGCTGTCGCATTTTACGGTACATGGAGGAAAAATAACTATAGCCTGTCAATATCTGGGTAGATACCTGGTAAAATGTAATATGCGCGTCAAACCGGCGTATGGGCTCATTATCATGCAGCGCGTATTGAATGAATGGTTGCACTAATGGTTGGACAGCAATGATCTGATCTGATCTGTGATGTCACACGTCAGTAATGGGAGAAACTCAACACCAACTGGAGCCGGAGATGAACACGGCTCCCCTCGCACCACTGCAAGTTACGGCATCGGCAGAGACTTTACTGCCTGGAGGTAGAGCGCGGATCTGGGGCTGTCCGCTTTGCGTGAAGCGTCTCAGTGTCAATAAACGAATGAAACCAACACGGGATTTCTGAAATGCATGCAGCACACAAACCTCACATAGGCTATAGCACCCAGTTTGCGGCGTATGTTACTATTTCGGTGTCTTTTTTTTGAATCGCAAAGGAGTTTGGTAAAAATCTCAGTGAGTGGAAATCGTGCATTCTGGATATCCCCCTGCCATGAGGAAATTTTGAAGATTTTTATTCACTTAAATCCTCTTTGGTGTTTACCAAGAGATAGCTAATGAGCCGGCGTCCTTTAGCTTGGAATACTTCTTTCACCTAGATCTCAGCTGCTTGGACAAATGCATACAAATGCATTTAGGAGCCCAACGGACAAGGAGTGGAAATATTTCTGCCACAGAAAAAACGTAAGTACTGCGTGTATATTGCATGTACATGACACGCGAAGCAATTCACCTAAATATGCCTGGTTTTTTATTTTCATTATTTATTATCATTATTGTACCGAACATGAATAATCCCTCCAGCAAAGCCATATCATGCAATTTAGATGGGACATCTTTATCAGCCGTAATATTTCCAGCACTTAAGTGTCATTTCTATTTGCTGATGCACTCTTTTGTCAGGGTCAACTTGTTAGCACTTGTTGGCAGCAGTTACTTAATCGGTAACCCTGTGCTTGCGATCGGTGGAGTATTTATAAGAGAACAGACGCTCCTCGGATCATTCACTGCTCTCACGAAACATCAAACTGCGAATGGTGTCCCTATTAAATCGGTCGTGACATTGACCTGTCAGTCGAGCTTGAAAGGAAATGAGAACAGCAAAGAAGTACCCCAAATGCCTGGTAGCCTACTTAGGCTACAAATATCAGACTTCAAATCAGATGTGATGAAACGGGGCGGGGGGTGGGGGACTTCACGTGAAAAAATTAACCCGTATCTCTCTTGCATCTTAATAAAATCAATTAATTTGCAAGCACTAACACACATACATATTAACAATTTATGAGATTCCAGTGCTTCTTCTTTAACTTGTCATCTAAATTTGTAACAGCTGCTCTGAATGACTTTTTTTAGTCGAAATCGCTAGGTCTTTGTTAGTCGTATAAATTAAGTAATTTATCTTTAAACAAACTATTCGACTTCGGTAAATCAATTAGCCTCCACTTGCCCGTGTACGGAAATGCGATAACTAAAAACCACCATTTGCAGAAAGAGACGTATTTTAAGTAGGATTGTAACTTTACTATATCCTGGCCCAAAGCCCAGCCCCGGCCCCCGCACACATGAAGGCAAGATCGCGTTTCAAGAAAGAAACGAAGACGATGTGCGTGTCTCACTGACTCTGAGTCATATCAGCAAAATTCAGCAACAATATTGCATCTACCAGGAAGAGCGTGAATGCAGATTTTAACTCGTCTCTCCTCGATCGGAACTAACTGAAGGCAGATGATTACCTATAGGATACTGATTGATAGGAATATTTAAAAACCCCTTTATTATATGGCGCGACGTCCAAGAGGGGTACAATGGTAGATCTATTTATCTTTATAGATGATTTAATAATATAGTTTATAATTTAACAGGGAACTGTCTTATGGACAGTTTTAAGAAGCGCAGGTTCTCCATATAAGCGCTCTTTGCCGTTTGGTGTCTGCAACACAGCAGTGACAGAGCCAAGATAGTGAATCAAAAACGAGTTAAAATTCATACGCATGGATTGCGTATAATACCGAAAACATTCAATTGATTCTCATTACACAAATTGAGAAATATGTCAGGATTTCAGTTCAAGATACAGAAACAGTTAAGGTTTATTGGTGTTACATAAGTCTTAGAACAGTATCACGGGTCTTCACTGATTCAGGGTACACCTGGATATTTAAGTGGACAAGCTCAAACTAATACTGTATAAACGTGCAATCAGAAAAGTATACTGATAGGTCTTAAAATCTAAAGCGATAAAACCATGCCTTTTTAATTAATTTAATTTTTGATAGGAAATCAGCATACACTTGGCAAGTCGTAACTGCAGGTTGCAAGAGGTCACTAAATGAAATTTGTCTCAGTAATCGTGGGTTAGTCATAAGTCTATCGTTGTGTGTCTCGGCTAAACATCTGCTGGTCTTCCCAAGGACTGGAAAGAATGAACCAATAAAACTCAGTAGAAGTTTACTCATAGTTCTTTGTCTGCTTAAGGTCTTGTGGACTAAGCAAATCTTTACTTTAGGCTATGATGACCTCTTGACTCCAACCCATTTTGAAAGCTTCTGCAGAGAAAACTATGGTGGTACTAGGCAGTGTTTTATACTCTAGCTTCTCTACTATGAATCAGGTCCGTAATATGGGTTGAAGGTTTGAACTGTAGTGTGCTGAAGTACAGTAATCCTGTCAGGAATACATCTGTTTCTTGCTTGTATACTGACAGTCATTTCTTGATACATGTAAAGAGATAAAACTGCTAAGATCAATTGTTTTATATTCTGTATGTCATATAACTGCCGAAAACGTTGTTCAGAAAAAATTATTACAGCCCCAGGAAGAACTATAGATGAAGATGAAGACTATAAGATGAAGAAATTATGTCAGCCCGGACCTTCTAAGCTATATGGACTGTTGACTATGGTCACACGCCAAACTGTGTGACATGGTTTTAGATGCTTTCAGCTACATGCATGATGATGTTATTTTAGATAAAAGCAATTTAAAGTTGGAAATGATTGCAAAGAAAAAATTACTGTAAATGTAGCTGTTGTACCTGCTAAACAGAGGCTACACTTTGTAAATTGCTGCTACTTATTTGTCTTACTGCATTGTTAATTGACTATTGCAAACCACATATAATCATTGCTTCTTTTTACTGTCACATTGTGACTATTTTGCATTGACTATTGTCCTTGACTATTATATGTAGAAATCACTTCTTTCCTATGAGGATAATTCTAAATGCCAATTCTCTAGATGCTGCTCTGTGGATTTTTGGATCTATGTTGCTTAACAAATTTTCCTGTGCATTTGCATCTTGCTAAAAAATATCAGTTTTCTAAATATTTTCTAGTTAAATTTTCTTTTTCTAAGCCTTCACAAAAATGTTTAAATGAGGTACAGTGATTATTTACGGCCCTCCCATAAATCCGATTATCGCCACAGCATTGAGTGGTTTTGGCAGATTTGTTGCCTTTTAAGATACTCCTCCAAGTCCAATGCCTAGCTAGTGTCTTTGGGCCTTGTGGAGTGTGTAAGAGTTTCATTGTAGGAGATTCATAGTTTACAAGGCTACTGCATGTTAACGGCATGCAGTTGATTATCCACCTCAAAATTTTAAATAAAAAATGTCTTTTTTACGTATAGTTGCACATTATTATTTTTTTTTATATATTACACTTTGGGAAAATTCAACATCTTCATTTATCTTTAGTGTCTTTATGTAATGTGGCTCCATATGTGTCTGCAGTTTTGTATTTGGCATGTGTTTTCTTTGAATTGTATGGTGGCGTCTGTCTTGCCTGCTGGTGTTATGTGGAGAATGTCTCACCTGTATGTCACCCGCACACATGCCATGCAGTTCATTCATTCCCTCGTTTGGATTGCAGCGGGTCACATTGAAAAAAACGTTTGGTCTTATTTAGTTGAGTTCATAAGTATATTCTTATTTTTCTTATATAATGAAGGTACATAGAATACGTCTCCTAACCTTGATGATATTTAGTTCCTTCATCTNNNNGATTACGATCACATGAAGTTGTTTTTATGATTCCTTGTAAAAAAAAAAAAAAAAAAATGGAACAGGTCAGTTTCATGTAACTTGTAGAAATGGTCATAATATACATATACATTACAGAATACTGGTATTGGTACTGTGTGTTACATATTTATATATGTTTTTGTTGTGATTAAGCATTTGATTATTTGCAGCGGTAGATAGAAGTAATTGTGTGGCTCTACAGTTGCACATCTGCAGGATATCTGTCTGTCACTTTTCGGCAACTGTTCATTCAGTCACGGTTGTGGTGGTGTTGTAATCAGTCCTCCCTAGGGCTGTAATATAGAAATCAGAATTCCGCTTCGGCGGACTCTTAAGAAGAAGCCAGTGTACCTGGGGAAAACTTAGCCGAACACACAGAGAACTAGAACAGGGTCAGGATCTGAACTCATGACCTGAAGCTCTGAGGAAACACCTGTACCAGCTTAGCCAGTTCTGTTTCTCTCTGAAGATACATCTGTAAATGTGGCCCATCAGAACAAATTCCGTTTGAGCAACTGCTGTGTGTTTCTGTCAGCTGGGAGCCTTAAGGGTTGATGTGGTAGTTCAGTGGATTGAGAATCCCACTTCTCTGTTGTTGCGTAGGGTTTGCTTGTTCCCCCGATGTTACGTGGACTTCTTCCCGCAGTTCTATGACATTTATGAAAATGAGTGTTTTTAATTTACCTTTGTATGTGTGTACCCTGCTAAGGACTGGCATCCCGTCCTGGGTCTCCCCTGCATTGTGTTTTTATGCAGTTGGGATGGGTCTAAGGCTGCCTTATGCCCCTGACTAGGATAAGTGGTTAGAAGATGGATGGATGGTTAATTCTGTTTGCTAAAAAGTTCTATTGTGAATACTTTTCTTTAACCTTTTAAGAAACCTGTCCAGGACAAGTGATCAGGAAGATGGATGAAAGCCTTCAAATTTTTTGGGGAAGAGTTATTTTAAGTGGCAGTGGACAGATGCTGATTGGATTTAAACTACTCCTGTTGATGGCAGCAAGTATCGTGGTTTAAATGTATATAATCCGTCTGCAATTCTTTCAAAGCAGAAGGCACGCCTAGGGTTAGGACGCAGATGCGATCTGCCTCTTCTGCCTCTTCTGCCTCTTGATAAAGGTGTGTTTCCCCTCTGAGGCCACGAGGGGAGGCTGATACCCTCGGCCGCTAACGGCGTTCGCATGATATTTTGCTGACGTTTAACTCACAGGCCTTTCATCAGAGTCGGCGTTTTGGGGTGAGGAAATATACATTCTTGGCACACGCATGGCACAACCACTGCCATAAATTAGCATTTTTCACATGAGCTTGTGGCACTATGGCAATTGTTTCTGGTTTTTGTTTGGAAAAAGGTCATTCAGCTGACACAATTATCACTGTAGTCATGTAATTTGTTAGCATTTCAGATTTATGTTTGGAGATGACCTTTGTTTATGTTTGGGTATGTCTGATACACGTTTGTTTGTTCCAAAGCAATTTACACTGTTTACATCTAGTTCCTCTCCACTGTCTCAGTAAGGGACACTGATTGCCCGTGTATCAAAATGTATGCTGCATGTAGTGTAACATACATGTATCTTTTACCCAAAATAACAGCAACCATATGTCTTCATGATTAAAAACAAGGCTGTATCTTAACTATGAGGCCAAACGTTTGTACAGTGGCTCATTGAAGAATGTCTGCCTTGGGGGCATGCTCTGTTAGTGGGTTTTCCAAAGCTACTGAGGGATAATTACTGGTTGCCCAGTGGTTGGGGCTGTCTGATGTGTGGTGTAAATAAATACCAAAACAGAAGCATGCACAATAAATCAGAGCCAATGTTGAGAAGGGCTCCAGACTTGGCCTGCGGTGTTCCCCGTGTGTCACATTTAAAGTTAGCCCAGTGTGTCTTGTCTTTTGTGCAGTGATCACATACTTAAGCGGAAACTAATAAGTCTGAGATCTTTCTTTTGGACAACGCATTTGGAAATCTTCTCATTCTTCTCAAGTTAAACTGTTATTTCTATATCTGAATAAGGCAGAAACCCAACAAGGATTGCACTTAATTATGATTTGGAAAATTTGGTTTATAAGTTGTTTGGAACCAGTTATTATGCATGATTGTAGGACCTTCTGAAATTGCCTCTCATATTTGAATTTATTGAGCATGTCTTTTCATAATGAAATATTTAGACGTTTTAGGCATTTGATGGATTGATCCAATTTTCAGTGCATGCTAAGGGTCAGAGGTGGGACGATTTCTCATAGTCAACTCCGGTTCATCTGTACAACAGGTCAACATATAGCAGGAAATTCACAGAAACACGAGGAGAACATACAAGAACTTTCATGAAGAAAGTTATGCTATGTATCTGTTTATATGAAAATAATGGGTAATTTATGACCATTATTCTTTACCCTTCGTCCTTCTCCGACTCACATTGACTCGTACTGAATGAAGTATTTGCCCAGCCGCTAACTTTTATGCTTCTCCTCCTTTTGCAGGAGAGCCGTCCTCCTGCTATTTACAATATGCACATCAGCCCTGTTTGCCAAAGGACACTCTCCGGTGCAAGGTGAGCATGTGAGCACTCCTTCTACCTGCCGACGCTCGTCCCATGTTCACAGAACCCCAGCTAACAGGGAACGTTCCAAGAACTTAAGCTAACGTTGCGCGAAAGGTCTTCTCAAAGTTGGCAGAGCATATTCTTACTGTAACGTTAATGGAACGTTATTTCCATGTTACACATTTTAACAAAGGTTCTGCCAATATCAGCATAATAACATTATTACCTGAAGATCATTTTAAAGCAATTAATGCTGAAAGATATAGTTTTATAATAAAATATTTCATAAAAGTGGCATGTGTATACAGTGAACGTTCCATCCTGCCATGAACCAATGACCTTTTAGAAAGGTAAAGCCAAAGTGTTACCCACTGCTGTACCATGCCATTCATTGGCTTTTGTATAATTAGTTTTATTTATAGTAGTAGTTATATTAGTGGGATGTTCTGGAAACATCAGGAAAACTGGACACTTTGAACGTTTCCTTATCTTAATTGTAACATTCACTAAACGTTTCTAGAACAAAAAATTGTTAGCGGGGATTGGGGGCATTCTTTCCAGGCTGGTCCTTCGCATTCAGTAGCCAACATTTGTGCCATGACAAGGAATCAACATGCCAGGAAAAATCCATAATGATGAGGGTGACCTTTCCTTGCGTGGACGCAGACTAGAGTGATGGGTTGATACAAGGCATTTTTTCCAGTGGAGGGAGGCTGTTTCTTATGAAACATGTTGATTGTTGGAGAACTTGGGTGGGCCTGGTCAATGACCTTTGAATGCCAGACACCTGACTTTGTAATTGAGGAACACGTCATACAGTGCATTGTGTCCTTTGCTGAACTTTGTATTATTTTTGCCATTTAATTGCTGCATTTTGTAAGGTGACCAGTACATACACGTGTAATACCTGAATTAAAAGCGAGCATTGGTGTAAAACCGGTCTTAGTGTTATATCCTTTTAGCTGTAAGATTATTTCTTTCACTCGACTGAAAGATGTAAGCCTCTGTTGTGTAGGTGTGTTACATAAATGCTTTTGTGGCCAAATGGAAAGGTAAATTTTAGGATTTGTGAGGGTGGGGTGATCTTAAATCATGCATCTATTGAATTCAGTCATGCTACCTAAATCCATCCATCCATCCATCCATCCATCCATCTTTCAATTGCTTACCCCAAGCAGGGTTGTGGGAGTTACATAAATGATTAAATTACTTATACAACCCAGGCAAGAGAGGAAAAATACTGGAAATATAATGAAAGCAGTATGCACTGCCCAGTGATTACACATAGCAAATAACTGTTTACAGTGTTAACACTGGTTATTGTCTAGTCTCTGCAGTCATGTCTTTCCAGTGCAACGGTGTGTCAGTAATTACACGGTAAGTTATAGCTGAATGGAGAGGAGCAGAGTTATGGTGAGATGAAGACCAGGAGGCCTCCCAGTGGGACAGCTGCAAACGGGAGCTGCTCCTCTTTGGCTTTTTAAGCACCTCTGCATGCCCGCTCTTGTTCTCTGGATCCCAAAATGCACTTAGAAGCCGTCAAAGTAAAACCAGATTTTTTTTTCCTGCTGAGCCATTAACAGATACTGACTCTTTGCTAAATCATTTCTTGAAGTTTAATCATTCAGATTGAGAGTGCAGATACTTATGACGTCGTATTTTTTGGCATTGCTTTTATATACTCAGGTGGTATAAATTACAACGGAGGCTTTCGGGCTGTTTTTAGCACACAAAGAAAAGTACATGTAGAGTGTCTGTCTGCTCATTCAAAGGCAGAAGCTGCTGGTTTTGGGACTGCGATTAAACACACCTTTCTCTGGTCAAATCACCAGTATTTTATTGTACATAGAATGGATTGTGATGATTTCTGTAATTAATTGTGTTTTCCATATTTTGTATTCATTATTTTAAAACATAGACTACATTGAATGGGCTTCCATAAGACCTTGTCTAGTCAGAATTAGAGATTTATTATTTCAGCACATGCAACTCTAGTAAACACAACCTTTTTATCACGCTTCACGTTTGTCGTGTTGTACTTCCCATTTATATTGCTTGTTATTTTTAGGGAAAGAGACTTTAAAACCAGCCACTATAAAACTCACAAAAGCCACACTGTGTCATTAATTGCCAAAAGGTATGTTTCAGAATATGTTATATTCATAATTTTAACATATTTTTTCATGCAGGTGCATGCACTGTTGCACGTTTGTACGTGAATCGAGATTTTTATTGATTCGCTGTGATCAGGTCCATCCGTCACGACCGGCGAGGAATGTAGGTTGAAAGTTAAAAAGCTTTACCTCACATAGGAAACAGGCTACTTGGAATCCAGGCTGATTGTACCCCAGGCTAAAAATCGTTACGGACATTTCTGCATGTAGATCCACTGCAGATACTCTACTCCCCCGCAACACAGATGCTATTTAATCACAGCAGGTTTAATATCAGCATCCGTAGAGATGCCTATAGACATGGGGTGCCTGAACTCTATCCCAAAAACTTCCAGCTAGCTTCCCTTACATACCACCCTCAATCTTTTAAGGTGGAACGTCCATGCGTCACTGTCCTTAATTATGGCATATTACAGTAATTCACCTTAAATATTGGAAATTGATAGAAGGGTCAACTTCCCAGTCAGCAGAAAACTTGGGGACCAGGGATCAACTTTGGGTGACCCAACAGGAGGCGCCTTATTCTTCCATGCAGGGCACGTTCTAATAGTAAAAGGTAATAACTACTTTGTAGTAAGTAATATTTTTGAGTATATATCGGAAAACAGTCATCGTCATGCGTTTGTGTGGTGGTGACGTACAAGCTAACATTTCATATTTGAATTATTTGTCAAGGAGGTATAAGAACAGGAGTCAGATGGAATTAGGCTGGCTTATTTGCTATGTGTAATCACATGTTCCACTCTGTGCTTCATGCTTAATGCATCCTTTTTATCAAAGTAGGGAAAACAATGTAATGTTGTAACATGATCCCTACAAATACACAGTTTTTTTGGAACTTGGAACAGTGGACCTTATTTGTACAAAGTAGCAAATTGCTGTGTAATTTTAAAGTGACTTAAAATTAAGCTCTGAAGTTAAAACAGCAGGGTATAAATGTATAAACGGAATCAGTGAAAAGTATTACCCTGGCCTACGTTTCTATAAATGTTTTCCAAGGTGGACCGGTCGCGTTCTCACTGCTCTCTCCTCGACAACAGCACGGCTGCTCCAGTGACAGTCTGAAGTGGATTAATCTATGTACTCCTCTCAGAGAGAGCATTTACTGTCCCTTTATAAGGGGTGTTTAACCATATAGCCTTTTGAGTACACGAGCTTCACAACAGACACAGCATTAACTTGGTTGATTTCCATCAATCATGACTGAATCTTTAGATTCCACAGAAATAAGTGAAAATGCACATTACTGGTTAAACAATTTCTTACAAAATATGCATGATTCCACAAAAGTATGTTGCTTCGCTTTCTTGTTGTTGCGTTCCACTTGATGGGTCTGACTGGCAAAATGTATGAACTGCAACATTTAAATCAGGAGTGGGCAATCTTATCCGCAAAGGGCCGGTGTATATGCAGGTTTTTGGGATAACCTTTAGGTCAGCTGTTCAATCCCAGGTGTGAGGACTCTTCAGCCAATCAGTCCTCTAATTAGTAATCTAATTAGAGAGCTGCAGCGAAAACCCGCATACACAGCGGCCCTTTGAAAACCTGCATTAAAAGCATCTGAAGGTATGATTCCTATAATAAAGTTAATAATGGCATCAGATATTGATAAAACTGTATATACCTGTAGCTCTGTGGCCTGACGGTCATCATGCCAGTGGTAAAACCCATATCTCCTTGGGATTATTTTTATGTTTTATGTTCTTTTATTACCATTTAACCATGCCATGAATGTCATTCTTGACAAGGGATTCCACTTTAAATTCCCCCAAATCACGAAATACCTGTAATATGCCTGTATCAGACTTTCAGACTGAAACAGGCAAAAACGCCCTGGACTAGCTGAACCATGAAGGGGTTAAATGGAGAAAGTCTGATTTCATTTTTTCCATTTCTGCAGGTGTAGATCTCCTTTATCCGCTGGGCCTTACAGGCAGCAAAGAGAGAGAGTCCCTGGAGGTGACTCCTCACCCATCATCCACTCCTTCACCTTCTCCTCAGGGCCTCCTCCTCTCAGGAGCTGGTGTGGTGCTCAGAAGCGGTGCTCACATTGATGGTCCCATCACTGGGCTCTTCCCCACTGGGATCGGGGATGACTTCTCCTTTGTTGTGTGTTTAAGCGCTTGGCGAGTGAACAATGCTTTCGTTGTTAGCATCACAAACAGCAAGAACAGACTACAATTTGGTATTCAGCTCGTCCCCAAGAAG
The DNA here is from genome assembly GCA_026776725.1 of Gnathonemus echidnorhynchus. NCBI lineage: Eukaryota > Metazoa > Chordata > Actinopteri > Osteoglossiformes > Mormyridae > Gnathonemus > Gnathonemus echidnorhynchus. The sequence continues at coordinate 7,352,388 of JAODJU010000033.1, forward strand.
GTGGTGGTGTATATCACCGAGAAGACGTCGGTCTTCTTTAAATATGATGTACTTAACGGGCCATGGCATTCGTTTGCCATCAGCGTGCGCCCGCGCTCTGTGTCCTTCTACACGGAATGCGGAGGCGTGCGTTACAGTGAACAAACGATTGCCAGACCTCAAGAGCTAGGCCCCGATAGCCAGCTCACCATCGGAAGGATGAACCTCAAAGCTGTCCAGTTCGAAGGTGTCATATGCCAGCTGGATATGTACCCCACAGCGCAGGCTGCTGCACACTATTGCGACTACATTAAAAAACAGTGCCGATTGGCTGATACATATCGATCACCCCCTCCGTCCCTCGAGCAAGGATCAAATGACCCTCCAAAATCAGACCTCCCTCTTCTGGATACCCAGATTAGATCAACGGTGTCTACAGGTTCCTGGAAGCACAGAAATGTTTCCCAGTATGGAACAGCCTCCACCTCTGAGAGCTATCCAACAAAAAGTAGGCCCACAGAATCCAGAACTTCTGTAATTCCCGATGTAAGGAGTGTTAATGAAAAAGCTATGCTGCTAAACACCGTGGCAGACCGCTCATCCCGTACAAATGTGGGTGTTCAGGCTACGCTGGATAACGCTGTAAGGAGTTCCGCTTCATTAGTGAAAGCTAATGATGCAGAGGTCCATTTGTTTGATAAAAACAAAAATGCCAAGGAGGTCTCCACCACAGTCTCTCCTACGACCCCGGAGAGCTGGATCAAGGAGGGACTGATGTTGGCCAACGCTAGCCAGCATCAACGATTGGCCGACAACACTAGCCAGCATCAACGATTGGCCGACAACACTAGCCAGCATCAACGATTGGCCAACAACACTAGCCAGCATCAACGATTGGCCGACAAGCCGAAAACCAACAGCACGCTGTACAGGAACCCTGACGAGAACCAGATCCAGGTGGAGAATTCAGAGGAACGCAGTTATGAAGCAGAGTATGATGCCTATACTGGGAATTATGACTATGGCTACGAAGAAGCTGATTTTTCCTTTGACTATGATGGCCTCTGGGGACCAAAAGGGGAACCAGGCCCTCCGGTGAGTGATTTACATGGTTCGGGTGGGATTTTTTCGTTCTTGTGCCTTATAGAAATAATGCATTTTGAAATAATGTGTGAACTTTAAAACTAAATTGCACATAATTAGGGTTCATTTTTTTTTCTTGTGAATTGACCTATAACAACCTTTCGTTTCACCTCATAGGTTTTTTTTATGCTCCAAAAATTAAATGAAAAAACTTGGGCAGAACCGCTCATTGATATAGAAGCAAGGTGACAGCTAGTCCACGTGCTTTTATTTTTTCCATGTATCAACAGATGGTTAAAATATCACATGCCGTTTCACTTTTAAAAATACTGCTTGTCGCTCATTCTGTTACGTAAGCCGGAATTTATAACTGAACCTGTGCTGTACTGATGGTTTACATGTGGTGGTACTATTGAACAAGGTAACATTGTATGAAAAAATTTTGTAGAATTTAAGAAATACCTGTCTTATACATTGTGCAATTTTGAACTGTGTACTTTTAGATGCAGTTCTGTTGCTGAGCTCAGGAAGGATGCATACCTCAAAAGCTTAAGAAGAGTATCAGCTCAATCTCGAAAATATCCAAATGAGTCTTGTGTTTTGCTTAGTTTGATTTACAGTGTTATATATGAGGTGTTTAGCCGCCTTGTATTAAAATGGGGATTCTACAATGTTATGAATTGAAAGTGAAAGTAACTTTTAGTTTAGCTAGTTTGGGATGTTAGCATTGTGTTTTATGTGTTGCTAGGTTGGGTGTTAATTTCATGCTTTATTAATTTGTGCTTTGATTTAAAAATAAGTTTGCCTATTTAAGTTATAGTTGGCATGTATGATATATGGGGCACAAACACTATGAGCTGATCAAAAAATGTATTTTAAGGACTTGTTCTACTTTTCGAAACACTTTAACATTTCGTTTGGCCTTTTTCATTCAGTCGAATAGTATATCCTGCAACAATATTATTAATAGGCTAGCTACCTATCAGCTGTTATTGACTCGAATGCTCATGTATCATGCCCTGATGGTGTTTGTGACTGATCTTTTTTCGTGCCTTCAGTAATATGATAGGCATTACGCCTGTTATGCCCAGTGACAGCTATGTCTTTAAATACATCAAGAATAGACCAATATACTGTTTGGAGAGATAGCGATACATAGACGTGCTAATTAACTTTCCAGTCTCACAAATAGATTGCTGGTACATACTGATGATCATTTTCTATCTGGCTAACCTTAAGGAATTAGACAGCTAATTCACATTTTTGCAAGAAAGTTTAGAAGCTAAAACAGAGCCGACGGTGAAATGTTTTTTGTTATATTGCAGGTCATTCTACTTTTGTCAGCTAGCTGAAATTATCGTAAGAATCTTTATAATAAGAGTATATTACTAATAATACTAATGGTCTTTGTTTTGAGTAATTTCAGGGTGCCCACGCAGTGAACAAAACATGGATAGAGATTGTTTTACCAAACGGACAGAGAACAGTCATAATTCTCTGTTGGCAGATTCCCAGCACATTGAAGCATTGTTGTGAGACGAGTCTTGATCTTGTACATGCAGGCGACTCAGGGTTTCCATCCGTCCGCCCCCTCAGCAGCGTGACTCATGTGCAGACAGCTGTTTGGGAAACTTTCTGTCTTTGTTCTATGCAAGAGGAGAAAAGCAGAGGCGATGCAGCAGTCCCTCACCAGATGGGACAGCTCAGGAGTGGGTGTCCTTGAGGTGAAGTTGACACCGTGAGACAGAGAGGGAGAGAGAGACAGAGCACCCGTGCTCCCTCTGCTAGAGTGACCTGAAAAAGACATTAGCTGTGTTTCCAATAAAGTTTTACACAAATTCTAAATTAATTCTCTGTAAGGTGACAATGTACAGTTGTGAATAGTGTGTTTCCGTGGATGGATGTCATGCAATTAATACTTGGCATTTATCATCCTGCAATGTCTTGTTCTTCAGTGTGAGGTTGGCTACCCACAAGTTTGTAGCCAGAAGAACTAACTATCAACTAATCTACTGTCATTTACTAATTCTGTAATTCTGTTTCTGTTGCAGTTTTTTTTTTTTAAAGTACTTCTTTTTTGACACGTCAAACGAACATAAAATTTTTATTGCAGTTTATTTTGGTTTTGAAATTAAGGGTTTGTATTAATGGTTTCTCAGCTGTATTTTCAAAATGTGCAAAGTCTTAGTCAATGGAAATGCCACCTCTGCTGGCCTGTGCATTTAAATGCATGCAAATATGAATTACTGTCATCAACAATGCAACTTTTCAATTTCAATTTATTTTTTGAATTTTAACATTTTTTTTTCTGTGGAAAGTCTTTTCTGTAGATATGTTAGATAAACTAAATCTATTAAAATACAGATATGTTACATCTTCAAAAGTTGAAATTATGCAGTTTAATTTACTTAAAGTAAAGTAACTGCCGACAGAACGTGTGTCAGTGTTTAGGGCTTTGTAATGCTTTGTAGAAACTTAATATAGTTTTTTTTTTGATCAGCGAGTGGCGAGTGAAGTCTGAAGACTGCAGTCTTATCTCTTCAGTGCTTCTTCTCTAAAAGCCACAGAATATCTGCTTTTTATTCACCTGTGCACTCTCAGGTATAATGACCAGCAAGGCTTTGCATTAAATCCCCTGGCAGTGGCATTAATTGGTAACACTTTACTTGAAGTAGTCTACATAAGGGTGACACTGTTGTCATGATGTGTCATTCGGTTTTTGGAACTGAATGACACACTATGACAACAGTCATAAACATCAATAATGTGTCATTAATGTGCATGACATGTGTCATGTCATTCTTACGATGGTTACATGTCACCCTTATGTAGACTACTTCAAGTAAAGTGTTGCCCATTAATTTTAAGGGTTCTTGCATATGCTTTAAATATTTACCAGTCTTTAATGTTTTCTGGGATACTACAAACAGAATAAGAAGGTCTATTTAAAAATCTTTTGGGGGCAAACACTGTTCATGGAGGAATTTTCTATACAAGGTTGAATAGAATTAACCCTGGCTTTCAAGTCGATTGTAGCGTTTCAGTCTGGAAAATGCTTAAGGCTGAGATGAACTGTAACCATTACTCACTTTCACTGCAGACCAGCAATATCCATCTTCTGGAAACCCAGTAACACTTCACTTGAGAGGGCACATAGTATTATGCTCTTACTTGTGTATTAATTAACCACAAACTGAGTCTTACTTGCGTACTGATCTCATGTTTGTTCAACATTAAAGAATTGTGATGCATCTTTTATCTCAAGGAGCTACCGTATTTGTTAATCTTTTAATCCTTTGTGAACTACTGAAGGAATTGCTGAAGGAACAAGTAATGAATAACACAAGTAAAATACTGATGTCACGTTTGTTCATTATTAATGAATCGTGACACATCTTTTATCTCAAGTAGCTGCTATATTTGTCCATGATTTGTACTTTAGTAGTAATTGAGTTACTGCTAAGTATTTGTCGTCCCTCAAGTAAAGTGTTAACAGAAACTCCTCATTATAAGCATACCCTTATTCAATAACCATTCATGATAACAGAGTAAGACCTTGTGGTTTATATACAGTATACCAGTTGTGAAACAGGTTCTGTTTTGTGCACTGATTCAGAAGCCACGACTGATGCTTGAATCCATACATTATTTGGCTGTAAAGACACTGTTAGTGATGTCTGTGATACTTGCTAATAGAGATGCATCTATGTAAAAATGGCAGTGCCTGGATTATACCCTCCAGCAAACACTGAAAGATCTGGGGAATTCCCAGAAGGACCTAGAGTCTGTGCTGCTTCTTGTCTGACCTGCTCAGCATGCTGCCATTGTGACCTTCACCAGGAAAGCTAGAGGTTGGATGGATGGATATATGGAAAAGGAGTTATTATAGTTTAATTGGTAACACTTTACATGATACTTAGTAATTACTTTGTTCATGATTTGCAATTCACTAGTAACCAATATAGTTAATGAATCAAGTAATGAATAATACAAATGAAATAATGAAGCGTAATTGACCTGAGCTGGTTACAATCACCAGTGTCTGATTATTCGAAATGCACTGAGATACCAGTGGTCTGTGTCGATATGGGTGGATCATCTGTAGGGCACATCCTCTATACACACACAGACACACACACAGACATTTTTTATTTATTTATATATATATATATATATATATATATATATATATACATACACACACACACACACTAATTTTTTGTAGCATCACACATCGTGAAGTACTGGTGCACACTTCTCTTTAAAAAAGTACTACGGACCGGCTGCATGCAACGGACTCGTAATGCAAACTTAGAGAAACGTCGATGCATAAATCTCATCTGTGAGGCTACATCTCCTGTGACACCTGGTTGAGGAGCCAGGGAACAGGTGGCATTGTAACCGTTATCACCTTCTACTGTTCTGGGGTGGTATTACAAAAGAAAATTCCACGTTCATCAAGAAATTGACACTACAATGTCCAGGGTGATCAAGAGTTTTTGTGAACCATGTGACCATTGAATAATTGAAATCTGAATGTTAAAAAAGAGAATAACATAAGAATCCATTATTATTATTATTATTATTATTATTTTTATCATTATTCCCTAATACGAGGGAAACTTATGGGCTCCCAACCGCTTGGGGCTTGGAGCCCGATATATTTGCTCTGCAAATATAGTTATTGTTATTATTATTATTATTATTTTATTGTTATTCTTATTAGAGATTAAATTATAATTCATGACATTCATACATTGACATGTATGAGGATCTTATGACAGTATTAATAAGTTCCCACTTTGCTCAATAAGCCCCCCCCCCCCCTCCCCACCAAGCTACCCTGTTGAAAAACACATCTGGCACACTTAGACATTGTTCTTTTTTTTTAAGTGCTGGTGAAGTAGTGGTTAAAAACTTTACCTATGTACGTGTGTCACTTTAAAACCATAGGTATGTATGTGTGTCATATCTAGGCCTAAGTCATCATTTAGCAAACCACAGCTTTTTAAACACAGCTTATGAAGAAGCATGATTTGAATATATTTGCTAATTGTGTTCTTCACATATGAAAATACGGAGCAAACAGCGCTCAACATATCAGAAAACTGAACACACAATGCTCCCAATTACTCCGAATCGATTTTAGTAATGTCTGATTCATGAACGAATAAGTCTTTTGAACCAGTTCTTTTCAGGGAATCAGTCAAACCAGTTTCCAAATAAAAAAAGAATCGAACTTTCTGTAGATTCATGTGTTGTACGGGTACATGTCTTACATTCTAAAAATCTAAAAATATTTGACAAATTAACGCACAGCGACCTTTGTAAATTCATACATATTTGTCTTTGTAGACTCTCTATAGCCATGTTGCCCTCCGCATACCGTAATCCTTTGTGTTTGTACTGTGCCCATGCCTGGCCGCATGGTTGCCCTCCGCATACCGTAATCCTTTGTGTTTGTACTGTGCCCGTGCCTGGCCGCATGGTGGCCCTCCGCATGGTGGCCGTAACTAGGTGCTTTCACACCGAAGTTCTGGAACCTGGTCCCTGGGCTGTCTGTATTTTGTATCTCTTGGCCACTTTCTTGTGTCACATTCACACCACACAACAGGAACTGAAACCTTTATACAGCCATGGAAATAATTGAGACCACAGCACAATTTTTTGTTTTACTCATTTATCAATTTATGGGTGTGTGTCTGGTTCTTTCCTGTTTCTCATTAATGAAGGGCTTCTTCCTTGCTTTATGGGACTTTAGTCCTGCTCCTAGGAACCTGATGCAAACTGTGCTAGCAGTGCACTTCACACCTGCACTTAATGTTTGCCATTCTTTTTGAAAGTCACTTGATGTCATCCTATGATTCATAAGAGACTGTAGCATAAGTTAATGGTCATCTCTGGCATCAGAAAATTGCTTTTGCCCTCTCCCTCTCTGGTTTTTGGTCATTCCCAGTGTCTCCAGCTTTACCTTACTCTTGTGTACTGCTGTCTTAGAAATTTTGAACCTGGAAGAAACCTGTTGCTCAGCGTAGCCTTCTGCCAACTGAACCACAATTAAGCCAGGATTTAAAAATGCAGATTTGTTTAAAAATATAATATTTATAATAAAAAAATAGCGGTCTCTTAATTTTTTCAGTGGCTGTATGCTAAATAAGCACAGAAGGCGCCGATAGTTAAAAGGTTAAATAACATACATAATTTCATATGAAACTACACCGGCACACGAAAACAATGGAGGATAAATAAGTGGTTTTGTTAGTTATTGGGGGGATCGATTGTGATCAAAATGTATTTATTCATATTTTACGTATATGACCCGCAAAATGTTCATGATAAATCTGGCCAGCAGATTGATCTTACATTTCTCACAAAATAAAAAATGGTAACGTAACGTTATCCCCATAAGCAGCGACAAGTTTCACTTCTGGTACTGGGAATACTAGGCAGAAGTACATCAGTTATGAATCGATTTTTCAGAAATATGGAGACACAAGCAAAAAATTTACTAATTGATGCATTAAATGTAATTGAGGTACAGAAATAATTTCATCTGCTTAATTATTGTTCCACTTCATCTTTTCTGCACTTCCTCATAACATCTATGTTAGTACCGGTGCTTGTGGTCATCAAGTTTATCTCTTGGCAAGACTGGTCTTGCTAACTTGCCTTCCAAGAATGAACATGGGACGCAATGAATCATGGGATTGTTGGCACTTGGTGAGGATGCAGCCAATGTACTCTTGATATTTAGGCCACAACAAGACTAGGTATTTTTCCCATCCTTTGAACTTGTGTTCTTAGAATTGGAACTGATATTCAGCAATGAAAGATTATTTAAAACGGGTACGTGAGAACACAAGTACTGTCAAGTACACATATTGAGATTCACCCCTAGTCTGAAGTAGGTACTAAGAAAGGGTTCCAGAACTGGCTCTGAGGAACTAAAAATCGAACCAAGTTACTGCGTTGTGAATACGACAATGGATCCTGGTTCTAGAAAAGGTTCTGGTTCCAGAAAAGTATGCATTTGGTATGGCCTGGTCCCTGTATGCCAGTGGAAAAATGTCATATATTTTTCATGCAGGGAAGAAGTGTTAATTCAAAAAATTAAGTGTAACCCCTCTGAATGAATGGCTTAATGCAATGTTATTTGCATTGTTTTGTTCAATAATAACACTTGAAATTGTTTACTTCATTGACAGCATCCTAAGGACATTTCAAGTGTTATTATATTGTAATTAGAATTTGTGTCAACATATGAACCAACATGGTTGTATTTTTTAGAGGTTGTATATACAAAGAGGAATATTGCTGTCATGCCTACCAATTAATATAAAAAATAATAAAAAAACAAGCAGACTTGATAAGTATAAATAAAGTAATAATGCAAAGATTTGGACCATATTTGATAGGTTGAAGCGGACAATGGATGATATGATTTAGGATTAATATTACTATTTCCCAGTACACTGCTGCTGATTCCCTATGGCTGGAGTTTACACAGTTGCAATGTGTAAATTTGACACTGGAAATTTTATGCATACCTAGTTTTTTTCCATTAATACATGACATGCATAAAATATGTATAAATGAATTTCACATCCTGCTATCTTTTTAAGAATTGAAAGTACTTATGTAGGCAGTGATGGCCAATTACTTGCATTTCATATCATTTATTGCCATGGAGAATTTCACTGACATTTTAAGTATGGTACAGCCTAATGTAGAGTTTCACTGTGTGATTGAGAAACTTCTGTTCTTTCTTTAAGGGTCCTCCCGGTCCCCCTGGCTTGCCCGGGCCTTTCGGAAAACGTGGACCTCGAGTAAGTACCGAAAGATGTTTTCTCGTTGCTTCATTCAGGGTCTTGACAGGTTTTTTCCTGACTTGTGTTTCCTGTTACCGCCATACCATATATTACACATACGTCACTCATAGTGCATGAGGAATACTGTCAGTAACAGATGAGTGTGTTCACTGCATTCTGCGGTTCATCTTCCACACCATTGCTATTGGATACCAGTAATGCTCTGGCTTATGTCCTGTAACTGATCAGGTGAAAATACAGTGTAAGCTATTCATTTGACCAGAGAGGATTACGCTAAAGTTTCTTTAATAGCTTGGATTAGGATAAGAAAAAAACACGAAACAAGTTTTTCATTACATCTCCACGTGCACTCAAATGGTAGTAAACTTGATTCTTTTATTGATCTTTCCACTTAGAAGTTCTCAGTTTTCAACTCAAAGAAACAGACATTTCTGCATCAGTACACATTTTATGTTTGTTTCAGAAAGTGGATCAAGATAAAGTATCACTGACAGATGGAAACGGTTGGTTACACATTTCACTGTTTGACCCAAGCCACACTATATTGTGACATAAACTATATCAAAAGACTTAATGACTAAAACGAAAGGAATGCTTTTCCTCGGTTCTGGGGTCCAGCATTATCATCTTGCATGGTAGAGGATGATTTTTAATCGGAGTAGCATTTTAATGTCCCACCAGTAGAATTTAATATACAGTGTATGTTGCTTACTGGTCATTCATCTTCTATATTCAGAAGAACTACTGACCTCCTTTATTGAGCATTAAATTTACTGCATGTAGTCATGGGCAGACTTCCAAAAAGGCAAGGGTAAGCAGCCGCCTCAGAATTTCCAGAAGTTTCATTTAAGGATGCAACATAATTCATCTATTAGTTGCATTTTTAGCTACAGTCTTCAGGATAGACAATGTTGCCCCTCATCCCGGCTGTAATTGACTTTTATACTTTGAGACTTTGTGCTGGCAATTTTCTCTTAACACTGACATCTGCCAGTTGTGTCACTGCCAAGTGAACTGGTATAAAGTAGTAGAAAACAGAGCAGAGATACAAGACTACAAGACTTTGATGCTGCCTGGCTAGAGTAGTAGACACATTGTGAATAGTCACGGAGAGAGCACAATTAAACGAATGTGTTCAAGTTTAAGACAGAACTTAGCAAAAGAGGGAATGTGTAAACTTATTAAATTTCCCTGATTGATTTGCCAGTGCGATACCTCCCTCCCTCCGATCGCCGAATTTTGCCGGCAGCATTCCCAACCCCCTTCCCGTTCGATAAGTTTTACCGCTGGCACCCTGTGCTTTGATTAGCATATTATTGATGTTTGGTCATTTTTAAATTCCCTGTCGTTTCTCTTTCGGCTCCAAAAAAAAAATAACTCAAGTGATTCATGTGAGCCTGGGGCCCCCAGAGAAGTTATTCCGCCTCTGCATGTAGCACTAAAAATCACGTGGGAAGTTTTATGTGATTCAGTCTAAATGGTCTGTTGGAATTTACTGTTTCTCAGTTATTTGGTTCTTTAATCCTGGTTCATTTGAAGTAGCAGTGATGAGTCACAATATTTAAGGCGCTAATGCTTTAAACAACCCAAGATGTCACCCATTCTTCTGAGCCTTCATCTCTTCCTTCTCACCCTAAGCTGCCTCATGACTTCCCTGTTTTTCTGTTGATAGGCTGTAGAAGAGGAGAGGCTGACATTGAGATGTCTGGCGTATAACAGACAGACTAGACTGCACCTTAATATGTATATGAGCGTTTGTGAAGAATGGATGTTGTAAATTAGATTAGATGAGATTAGATTAGATAAACTTTACTGATCTCAGGGGAACGTTCTTGAAATAATCTACTTATCTTTTTTTCTGTGGATGTATGCTTTATATACGCCAAAAGCATACCTTTATTTCAGAATAATTATATGTCTTTTTTATGTGTGACACCTTGTCGTCCTCTTTAGTTTTGTTTTATGTTGTTTTATGTTAGTTTTTCCTTTTGTGCATGATCACCTGATTGCTTCATCCTGCAGGGCCCACCTGGTCTGCACGGAAACCCTGGATTACCTGGTCTACCTGGTCCTAAGGTGAGTCTTAACAGTCTTACCTTTTAAAATGCTCAATATTTCCTGTGACTCTCACCAGGAGAGGCACTTACATGACGGATGGATGTTTCACATATATGCCTCTAGTAAAGTAAAAGACATCCTGCATCTTTTCATATTCCCCTGCACTACATTAATGATCTGGCCCTTGTACATTCTATTAATGCAGTCGTGAAAAAAGAAATGAAGTATCAATCCAACAAGGAGTGTTAATGTTGTATTACATGAATGTTTGTTGATATTTGGAGCAGAAAATTGCCTTTGGGGGTTGGATATCAGACAATGTGTTATAGTGTGCTGATGAATGAGAAGAAAATGTCTTTTGTACACCTTTTCATGAAGCACTGTCAGCTTTCGGGAGAGCAGACGTAAGATGGAAAGACACCTGACCAAACTCTGCCTGTTAAGTGTGACATTGTGCTCGTTGGAAGACAGTGTGTGTCATTGTGATTTAAGCAAGTCGGCAATCTGACGTAACTGTTATCATCTGAGTGGCTAAAGATGATTGAACATGTCATTTCTGATCTGCTCTTCCTTACCAAAATTACACTGGTGGTGTGCTAATATTTACTGCGACATCGGAGTCCATATAAGAAATTAGTTGACACTTCAATGACATAAATGACGTTTGTTTGGACAAATGGTTTTAAATATTCCAATATTGTTGCTTGTTTTGATACATTTTTTATTTTGATCACAACGTCCTTCTTCCCCATGTATTTAATTAGTCACTGAGAGGAATTTGTCAGAAATGTTTCAATTTCCACTTGTCAAAGAGCTTTTGTGTCTTCAGGCTGGTCAATCGAGTAGAACTCGCTGCACAGATGCAGAGCTGGCCCAGCTGTCTTGGGGAAAGTTCACATGCTCCTTCTGGCTTGATAAATGGACCTTTTACGCATTCCAGCTAAGGAAAGCATCATGTCAGAGATCTGGCATCTGTCTAATTCTTGGAAAGTCGGGAGTTGTTCAGTGTTCTCAGTGGGTTTCTAAGACATGCTTATGATGCTCTCTATGTGAAGCGTATGCTGAACGTATTGCGAGATACATGGACATGGAGATCTATAGTGACACACACCCATGTCCACGTGTGTGCACACACACACCCACAGCAGAGGACTTAGAATCAGCACATGGGAAAATCCCTGCAGGCCCTGTAGTTCACTGACATCACCAAGCAGTGTGTCATAGTCAGCTATTATTACTGGGTGAAAAATGCCTTGCAGCTAGAAAATTTGTATTTTTGGCACTAGTGCTGGATACAGTAAACTCTCTTAATAATACATTGCCATCCTTATGTTTTATTAGCACCAGCAATATATGTAATGTGCAATTCATAATTATGATTTATTTATTTATAAATTCCATGTAGCTATATAGCTATATGAAATTTAATTTCACAGCTGGTATACGTCTACATTCATGCATGTGACAAAAATCGTCAGTCATGTGACAAGCGTATTAGATGTTGATGGTGAAGTTGCTGGTAAAGAAAGCAAAAGCACGTTTTTAGGAAATACGTACAATAACTTTGCAGTGTTATTGATTGTTTTTCTTTCTGTAAAGATCAGTTCAAAATCTTCCATAAACCTTTAAAAAAAGTTGTATGACAAGTGTAATTTTAATATATGAAGTAATCTTAGCTGTTGCTTAGATATTATTGTGTTAATTATAGATATGTACAGTGAATATAGTATATTCATAATTTTTCCCACATTGCAAAAATTAATGTAAACAGCTGGTGTTTTATTGAAGCAATTTAGGTGACCTTCCCAGAGGTAGATGAATTGTCTCCCACCTGGAAATTGAACCCTTGACCTTTCGAGTCTCTGTAAATCAGTGTGACCACGACATCAATTTCGCTTTGCGTATATCATTTACCTGAGTAAGGTCACAGTTCAGCGGAGATTACACATTGTGCAGGTCACCTTCTGAGGAGCCTCCTGGTCCAGCCATTACGCTTTGAAAGTCGGTTACTTCAGGATTGAAGGTTCCCACATAGCTCTTCATGGCTGTCTTACACAGATATGATTTCCCTGTAAGCAGTAAATGTCTCATTGATGATAATTATGGAGGGTTGTGCGTGAATGGAATGCTTCCATTTACTCATTGGTGTACATTGCGTTTTTGCGTAGTATAGTTTCATATTTAAAGGTAGAAGTAGGATTGCCAGCAGAAATACTAGCCACATTCAAGTCCGTTTTGAGAAGCCTTCCTAGGCAGACCCCCAACACAGATTAATACAGTCAGTCCCCTGGTTCAGAACGTCTGACTTACAGCCAGCTCGTACTTATGAATGGACTGCAATTAACCCTATTAGCCTACATTAAAAATTCTATTTAAATACAATGACTTTCACGCCCTAACGTAGTACTGCTGTCTACTGTGGAAGTGTTCATTTAAAACTTCTGTTTACTATTACTTGTCATTCATTGATATTGTAAATACCAATGTTACTCAAAGTTACAGTGAATCAAAGTACCTTATGTGAAAAAATTGGTGCCATGATACACATTTTCACGTCATATACATGCAGGGGGCCTAAGTGTAGCCAGGCCATTTATGAACTTTTCACTCTGGAATGACAATAGCCTATTAGATCAGATTGAAGTATACTCTCATTTGTTTACTGATATTCTCTCATTCTCTCTATGCTTTCACAGAGGTACTTAATCTTGAATTTGTATTTATTTATAAATGGACCATTATCTGATTAGTCGGGTGCATAGTAAGAGAGAGGAGATTTAATAATTGGTAACTCTTTTCTTGAGGGGGCACAAGTAACTTTGTAACTCAGTAACTACTCAAGTACAAATCATGAACAAATATAGTAACTGCATGAGATACATAAACTGTTATGATTGATTAATGATGAACATGGGATCAGTACGTAACAAATACTTCTTTTCTGGCTAATTATTACATTAAGTAAGAGTGTACTACTATATTATTTGTTTCCCCTGTCAAGTAAAGTTTTACTGGACAATTAGATAAACCCATTCTCTTTGGGTGCCTCAGTTTAGCTGGACTCTGCCAGGACCAGAGTAGAGAACATCTGCTTTATGATGAATGTAATTAGTCCAGAAGATCCCCAGCCTGTTCCTGGCGCACTGAGGTGTATGCAGATTTCCATCATACAGAAACGTTTACACTCTCAATTAAATTAAGTGTTTCCTTGACAAGGGTTAATTTTATGGCCTTCTCTCAGTGCCAAGATGATTAGAGAGTTGGAAAAGCTACCTGAGCACTTTATTGTCAAGACAATGTTTGGGGATCCCATACGAGGTTTATAACATTTACCCTACTAGGCCAAATGCATTAATCAGAGTTGGGTCGTTCAGGTCTAGAGAGTAAAAGTCCAGACCGGGATTTTGTTTCAACCAACCACTTGAGTACTCTGTGACTGTGACTCTTTACCCTCAACTGATTGGTTGAAACAAAATCCCGGGCTGGACATTTACTCCCTGGACCTGAATAACCCAACTCTGGGATTAATTATTATTTTCCTTATTTCTGCCACCAGGCTACAATATAAGCCTTTCTTCAGGTAGCTTACCTGATAGACACACATATAAATACATATAACTCGACTACTGCAGCTTTGCCAGTTTGATCAAACTGCTATGGACTGTCATGTACTAGGTGATTTCAAAAAATTAGCACACCCAGCTTTCCTGCTGCCAGCTAAACTTAAGCGAACTGATATCTTCATGAAGTATTTCAAACTTAAGCATAGACGTGGCATTTCTCTGTATAATCACCTTTCATTTGCAGTTCTGTGTTTAAGCTGTACTGTGTGGGGGTGGCTCCGTGGGTAGCATAATTGCCTCACACCTCTAGGGTTTGGGGTTCGAATCACGTCTTGTTGTGTGTATGGCGTTTGTAGGTTGTCGTGGGTTTCTTCTGGGTGCTAAAGTTTCCACCCTATGTCCAAAGTCATAGTGTATGTTTGTGAGTGCATCTACCCTGGATTTAACTGGCATCTTGTCCAGAGTGTATCCCTGCCATGTGTTTTATGCTGCCTGAGATTGGCTGCAGACCCTCGTTTGACCTTTACCAGGATAAGTGATTGGATGATGGATGGATGGTTGGTTTTTATACAGCTAGGGTTGTTTGGGTCTTGGCATTGTTGCCTTATATGTGCTCTACAGCAGAGCCTTACCAACCCAGAGGAATAAATTCTACATCTCTCCAAGTCCTGATTTTCGACCTCTCAGAAGAAGCTAATGAATCGTTTCCATAGGCTACCTAACCCTGTCCTATCCAGATTGATCAAATCACCCACCAGATCAGCTACAACTGAACCAGTCAAATTTAATCCACCTCCCTGCCAGTATTACTCTGCACTTGTGTGTAAAGTCATCCAGAAATTGAGCAGTGTCGTGCAGGAAGAATGCATCGAATTTTTAACCATTGCATGGAAAGGTGGAGCTAAAAATGCAGAAATAATAACTGTAATCTCATACAGAAATGTTGTTGAAGAACGCAGGATAAGCTGACTGTTAATTAGTGTTGCTTATCCAATATTTGGAATGTCGAATTGTGAAATTAGCTTATTTATCTTGAAGGGGGGCAGAGGAGGTAGACGTTAAGTTACACAGCTGGTGTCCTATAAAAAGAACATTCCAGTGAACCAACTGAGTCATCGTCTGTCAGCTGATAATCTTGTGTGGAAAAAAATGGCAGCATTTCCTGTGCTGCTCTGGAGTCTGCAGATTTGTCAAATCAAGGTGCAGTGGGATAAACATTTTTAAACAATAAACAATGCAAATGTTATGTTAAAACATGTTAAACTGATCAAAAGGTCAGACAGAGGATGTGGTTTAAATCTGATGAGTCCCACTTTTAATCTAGTGAATGACTCATCAATTCAACTGCCCGAATATAAATACTGTATTATCAGTATCAATACTGCAAAGCAATATAATAAAACTTTTAGGCTACAGGCCCACACACTAATTCTAGGCATGAAATCTAATTAAACTCCTTGGTGCAAAGACCTGTCATATTTGGTTGCTACATTTTCCGAATTATAGATTTATATGTATAATTCTATTTGTATTGTAGGAATCATATGTTACATTCAGTACATTTTATGTGACTAGTTATCGAATAATTAGTAAAGATATAGTATAGACTGATTTGTTAGTGTGAAATATTTATAAATGTTATGACTTGCTAGTATCTATGGAATTTCTACACTGTTTAACCCCTGATCAGCATTTGGATAATTAATTTATGCAGCACACATTGAATGTGTAGTAAAGACACTGGCTTTATACAGTGCAGTATAATTTTTATATGCATTATTGGATCTGGAACACAATCCTTAAAGGCTCAAGTTAATACAAATAAGACCTTTATATGAAAATCCTAACATAAGTGAACTTTTTCATTTGGAAAGAGACATTTTCGAATCCAGTTATGCAACTGCTATAGTCTCTTGTGACATTTACAGCATCAACTTTGCCATATTGTGAGTGGTTGTGGGGGAAAATGTGCAAGTCTCCACATTAGTGATTATTTCTTGAATCTGTCTAAAACAGGGCTCCAAGGGTGATCCAGGGATGTCCCCAGGTCAGGCACCAAAAGGAGAAAGGGTAAAGACCCCGAACCATCAGACAGTTACCCAGAATGCCTTGCTCTCTCGTGGTATCCATTTGCATAGTGATATTTTTACATTGCATGTTTGCCGTCACCATAATCCATCACAGTTTCTATCGCAAGTGGCATTCTTATTAACTATAAGCTAGCTACTTCACTCTTATTTTCAATATTTCTTTGTATTATTTTGGTTTTTCTTTTCAGGGCGATAGAGGTCTCCCAGGTCTACCAGGTCTGCCTGGTTTACCAGGTCAAGTGGTAAGATTTTACTGCATTCTCTTGGGCTTAATAATTTGTAAAATGCAAGATAAGATATTGCTTATGTCGAAGGTTTCTCGCATTTTTTATTTTTTAGAAAAACGACAAAGCATAAATGCAGAGGGGCAAATTAAAAATGAAAGCAGATCAACATTCTATGTCTACCAATGAAGTAAATGCAGTGTATTTTTGAAACGAGAAAAGAACATCGAACTTTCCAGTGAAAAGAGAACACAGAACTTTCCAGACTCTGTTCCCCCCTCAGTATGGACCCTGAGCTCTACCTTTCATCCCCCGGGAGTAAAATCTACATTTGTTGTAGCTGAAATGAATAACCAGCTAACGATGCCTAACATCCCAGCTGACAGTCTCCTTCGTAAAAGTTTTGATCCTCTTCCAGAAGCAGCAAAATTTAACTTTGTGATGTTTCCCAGACATGTACTTCAGAGTTCTTTCACAGCTCTGAAGTTCGTTATCCTTTCAGAATAGGTAATTATGTCAATTTATTTTTTCTGATTTAGCAGGACACCCTTGTAGGATTAGATTGGTGCCAAGACTTAAGACTGAACCATATAAAAGCCATGCTTTTAAATATCTACTAATTGCGCATCATTCCAAAAAAAGACTTTGTTATAAAGGTTAGCGCTACATTAAAAAATAGGTAGAAAACCAACTGCATTCATGCACATTTTCTCTTGATTTAATAGTGGCGCTAAACCATTGGCTGTGGTGAGGAAGGCTTCCCTGTTTTTTTCACCATTAATGGGTCCCGTTCACTGCACTATGAACCGCTATCTGGGGAACAGCGCCCCTGTAAGAGACAGGCCACCCAGAGCAGATGAATTCCTATGACCTACAACAGAACTGCCTGTTTAGTGGGTTACTATAGGAAACAATTTTTAACGTTTCCATATTTGACGCACTGTGATTTAATTTTGTATGGTCTTTGTCCTCTTTCAATGGCATTTATTAAAAGGCATCATTAGTTTTGTAGAAGCCCCCCCCCATGTAGATTCTTATGGATATCTGAAGCATCTTAGGATAGACAGGCTCAGTCTGACTGATCCAGTAGTTCACACCCCCCCCCCCC
>JAODJU010000033.1:7371169-7391593 GCA_026776725.1 Gnathonemus echidnorhynchus
AAAGTATAATATAACAGCAGATCATCACCAGCACTGTATTCTTGTTTGGGCGCCTGGGAATGCTGCAGTTTTTATAACTTCTTTCAGGCCTTTTTTAGGTAACTTATCTGTTCCTGGTAGTGTGGTTGTATTGTTATTAAAACATGATAAACGGACCTCCTGATAACCATACACACATTGTTACTCACTCAGTCTTCTGTTCACTTGAACTACAAAGTTCATGGAGGGAAATCAGAGCAGCGGAATTGTACTTTACAGCACAGGAGCTTAGATGGGCAGGAGGACGCAATGCCAAATAAAACATGCCGCATAATAAAATATTCCCAGAGCCATATTTGGCCAAAATGACATTTTAAAATGTCTAGCTGGCACAAAATGCTTTTTGTTATTGCTTTTCTGTTATGGTTTTTCCTTGGTAGACTCTGATTAGCCTGCACCAGGGCTACTCAAATGACAGCCCTCAAGGTCTGAACACTGCTGATTTTCCAGGCTACCTTTTCCATTGAGCCAGGTGTGAAGCCTCTGTGACCAATCAGAATCAGCAATTATTAAACTAACTACTTGGGGGAACTGAAGACACAGCCAGGATTTGGAATCGGGGTCCAGATTTGAAGAGCTCTGGTCTATGCAGTATAAAAATTAATTGTTCTGTTTCAGAGTATTATTTACAGTCAGTTGAATAATTATTCTCCAAAGGTGAAACAACACAAAGCCTTCTAAGCAGGTTGTTGGAGACAAATTTATAACTGAGTCTGTGATTTCGAAATGAATGACCCTTGCAAATTGCTAAGGCAGCCTCTTCCAGCCCTTGACTGGGAAAACGGACAAGAACATTCTTCTTTCTTTATCCTTTCTTTCTTCCTGCACAGGGCTTGCCAGGATTGCCTGGTTTGCCTGGGGAAGCAGGTTACCCTGGCAGGCAGGTGCAGTAACTAACTTCCAGTTTTTATTCATGTTTTTATTCATTCAATTTTATGTTGTTCTCTAGTAAATGGTTGTTTACTATTTTACTTTTGTCTGTGCTTGACTTCTTCACCGTTTTCTGTGTGATGTGATCTTTTATTTATTCTTTGCTGAATTTTTTATTCTTCAGATTAGTTTAAGTTTAGCAAAAGAATATGTTTTTCAGTCTGTTGAACTATTATGACATTTTCTAATATTAACAATACAATAAGATCTTGGTAGTTACGTAACACCTTTGATAGTGAAAAAGACAAAGAGAGTATTGTTTGTGATTTGTAATTGAATAAGTATTGCATAATCAGTAAGAAGCATTAACCAGTATTAAGTATTCATTTTGTTTTTTGCTGATTAAAGATTTATTTGTATACACAATTTGATGTTTGTGATATTGTATGTTCCAAAGCATTGTAATACATAGTCACTAATTCTTTTTGCAGAAAATATATATTGCAAAATTAATGCCCTATTTTCTATTGCAGGGTTTGGCTGGGCCAGAGGGCAACCCAGGTCCCAAAGGTGTTAGAGTGAGTATGTCCTAAACGCTGCAAGCGTTCTCCCTCCTTTGTGGCAAATGTGAATATTTAACTTCCTGAAAGCATTAGACGGCGACGGGCCCCAGGCGGTCTGAAGGCCCGTTTAGGCTGCACGTCCCTCATCGAGCATTAGCTACACGCTGCACAGAGATTCCTCTGGGGAGCACAGCCAGGTCCCGCTCTTGTTCAGGCATGAGCCTTTGCTAGGGTTCCGGTTTGTGCCCACGGGGAGGCCTGGCAGACAGCGTGTGAGTTCCCCGCCCTCAGCGCCACTCCGATTTCTCACAATACATGACCTACGGAAGAGTGCCAGGACATAGCATGTTGCTACCAAAGGTTTAGCAGCAGGACATGCAAGGCAGGCAGGCGATTGCCTGGGGCCCGGAGCAGGAAGGGGGCCCCCGAGGGCAGCTGATTGAATGTAATATCCTGTGCACAACAAATCTGCTTTGTTTGTGTATCTTGTTTTACATAAAAGTGAAAATAAAGGAGCTGTGTTTGTTATTCTCTTCATTGATAGTAAATTAGTCTTTGCGCTAAAATAGCGGTAATGAATTTTTTCATGTCGAGGGAGGGTGAGGTGGGGGACCCGCACAGTTGTTTTTTGCCTAGGGCCTCCAGAGTCCCTGGAATCGCCTCTGGTAGCTACTTGACTACTTTCCGCACTAGACAGCTCAGAGCTATAGGATCCGTACTGGCAGACTCCCAGACATCAGGAATGGGGAGTGATCGCTATTGGCAATAAGAAGAAAGCAGAGGACCAGGTGAAAAGTACAGAGGAAGGGCCATGTTTCCTACACACTCAGCAGGCGCCCATGCTGTGAACCGAGTGCAGACCACAGCTCAGATACATCTCATTGTTCTACACTGTGGCTGGGTCTGAAAGATGCTGTTTGTTCACAGGACACAGAATATGTGGCAGGACTTTGTGTGGAAAATTGGATCCAAATGAGGCCAGTAGACAGGGATCAGTTTGTCTTCCAGTTACTGTTCATGTTGTACTTTTTTATGATGAGTGCATTTGAACCCTCCATGCTCCACCACCAAATGCGGCCTCCCTGACCATTTACGACATGCCATTCTGTGCTAGGACTGTTGGGCCTGATTTAAAATCATAAATAGCTGGAACATTGAACACGGCTTTTTTATTCTTATTGTGATGCCTGGAACACATAGTGTAGGAACCGGAATAGTGAAAACATATTTTTTCAGTATTATGTTAAAGGACAATGCAAGTGATTTCATTTATACATCATACAGTCCATTAATAAAAACATGTACTTTATGATATTAACATTTTGTCATAGAACACAATAGATGAAGAGGTATGGAAATTAATATCACATGCTAGTGCAGGTATATCTTACATGAGGAAATAGTAACTCAAAGAGGAAACAACAGAAGAATTTACTGGAAATTAAATCAGCAATATGCCCAAATGCCTTGATCACAGATGTTTTTCCAATGTATGTATTTGTTTTCAAATAATTACACATAATTATACTTTTCTGAGTGTTTGGAAATAAATTTGGCATAATTACTTACATAGCCCCTGGCAAACCATTTGTTCACGTAGGCCAGTATATACTTTTATGGAAAACTTTTATAGAGAGTGAAAAGTTACACCTTACTGTGCGTAATAACTAAAAAAAAATTTTGTTCTACTGTTAAATATACCAGCTTCTATGGAACTCCCATGCTGTGACACACTGTATTGGCCAACTATGGTCAGCTCCAGGAGCCTGTATAACTTAACTTGTTTTAAAAGGTCCTCTCTGGGTGAGGATCAGTGAACGGGTTACATTTTAAACTAAATCGACATTTTATTGAAGACATGGGCACTTATCGGTGCCTGGCCGCTACTGGAGACGGGTTATGGAAACACCGTAGGAGAGAGGAGTATATCAGAGTCATGATGTCATGGTGTCTCACTCCTGACCCCCAAGCTTTGGTTTATTTGTCTCCTTACACATTGCCATCAGCATATACTGAATACAGGGGGGTCTTTTTTGCATAAAATAGGAATGTTTTCCTCATTAATCCATTTTGGGATGCCAGGCTCATTAGGCAGTATATGATGGCCTGAGTGAGGGCCTACTTACAGAGCACCAGATGACATCAAACATGGCACAGTGCTTTGGATGTTGACGGCCCTGATGGGTTCCTTATCAATAGCAAGATGAGTTCTGAATAAGGCAAAGTTTTCAGCCCTGAGAGCTCCATGGAATGACACGTATATTCACAAATGCAACTTGTTAGACAATAGAGTTTTGCTAGCATTTCTCTATGAAGTTTAAGGGAAAAGATTAGTTAACTGACGGATCTCTGTTACTTAAAAGGTAATTGAGAAAGACATTTAGACAATGAAATAGAATATATAAAATGTATAGAAACATTGGTACAAATTGCATGAATCACTTCTAACTAACCCACTTGTTCTTTTTATTTAAAACAAGGAGCGGGGGGGGATTAGAAAAGAATATGGAAAGTGTCACTGAACCCATGATTGCTGATGAATCTGCTGAAAGTTCATGTAGATTTTTTATGCTTTTATGGAATAGAGGGAGTCCTGGGATGTTCTGGGATAGTTCATCCCGAACTCACTTGTTTATACTATACTTAGCGAACTGCCTATGTTCAGCTGGGCATTAATAGATTATTATTGATAGATTATTATAACAGCAGGAAAACAATCGCACAGATTTCATACTTAATTCATATGAATCATGTAAATAAATATCAACTGGATATGAGAAATAAGGAATATTCTATTGATCCCAGAGGGGAATTCCTTACTATGTGTAATATGTACCCTCAGTAAATATGGTGTGATGTGTGTATCTGTTTTAGGGCTTCATTGGACCTCCTGGTGTTGCAGGACCTCCTGGACTGGAGGGAGAAAGAGTAAGTCCTTTAGGTCACGTGACGGAGAGAATGTTACATGTGGTATTAGGTGGAAAGACGCTGTGGATGGCGTGTCTGTCACTGGATTGCGGGGGGACAGGGGTGTATAGTGTCAATAGCATCTGCCCGGAAAGCCCTGCTCATTTACGGACAAGCAGGCCAGGCAGAAGTTCAGTTCATTTTCCTTTGCCATTTGATGCAATGCTATACCAACCACTGTTCCTCTAAGGGGGGCCGCAGATACAAAACATCAGCTGCTGATGGTTAACAAGATTTTTATTCCTCAAAGGTACCACAGATGCCTTCAGCTACTGTGGGACTCATTGGTGCCATGCTGGGAATTCTCCATGCTTTGAAATGTCAATGGTCTATCGGTTAGGGGCTATTTAGCTAGTTCTTTATTCAGTAAACTGTAATGTTTAAATCCCAACTATTTCCTAGCTTAATGTGGAACAGATTTTTTGTTTTAACATTTTTTAAGATTAACTTTTTATTATGATATTGGCTTAGGATTTTAATATCTGCTTGACTCAATGCAATTGCCTGTGCATATACATTTATAATCTCCACCAGTTTTATTTTCCATAGTTTTATTTTCTAAAGATGTTGTATAATGGTTTGATTATCTCATATTCGAACGGAGTGGTGGCTCTAAGGCTGGAAGGTTGCTGATTCAAATCCTGTGAACGCCCAGAGTGATTCTACTCTGTTGGGTCCTTGAGCAAGGCCTTTAACCTGCAGTTGCTTTGTCCTGGGTATGATGTTGTTCTACATACAGCTCTATAAGGAGGTCCTCCAACTTACAGGGAATAACTTGGGGGTTGGTGGCAGGATTGGCACTCGAGCCACCAGAAAAAAACTCACACTGGTCCATTCGGACTAGTGAGGTGCTGAGGTATCACCCACCACATGGCTGCACTCAGGTTCTCATCCCTGAGGTGCTTTGTCGTGTGCTGGGTGCACAACGCACTGTAATCCAGTAACACACTGTATTCACTGCATGCTCCTTACCTTACCTTATCTCATATTAAACTGCATTTTTTCTGATTCTGACTTGATATCTTGCTTCCCAGGGGATTCCTGGTCCAGTTGGCAAGGAAGGACCCAAAGGAAGACAGGTAGGCTATTTTCACCCATAATTCAAGATGGATTATGCAAATATATAATTAGCTATGAGTGCCTGGGATTCAATTTTTTCATAATTTTCCTTCATTGTCACTGTGACATGTGACATGAAAAGAAAAATAAGACCTTAAACCAAAGAAGCAAAGCCTTAAGGCCCATAGAACATTTTCTTTTCTTTTTTTTCTTGACTGTGAGATGTCAGTGTAAGGTGTCTGTTCTGTGGACATTTCTGTCTTTTCAGAAGGAACATGAAGTTTATGTAGGAACCACCCCACAGGATAAACTGCTTTTTTCTTTTTTAACAAAGCCTAAGTTTGGGAGGTTGTTTTGTTTTATTTTATTTTATTTTATTTTGTTTCGGTGGTTTGGGGTTACTGTGTTTTTTGTTAATCTTTCCATAAAATAACTAAATAGAAGGTATGATAGATGTAAACTGGTGTCATGGAATTTGCCTCCAGTCTGTTAAGCAACAAACTGTTGCCTAAATCTGAGATGGGCTCATTGCCTAGCCATCTGGATCTGTGTTGCATTACCAAAGCTTTGGGATTTCGAAAATATACATAAATCACAGCCAGATACACAATATGGCCAAAATTATGTGGACACCCCTATTAATTAGAGGAATTGCCTAGTTAAGCCACACCCATTACTGACACAGGTGCATAATTAAGCACACAGTCACGCAATGTTCTGCACCAAACATTAGCAACAGAATGGATAGTCGTACAGAAGAGGTTAGTGATTTTCCACTTGGCACCATTACAAGGTGCTGTCTTTCCAACAGTGGCTATCAGGGGCTAAGTGAAATGACTGTGAAGGTCAAAATGTCTGTTCAGTTGCGAAGTAGTAGGCCGCACAAACTCAGAAAGAGACTTGATAGACCAAAAATACCCAACCTGAATGGCAGAAAATCCCAACAGCAATGTTCCAACATCTAATGGAAATCCTTCCAAGAAAAGCAGAGGAAATTATAGCAGCAAAGAGTGTCCAACATCATATCAGTGCCTTTGGTTTTGGAATGAGATGTTGGACATGCTCAGTTGAGCTGGGAACAGACTGAAACTTAACTGTGAGACTGCTATGAGAAAATAGTTACATTCACTTTATATTAACATTCAGTGGTTACAGACTTGATATCAATGCGGCAAACAGTGGAAAGTTTCACTTAATGCAAGTAGAAATTACGTAGGCCAATCATTGTGATTCATTAATTTATTTTTTCACATATATCAAATGTTTATCTGTAGTACTGCCTTAATGGCCATGTAAAGTAAATGAATGATCAGCTGAATGAACAAAATAGGATATTGTGATGTGTAATTCACATTAATATTTACGCTAAGGGTGTAGCTGGAGATGTGGGTGAGAGGGGCCCTCCAGGTCCGGACGGAGAAAAAGTAAGCTGCTCTTATCACAATGCATGCGATCCGTGTTCTTAAAAGCTCTGACCTGCCTCGTCTCACCTTGTCGAACTTTTGTTATCATACATTATTGTATTGCTTTATCCAGATTATTTGTGCGGCTATTATTTCTCACTGTGTAGTTGAATTACAAAATATAAGATGTAGAAATATTTGCAGTCACCATGATTGTTAAATGCTATGGTGGCTACGGTTTGTATGTCATGACTTTATCGTCAGCTAAAGAAACGTGCTGAGTAGTAGAATTCTATGATAATAATTTCATGACACAGAGGGTTGAGTAGATCTGTGGAGCCCATGTGGCACAGTGCTTGTTTATTACCCAGTCACACCGTGCTGCTTGCTGCCCCGTAGGGCCCTGTCGGTGTTCCTGGAATCGGAGGTTTCCCGGGTCTGAGGGTGAGTTTAGTCACATTTAATCATTTCCTAATTTCCTAAACTGTCACCAGTAGCCCGTAGTTTCCTCCCTGTCCGTATGTGCAGTAGTAAGCCATGCAGCATGTGATTTGATTAGAATTGGCAGCAACAGATGTAAACGTTTCTCCTTCTTTATTTTCCGTGTGGGCGATGTTGATTTTTGACTTTGTTATGCATTTGAAGCCAATTTAATTTTTTTTCCCTAGTAAACGTTTCCTCTGGCTCAGTGGGAAGCACTGTCGCCTTGTGCCTAGGGGGCCAAGCAATTCCTGCTTCTGCTCTCTGTGTTCATGTGTCTGTGTTTCTGGTCATTCCACAATGTGATAAAAACCTGTTATTTTGACCTGGTGGGGGCATTTTTTCGGTCCTCAGTGGGGGGAAATAAATTTGATCAAAATCTGTGACTGCAATCAAAAAACTAAAAATGCCAAAAGTCTTGTCTTGTATTTTGTTTGGTTACTCATGGTTAAGGTTAGGGCTGGGTAGGGTTTAAGGTTGTCATTGTTTGGATTAGGAAATGAATAGATGATCACCACAAATATATGAATACAAATATCAATGTGTGTGTGTGTGTGTGTCCCATTTTGGGGACTGAATGTCTGAATATTTTTAATTTACATAAAGGGACAGGACATTCTACTCCTCCCAAAACTTGGAACAAAGTAATACCGTGATATAATACCGTCACCATACAAAAAGTGAAACATACCGTGATCAATTTTTTAGGTCACATCATCCTCCCCTGCAACCCCCCCACTCTTTTGGAAAGATGCCCAGAGATCATTTATGACCTCAGAGAGTCAGGACCTCCGAAGGACAGTCATTTTTTTTTAATGCAAAGCATTACAAAATAATCTTCTGAAACAGGAAAAGAAGTGTTTTCTTCTGTTGAAATACATGACTCATATAGTGGAAAAAAAGCGTAATCAGTGAAATAGGTGTAAACAAGAAAATCAGCTAAATACCACACAACCGTGAATAGTATGTGTTTGCCAAGAAAAAACACATTTGCATTTAACATTTTGCAATAAACTGTGCTTAATCGTGTTCTTCTCTATTGTGTTTCAATGGCTTGTTTTTGTGTTGACCAGTCTGATCATAAGCCAGCCATCATAGGACGGAACTGGCTCATACGGTCTCCATACGGAAACATCTCTGGCTTACTTCCTCACCATACTATATTTACTAGTTATTTTCAACCATATCCTCTTGGCCTGCGTGACATCCTTCTGGAGATGACTGTAATAAATCTTCACCATAACAGAATTTAAAATATGCTTTGATATTTTTTTAAAGAATGTGCACTGCATTAATATCTCTCAAGGCCATTTAGCTAGTGGTATGGCTTACATCATAATACTGCTGAGAGTGTTCATTTTGTAGGCTTTTGTCTCTAGGATGCCAGCTGTGAGATGAAGACGTGGCTTTCTGTTCTGACAGGACAGCAGACTGTGTACCTGTATAGCCCTGTTTTTATACCAGCTA
The DNA here is from genome assembly GCA_026776725.1 of Gnathonemus echidnorhynchus. Lineage (NCBI taxonomy): Eukaryota > Metazoa > Chordata > Actinopteri > Osteoglossiformes > Mormyridae > Gnathonemus > Gnathonemus echidnorhynchus. The sequence continues at coordinate 7,380,018 of JAODJU010000033.1, forward strand.
TTTTCTTGCTGTAGTTTGAGACAAAAAGTTTTGGAATTTTTCTCAGAATTACCAGCAATTAAAACTGAAAAAACAATACAAGTAGCCATATTGTTATTAAATTTGCTGTAATACATTAATATAGTGCAAAACAAATATTTTAATATAGATGCTTGCCTTATTTTATCTTTAAAATAAAATACACATGTCACTGAAGTCTAACTTCTCTAGCATTCTTTAGCATGTGTGCTACAGTGTTATACATCCCCCCTACTCAAATCTGGCCCTCAATTCCAAATCCAGACCTTGTTTTCAAGTTAACTTAATAATTTCTGGCTCTAAATGGCTAGAGGCTTCACAACTGGCTCTCAGGTAAAGGAAAGCTGGAAAACCAGCAGTGATCAGCCCTTGAGGACCGTAATTTGAATAGCCCTGTTATACATCACGTAGTTCTTAGCATGTCTTGGCTGTATCTCCTATCATATTTTGGAACTTAGAGAAAGACAAATCATTATTATAATTTGTCTTATTTTTATGTCAGTGGTACCAAGCAAAGCATATTAACAAGAAGTGCCATAGGTATCAAGTCTCATCGTTTTACTTGTTTCTTTGCTCATGTAAGCTTCTCATGACTGTGCGATGAAAATCTCATGGATTATCATGTGCCCTAACCTGACAAAGATAAAATCCCGACATGCCTGCAGAGTGGATGTGAAAGGAGAATCTATCCAGTTAGCAAGTCTCACTGTCCCCCTCCTACCACCTTCTTTGGTCACTTTTCTCCAAATTTTACAGGTTTTTATGACCCATCTCACCATTTTCACAGCAGCTAGGTTTACTCAATTATGTACATTATGACATTATTATAAGCAGTGTACATTATGACAGTGTGCTAAAGGAACAAGATTTTTTCTTTCCATAACACTGGTCTGGCTTTGTTTAGATGAGATTTGTACATCCATTGAGATTCCCATTGAAAAGGGTGATTGGTCCATTATGTGGAATTTGTATTTTGGTCAAAACAGTCATTAGAACTGGAGAAATTACCCCTAAATCACTATAATGTGAAACAGACCATCAGCTTGCATCCTTAGTTCTCTAGGCCACTTGGAACCTGTCCGAATCAGCCTTTCCTGTGAGCCAGCAGCCCTAGAAGATCATAAATGATGCCATTTCCTGTGAGCCAGCAGCCCTAGAAGATCATAAATGATGCCATTTCCTGTTTTGCTTTGTGTCAGGATATGCGCACTAACCTGTAGAGACGTCTGTCTTTCCTGTGTGCCACCTGTACACTCTGCTCGGTCTGGCTACCTTGTAGTAAGTCATCGTGTCAGGGCTGAGACTTGTCCCAAAATACCTGCGGGCAAGTGAAGTCACTGGCCCAGTGGAGATGTCGACACGATGAGGTAACGGTGTGGTGAGATGAAAGAGCAGAGAGCGAGGCTTTAATTATGACTTTGCCTCTTCACGTACACTAAGGCACCGATACCTGCCGAAAGCATGTGAGGTGTCATCCTGTCTCTCTGCCGTTAGTTAGTCTATAGATTTTTTATGCAGGGTAACATAGGAGAACAGTGAGCATTTTTGCTAGTTTTGTTTAGCTGTGCTCTGCCTTCATATCATTGCTGTCCGATAGTTTTGTCATCTCCAAAAATCCGTCATTTCAAGAGCATGAAAAAATGCATTTTCTCGGAAACTACTATACAAAACTAAACGAAAGTAATGTGAAACCCTTAGCGCCACAAATATAAATATTTCTTTACAAGACCATCACTGAACAGTTTAATGTTTTAAATGGAGTTACGTGGATTGTTATCACTGAGGCAAATATGCCAGTGTCAAGATACAAACTAATCTCACTGTATATTTACAACTAACAATAATATTAGTTAGCTAGATATCTAGCTGTCAACATTTAGCTATTAAAATTAGTGATATTAAGTAATCCACTCAAATGACCATCATGAATACGAATGTTAACTAGTACAAATATAAATACTAGTTAAGTAGACGACTTCATAAAACATCTTTTCATTGGTCACTTAGTTGTCAAACACAGACGGAAGAGAATGGGCATATTCCATCTATGATAAGAAATCTCAGCCGTTAAAAAATGGACATGCATGGTTTTCTTTGGATACCGATGATGTAACCTTCCATAACTTAGTGCTTTCTCGTTCTCCACAAAGGGCGAGCTGGGCCCTGAAGGACACCGGGGACCAGCAGGCATAGTAGGACCTCAGGTACGGCAAACCCTTAAGCCACATGGGTGTCCACTGGCTTTACCACAGTGCTGACTTGTAGCCTAAAGACAGGCTGATTTCTCCCTGCTAGGGCCTGAGTGGACGTGCTGGACCACCTGGATTGAAAGGTGATAAGGTGATCTAAATATTTCCGTTATTGTTGTAAATGCCATAGTTAATACGGGGTAGAAAAGTGGACGGGTTATATACAGAAGAAATTAATAGTGTGAGGTCTGACGGGTGCTATATGGTCCTTTCCAGCACGCTTTTCTCAAATAATTATTTTTACCATATATTAAAAATTGTGAATTTGATTATTTGCCCTTGTTTGTGAAATACTTAAATACAAATTAATTAAATGAATGGAACCACTGTTAGTTTTTTGTTCAGTGGGAATTCTACAAAAATATGACCATTTGATTGGTTGTTCATTATTACAAGTGGTAGGACATACAACACACGTAAATATAATGGTAACACTCTACTTGAGATGACAACTAATAAAATGTTATGTTCTTACTTATGTATTAATGAACTACAAACTAAGTCTTAGTTACATACTGATTTCATGTCCGTTCATCATTAATGAATTATGATGCATCTTTTATCTCAAACAGTCACTATATTTGTTACTAGACACTCCCCAGGTTACAATGATCTGTGTTACAATATTTTGACTTACAATATTCTGAGTACAGTAGATGTTTTTCACTTTCAGCACATTATTCAATAAATTACATGAGATATTCGCGTGTACTGTACCTAAAATGCATTGTTGCCTTACAGTAGGTTTGTCGAAACATAATCCCCTCGTAACCTGAGGAGAGGCTGTGTATTTGATAATTCTGCGATCCTTTGTGAACTACTGAAGCCTCAAATAATGAGTAACACAAGTTACTGACACTGATCTTGCGTTTCTTCATCATTAATGGGTCGTGATGCATCTTCTCACGTAGTCACTATATTTGTTCATGATTTGTTTTACAGTAGTAAGTGAGTTATTGCTTAGTTTTTGTGTTCCCTCAAGTAATGTATTACCAATTTAATTTAAGAGATAATGAGAGATGGGTAGCTTTTTCAGTTTCATTGTATCTTATTCGAGCATTTCATGTTTTACTGCTATCTGATGTGCAGTTGTTCTGATTGCTGTAAAATGTCATTTACCAAACCACAAACAGTATAATAAGATATATAACTATATTAAGTAATATGGAACTGTGTGTGTCACTGGTATCTCTTTGCATGGGATTCCCATTTGATATTGCACGCTGTGTGCATTGCTTATGGGTTTTCCCTGAATGTCAGTAAGTGGTTTCCTCTGTTCGCCAAATGCTCTGTGATACAGGGGGATCCTGGATTTACAGGCGAACCCGGAGACGGCGGATACCCGGGTGACAAGGTGAGGCGAGACAAATTTTGAACTGTCGTGAAAATGAAGAATAAGCTGGGAAAATAATAGTTTATCAATTTATGCTTTAAGAAGAGCCTCATCTTCAGTATTTATCCAAACAGTGTCAAATTTTGAGCATTTAACCAAAAAGGCAAGTAGTTCATAATTTTTTTCTAATGAGAATAAGAAAAAAATAAGATCTCTTCAGTGTGTGGAGTGAATTTTGTGAAAAATTACATTGAAAACAGACACTGAGCAAGTGATACAACAACGGTCAAGAGTATAGTCACCAGACTAAACAAAAATGTAAACAGCACACATTGTCAACACATGTGGACAGTGATGTGGGGCTGTATGAGTTAATGATGTCTTGTCTCCTGTCTAGGGTGCAGTAGGCTTGCCAGGGCCACCAGGCACCCGAGGGAGACCTGGACCATCCGTATGTGTCACTGTGTGTTAGTCTAAGTGTAGTCAAGCCCCTCTTTAGAATGATCTTCAATTCTAAAAACGGTTTTTGCTGTCTAAATCATCCCATCAGTATAATAAGCCTTATTGATATGACAGATACACTCCTGGGCAAAAGAAAAAGGGCCAAATCAAACTTTGCGAAGCATAAAGTTTTCAGTGATCTCAACAGCAAATAGCCAAAAGATTTTTTGGAAAATTTCAAACACCTAGACGTGTTAGTTAAAAAATCTTTATCAAACATTTAAATTTTTATCAAACGTGATTTAATCTTTGCATGTCAGTAGACTGTGTAAGTGAATTTTCTTTTCTCCAACTGTTTGCCCGCATCAGTTCATTGCAGTAACCAGCAGCTATGAGCCAATGGCAGCACAGGGCTCACAAGTGCCTTGACCATTGATTTGTTATTAAGATATTAAGCTTAATATTTTGCAGTTTTGGGTTTGGCCTATGTTTTTTGCCTAGGAGTGTATATCCATCCATCCATCCATCCATCCATCCATCCATCCATCCATCCATCCATCCATCTTCTACAGAGCAGTGTTTCCCAATGCAGTCCTTGGGGACCCACTGTCAGTCCCTGTTTTTGCTCCCTCCGAGCTCCCTGCCAGACAGTCCATATTTTTGCTACAGGGAGGGAGCTGGGAGGGAGCAAAAATGTGGACTCTCTGTGGGCCCCCGAGGACCGGATTGGGAAACACTACTAGAAAGGTTCATTTACCTTTACATTTACTTATTTTCCCATACTGGGTGGCTGTGACCCTGGAGCTTGTCTCAGAATGCACCAGACACAGGACAAGAAACACCCTGAATGGGATTCCAGTCAGACATACAGTATTTGTTTAAAGAACTATAATAAGTAAACAGTTTAAAGAATGGATAGATGGATGGTATAAAATATATAAAAGCAGAATTAGCTGCATTGTATAAGCATTATGAGAAGTGGATGCAATATACAGAATGTACATAAGGCCTTCAAATCGCCCACTAGATGTATTCATGGAAATTTTGGCACCGTTACACTCTTATGAAAACTTTGCTCGACATCCACTGAAATGCTTTGATCTTTCGCTAGACAAGCCTCAAGTTGCATCCTGCTGCCTGCTCCTGGTCATGATTTTCTATGTTGTCTCTCTTTTCCCGTTGGAAAGGGGAAGATCGGTGAGCAAGGACCCCCTGGGCCCCCCGGCCCGCCTGGCCCAGAGGTGAGAACAGTGCCCCCCCGGCCCGGTCCTGATAACTCGGGACTCACCCCTGATGTTCTGTCATTCACAGGAGGAAAACTCCTGAGACTCTTGCTTATCTGAACAGTAATAGATACGTTGATTAAACTTGACAATCAGTTAATAGGTATCGCTAAGGTATCGCTAACCTGAAATTGTCTTACAATTTCCATCCATCTTCTGACCCCCTGTTTCAGTCAGGGTCATGTACTGTAAAGCACAATGCAGGACTACACCCTGAGTGGAAAGCCAGTACATCACAGGGCAAACACACATATACCCCCTCCCAATTCACACACACAGTCCATGTGTTTATACCATTGTGGGGACTCAGTACCCAACAATACGACCTTAACCCCTACCCAGTCCTAATATTAGCCATAAGTAACCAAACAAAATACAAGACATTTGGCATTTTTGTTTTTTGATTGTAGTCACTGATTTTTACTGAAAAATGGTCCACACAGTGTCAGAAAACAGGTTTTTAGTATAAATGACCCCACAATGTAATGTATACACGACACAGACACTCACCCACAATCCCAACAATGACAACCTTAACCCCTACCCAGCCCTAACTTCAACCATAAGTAACCAAAACAAAATACAAGTATTTTGTCATTTTCATTTTTTGATTGCATTTACAGATTTTTATAAAAACTGATATTCCCCTTGTGGGGACCAAAACAAGGTCAGAATAACAGGTTTTTATCATATTACCAGGGCATTTGGTCCTCACAATGTGATATATACATATCCCATACACATACACACACCCAGATTCAACAGGGGTGATTCTTGAACCCCCCCCCCCCCCCCGCCAACCCAGGAGATGTGAGGTTACCGTGTTACCCATTGAGCTAAGGTGTCACTCTGGCCAGTGGTTTGCTTTGAGGGTATTAGGTGATATTTACCCATATTTACCACTGCTAACCTAAACATATAAGCTACAATATTTCCATGTTAATTTGCTAAATGCTCAATGGGACAAGAGGTTACTGAAAATGGAAAGATGGATGGATGGAATTTGCTACATGCTTCTGTTTCAGTCATCTGGCTGTCAGCTGTCAGTGGTTGTACAGTTGTGCATTGAACTCTCCCTTTGGCATTGTGTTTCATTTTTAACATCGTTCTCTTGGCTGTAAAACAGTATGTGTCTTAAGGTTTTTCTGAAATGCTACGTTAGCAGTGACTGACAGGACACTCATCATTTTGTAATTTTTTATTTTTTTTTGGAAAAAATTGTTAAAAGCAATATCCAGTAATTTATTTACAAATGCTGCTCCTATATGCTGCCACATGTTTTTCCCCCCTAATGACACAAAGATCTGATATGTGCTTTAAGGCTGAAGTTTTGTGCTGTTATCTGAAATGGAGAACATAGATCATTTCAAGTTGTACGTGATTTTTTTTTTTTTTGTAACCAGAGCGATGAGACGATGTAACTTGAATTCCATATCCTGTAACACGTTTTATATACCCTCTGGCTGAGCCACTGGCTCAGCACTATAACCTTACAGCTCCAGGATTGTGGGACTGGTCTTCATCTGCGGTTCTTAGTGTGGAAACTTGCATTTTTCCTCTCATGTTGAAAAACATGATTAGACCCCTAGTACGTGATTGTGTGTGTGAGTTTGTACCCTTCGATTTACTGTCATCCCTTCCAGCATGTCCCCTTTTTCGTATCCTGTGCTTCTTGAGGCTTGCATTGGATAGGTCTCCTGTTATGGAAATCAGATGGCTGAATCTTAGTGTACCTTCAGAAGATCAGAAGGTTCTTCTCATATATGTACACGGGCTAAACAAAAAGCAGAACTTAGCAATACACGTCTCTTATGTGCTTCTTTTCTACCAGATACGATGAGTTATATCAAGTTCCCTAGATTGCTTTGAGGATGCAAGGATCCAGAGAGCTGATGACGTGCTTGGAGCATTGGTCCAGTTCCTTAAATTGACTGTTTATAGTCTGCATTCTTTGGTTCTTGAGTGGGATTTGATCGTGCCTTTCGGTCTAATTCTAGCAGAAAGATGCACATGTGGATTTCAGATGCTGTGCAGGCAGGCTTTGCGATGGCTGCAGTGTGAAGCAGCTGGGTGACTATCTGAGTGGACCGACAGGGTGCATAAAACATAGCTGCTATCACAAAGAACATCTGAGGGTGCCATAAAAAAATGAGATGGGTGTCTGCTTTTTGGTAAGGGCGATAGGACAAACCATTTGGTCTTTGTGTTGGATTTCCTTTATTTGGCACTGTGTACCTTGATTACCTTGACAAATGGCACACTCCGGACTCTAAAACAGGGTAGTGCCCCAATCATGAAATTGATTTTGACATCTCCTAATTTATACAAAAGAGCATCTACCTTTGTTAGTGCTGGGTTGGACTGGGTGTGTTTGTCCATCTTCCTAACTGCCTTTCCAGCCCAGGTTCACAATGAGCTTGAAAGTTATCACAGGATGATATAGGGCATGAGTCGGGGAACTTCCTGGATGGGATGTTCATTACAGGGCACAAACCCATAATCACCCACTATGGGCAATTTATACACCTGACCAGGAGTTTTGCGATATACTGTATGGGGGAAGCCAGAATACATAGGAAGGCCAAACTCCCGTCCGAGAAACGTGACCTTCTCCCATTCTTCAGCCTCAGCTCTCACATCAAGGGCTGTTCTACCTCCAGACATCAACGACTTTAATCAGAATTTATAATCAGAATTCGCTTTATTGGCCGGGCACACATACATGTACTAGGAATTTGTCTTGCAGGATCGGTGCAACCCTTCGAAGACAACACAGAACATAAACTGAAAAATAAATCAATCAAAAGAAAAATTTAATAGATTTTTTAAAATAGCCAATAGCTGCACATAAGTACAAATCACAGTCAGTAAATTGATATGTACTGTGACATGCAATGTGTACAAGTGTTCAAACTAGATGCCTGTTAAATACTACATCCCAAATAATTCCAAAGAAGTAATGTATGTATGTACAGAGGTTCCAGATGTGTATTGTTATGGGAATAAATTCAGATTTTGCTCAGTGTGGTAGTCATTGCGTAAATAATTTTAATTATGAAAAATTTATTAATTAAGGCTAATACCCAGACTGCAGTGAAAATCTGGACACTCGAAGGCAGCAGCTGTGCTGTGTCTAGTTTTGGCTTTGATATGTCATGTGTTGTTGTAAAGGGATGATGGGTTTTTTTTTTGCCATTTTTCGGATTGTTAGTTAACAGCAATAATAATATTTATTTTTTCCAGCATGATTTATCTAACTTGATCTTTAAGCATTCTATAGTTAAATTTCTGGAGCTTGCTCCAAAATGTATTATTTAGTAATCATGTTTACTACTTGACAGGGGACTGCCTGTAGCCATCTGGTTGTACCTTCAGATTATAAGTGCTCTTTGAGATGCTGCATTTTGTTTTTAAATGCTTTGTCATACTCAGGGTTTTCCTGGAGATATTGGAACCCCGGGTCCCAATGGCCCACTTGGAGTGAAGGTACAGAAAACTTAATTTTAATACATGAGGCTCATTTTTAATACTTGAGGAGGCGACGTCGCTAGGTTCAAATGCTAATATGTATTTTCCAGGGTGTTCAAGGCGCTAGAGGTCCAGTAGGGCCACCTGGACCTATAGGACCCGAGGTAAACCTTAACTGGTAATATTTTATCTTGTGAACATTGCAATGGCTTTAAGCCCATGGGTTCAAAATGGGCCAAATATCTCACATCTAAGAGACTTCCCAATGAACGCTGCCCGTATGGTCACCAGGACTTGACATTCACTTTATTGCATCTAAGAGTAAAGAGACCAAATTGAGTGCAGAAGAAAATCTTCAGATGTTTAGCATTCATGACGGAAATGGAAACTCCTGCATGAGTACTGTTTGCGTCCAGTTGCTAAAGATAGCATCGTTGATCTATCCACAGGGTGTATTTTAGTCCTTATAGTCATTTGGGTGGGTGTAGCTGGAAATGTGAGTGAATGAATTGAGTTTGCCAGGACTGGAAATAAAGGAAGTCTGGGCACTCGCACTTGCATCTACTTGTTGTACTAGTGCTATACTGTGCCGGCATCTCTCAGCACCACCTGGGGTGGAGTATTGCCACTGGTCTGTGGCAGGAAGAGAAATAGTTTTACTTTAAGTTCTGTCAGAAGGTGTTGAGGCAGCAACCTTTTTTTTTTTATCAGTTTTCCCGTCAGATGAGACCATTCGTCTGGGCAAGCAGAATCATTTGATGCAGAAACAGGGACAGGTTGCTGTCAAAAACAGTAAAACTCAGCAGAGAATGTCGATGTCATTTTCCTTTGACTGTATCGACTTTATACATCAGTGATGGTTTCCATGGCTACACTATTTGCTTTAGAGATTTAGGTTATATATGATAAACACAGCTGTTCAATTCATCCCTCCTACCAGTAGCTCTTAAAGCTTGGTACAGTGAAGGGTGTCAATCATCAGATTAGTGTCTGTCTGAGTTGCTGATATTCTCTGTTGATTTTTAGGGAGACGAGGGGCCCATTGGCCCACCGGGAATCCCCGGCCCAATGGTAAGTCCCGTCGATCAAAAATCTGTGCTACGTTATTAACCCATTTTGGGGCCATCGCAATATATAAGCAGCAGAAATGTGTATCGCATGTCAACAGTGCTCAGGTGTGGCAGTGTTTCTGGAAAAGATGAACAGCTGTTTAGAAATGGAAAATGCAAGTAGTTTTTTAGATTGTATGAGTTTTTTTTTTTTTTTACTCCGTTATAACTCAAATAAGCATATAACTATTAGCATTTTGAATGATTTATTTGCTATGTAAAGACACTGTTTGTGAAGAATTGTGATTGGAGATTTTTTAATTAAGTCTTTTTGTAAATCTGATTGTCACTGATTGTCTTACATTTTTGATGTAAAATTAAATCTTTAAGTATGTGCGTGTTTCCTGTTTTAGGGAAGGCCAGGCAGGAAAGGATACATGGGCGAGGCTGGACCAGGAGGGCCAATGGTATGTTGTCTTGTTGAAGGTTCATAAACTTTGAAGGTATAAATAAGAGGTGTATTTCAAATGCTCCAGGAATTACTGTCATGAATTTGTGTCCTCATAAACCTCATAGAAGTCATAGTTTCAGAAGCAGTCTCTTGATATAAGATGACCAGAGGTGGATAGATCAGGTCGACTGGTCAACTGCTTGGTTGAAACCAAATCTTGGTCTGGATTTTTACTTTCTGGACCTGAGCTATCCACCACTGCTGTTGACATACCTCCATCACATTGTTCTTTGGAATAGGTATGTATAAACTCCATAATATATTATATTAAATATCTATATAATGTATATGCAATACCTGTTGATTTCAGGACGGAATAATTATGCTGGAATTACTACATTTCTTGAGCACTAAGTTAAATTGCTCACTAAAAAGTCAGCATAACCCTCGGGCAATTTTATGTGAAAATTTGATATGGGGGAAAATAGAAAATTAACTACAGATCTGCGCTTTTGGTGCCAGTCCATCTGGGAGCCAGTGACAGGTACGGCCAGGCTGTAATGATTTCTGCTCAGTGGAGGAACTGAGCCAGCTCTCGCATCTTCTTTACTGATGGAAGGTTTCCCCTTAATTAATGGCACCTGTCTCACGAGCATCGTTTGACCTCAGAGCTATGTATGGAAAGGAGATGGGACTGTTGTGTTAATATGGTTGCAGTTTGTGTACCAGTGTGTCACATTTATCATCTTTCATTTATTTTTTTGATTTATTTAGAACACTGCTTTTAAGGCAGTTCAGTGGCTCAGTGGGGGTCCCAATTGCCTTGCACCTCCTGGGTTGGGGGTTTGATTCTGTCTTCTGTGTGTGGGATCTGCTGTTCTCCCTGTATTGTTTGGCTGGAAAAAGAAAATTTTTATTAAGGAAAATAATTTCCTGAACTGTGGATTATTATACAGCCTTACACTCATCCATCTTCATTTTGCATTATGCATGATACATTCATCATTAAACAGCATTGTGTTCATCCATCTTCCTACCAGCAGTCCTGATCAGTGTCACTGCAGCATAGGGCACAGGCAGCAAAGGGCACAGGCAGCAAAGGGCACAGGCAGCAAAGGGCACAGGCAGCAAAGGGCACAGAATTAGAAGAATTAGATTTAGGTGATCAGTGGTCATTGTTAACACACCACAGCACAGCGCACAGTGCGCAACAACGAAATGTGACCTCTGCATTTAACCCATATGTGACTTTCGTGACATAGCAGGGGGCAGCTAATTCAGCGC
>JAODJU010000033.1:7397709-7408017 GCA_026776725.1 Gnathonemus echidnorhynchus
GGGCTTCTCTGGGCCCCCTCTCAGTCATGGGCCCCGAGAATCGTCATCGTTTACCCCCCCTTTACAGCGCCCCTGTAGTAGGTCACCTACTCATATGTAAATTCTACTCTCCTTCATCAAAGGACTTCAGAATGAATTCGGCATTAGCTGCAGCGTCTGCCATGTTGCTCAAAGCCTCCAGCTCAGCTTTAAGACACACACAGCCAAGTTAGCAAGCAAACTACCGAAGTAGTCTACTTAAAATCAGTTAACTTGAAAATTCAAACAAATGGTCGGACTCAAAATTCAATAATAACTGCTTTATTTTCAATATTTGCAAATGCCAATGGCTAAACATGACACACGAAATGATAAACTGCCGCTTCTGTGCACCTGCATGCAACAGGATGAATGAAAACTGCGAGTCAAAGCCACTGACATCATGTGGAAGTCGTACATCAGTTTTGCCTTAACATCCTCAGTACAAGGGTGGTAAGGCTTTTTGGCTGAAGTCACCTCAGTCAGTGGAAAATATAGGTTAATATTTATATGTAAACAGTTGCAGAGATTAAGCAGCTCAGAATGTGAACTTGGTGATCTGAAGGAGCATTGAATTTTCCTCCTATATTTGACCCTTGTTTTTTACGTACTTGATTTCAATAAGTTTTGACTCTTGTTCCTGAAGACCTTGTTAATGCCAAAATATTATGTTTCAATCTGGTTATTCACACGCTGCAAAGCCACACACGTCTTGCCCTAATGGCAAACTGCTTTTCCTGGTAATTTTATTTTAGATTATATCTTTCTCTAAATGAACCCTGCAACCGCAAAGATTTGTGAAGTGGAGCATTTTTGTGTAGATTCCAGAATGACTGAATGTAGTTATATGAAGAAGTATAGGAGACTTCAACCAGACAGTCGATATCTCTGCCTGAGGAGATACGCTAAAACAAAAAAACAAAAAAATCCGTTGGAGGCTTGTAATACTGCATTATTTGGAAAAACAGGTACAGATGTAATGGTTCAGACTGTGCCACTGGATGGCAGTGACAATGCTTAGTAACCATAACAAGGGTACAATTGCATAGCATATAAAACATCAGTTACTTTTACCCGCAACCATTTACTGTAAAAGCTACTGGCAGAAATTGTCGGTTCAGCAGATAACAGTCCAAAGCCTGGAAATCAGCACGCAGCTGTAAGCGTTTATTAGCGTGACTCTAGGACATTAAATCTTACTTAGGCTCTTAGTTTGTGGAACACAGCTGTTCAACATTTACCTGCTAAATAAGAATTGTTATTAAACCGAGGTCTTATTGCCCATACAAGCAATGCATTACGAATCGATAAACTATTTTACTTTGAATTTCTTTATTAATGGTCTCATCATGTCATGATTGTTTTTTTTTTCATTTCACTCACTAGTATGCTTCATCACAGTGGACTATTCCCCATGGCTTTTGCTCTGCCTTGAATTTTCTTCTCTTAACTATTAAACTAATGTTGGATGTCAACAGCATATAAACCCTGGTAAACAGTGCATAAATAACATGACGTACTTGTAAGCCATCCAGTCACATGTCTTTAAATTTATCAGCCTTGAGTGCTGTCATCGTGAAATTACCTAATGCCCCACAACTATGTGATTACTAAGTGGTACCATTGCACGTCAATATTGCCTCTTTTTACTTAAGTCACCTGTCACCACTGTCTTGGAGTTAAACCAGCAAGCATTTCATTACACATCCTGCTGAGTTTAGCTGTGTATGTCCTTACATACATTTTTTTAAATGTTACCTGCTTGTCTATGTGACACATACAAGTTTAATTTGATTTTGGCATAAGACATTTGATGTTGGCAGGCAGTTCCTTACTTGACAAAGTATACGTATTAACTTATAGCAAAGCTTAAGCAATCTTATCTAGAAAGGGCCAGTGTGTTTGCGGATTTTCACTGCAAATCCCTAATTAGATTACTAATTAGATGACTGACTGGCTGAAGTGTCCTCACACCTGGGTTTGAACAGCTGACCTAAAGGTTCACCCAAAAACCTGCATAGACACTGACCCTTTGAAGATAAGAGAGCCCACCCCTGACCTATAGTAATGATAAAACTCTGTTTCATAACACTATGATCTGTCTGTTTTCCATAACGACTTTTCCGGAACGTGGTGAGAACATGGAGGAAAGTGTGGTACCTGCTGGAACATGGGGATCACATGCAAACTCCACGCATGCAGAGCCAGTGGCTGGGAGTGCACCCCCAAAGCGGGAGGGCTGAAGCCACAGTGTCGCCTGCATTAGTGCGCCCCCCCATTATACCTTAGTATTTTAGTGATGTATCTTGGGTGTACAGTATTGTTTTATTCATGCATGCTATACTATACTATATATAAGATGCCATGGTGGCTCAGTGGGTAGCAGTGCGGGTTCCCACATCCAGTGCTGAATGTCCTTCAAGTTCTCCAACTAGTCCAAAGACCAAAATTAATTTAGTTGAACTGCTGTCTCTAAATCCCCTATTGTGTGTGGTTCCATGTTTGTGTGTATACTCCCCACAGTAGAGTGGTATCTTGTCCAGGGTGCATCACTGCCTGAGTCAGGCTCCAGGCCCCCCTTCCTTGATACGGGCATGGCAAACTGATGCATGTATATCTATCTCTGTGTATCTATAGCATGTTTATGGGTTTGCTTTACTCAGGGGTATCCCGGATTACCAGGGGCACCCGGTGATGTTGGTCCACAAGGCCCACCCGTAAGTTCTCACTTGCTGAGTATTAATAATAATTTCTTTTTGCAGTCAGTCATGTCATGTCAATGTGTAAGGCAGAGGTCTCCAACTCCGGTCCTGGAGGGCTACTATCCAGTGGGTTTTCTATCCTACCTGGCTTCTGATGAGTGAGATATGTTCCTGGTATTTACCTGAGAAGAGGTGTGGTTCATCAGAAGCCAGGTAGGATAGAAAACCTCCTGGACAGTAGAGCTCCAGGACCGGAGTTGTAGATCACTGGTGAAGGGCATTATAAGAATTATCTATTGACTTGGCTTTGGAAAATTACATGATTCGGGTGTCTTTCCCCAAAAGTGAAAAGTTTTATTCATTCGTTTCCAGTGGCTGAAATAACGTGAAACTTTCCCTTTCCTTTTCCGGACAGGGACCATCGGGACAGAGAGGGTCACTTGGAATACCGGGCCCCAAAGGCAGGAGGGTATGAATTATGTATTTTAATCTTTGTGTTCAGGGATCTCTACTACTGTAACAGCTAAATATAGTATCATAAATATTAACAAATAATCTCGGTTTTACATTTAATAAAGACTAAAATAATCTGTAGAATGACAAGTTACTTGTGTGCTGTGCACTTTTTGGACTCTTGTTCAAAATTAGAATTCAGTTTTCTGAATCTCATTCTGGCAGGACACCTAGTGGCAGAACAGTATATGACACCCGATCCATCTCGACTCTTTTAGGTTTGCGACAATTTATATTTTTAGAATTTAATATTTAAGATTATCTTTAGTTTGCTAGGGGTTCTGTGGTGGACACTAGAGGAAGTGTTTTTCTTTTTAAAGGCAGTAAATTTACCAAGGCACTACATAATGCACATCTGGCTGGTTTGTGGTTTTAAAAAGCTTAATGATTTTTTACTTTACAGAGGTTATACATTCTTTCCACCACACACATTGTCTATCATAAACATAAACATGTTTGCCTTGCTGTAGAACTGTGGCTTAACCTCAAAACTTAATAGCTACTTCAGTTATACAGTATGTCGTAACCTACATATATCAAAATCGTAATTCTGTCATCTCATATATTCATTCGGGTTAGAAATGAATAGACAAATGCTCTATATGATTACATGGCTAACAATGAGCTAATTCTGTAGTTGCTGTTTATTTGTTGTAATGAGCAGTACTTCATTCAGTACCGTGAGGAAATTGGTTTGTTAAAAGATACAGATAGGTGTATGTACTGATGAAAGTGAATCTTTTAAAAATAACTTAAATTTTAGTATAATAATAACAATGACCGATACTTTTATTGATCCCCGTGGGGAAATTGTCTTTTTTACGCCTCCCTCAACTTGCTCTTTGTAGCGTAAGCTGTCCGCGAAGGGCAGCCACCTATTGGAGCGACCAGGGAGCTGGGGGTTAAGGGCCTTGCTCATATTATTATAATATATAATATTATAATATAAAATAATAATAATATGCAAAATCATTGTAGCTAAGGGCATGGGGGGAGAGGTTGATATTCACAAGGACACAGCTTAATTTAAATTCAAATGTGTGTATTTTTGGGGGGGCACAAATGAAGCCAAATTAATTGTTGGGCGGTACACACCCCCCCACCCCCCAGGACCTATACCCCTGGCTGTAGCTTTGTTGGGCATAAAGCACGGTGGACATTTGCCCATTGTTTGATTAGGAAAACAACTTGATGAACAAATTCCTGTAGCGTCTGAAGGTAGCGTGAAGCTTCCTGGTTTCGCTGCCTTGTTCCAGCTGGATCGCCTCCCCGCAGCAGCGGTAGCGAAGAGCTCTGCTACCTTCTGTGCCGCAGCAGAGAAAGCAGTCAGGGCTGTGGGAAGGAAGGAGACCCTGGGGCTGGGGCGGACAGGAGGCAGCGTGCGTGGAAGAGGCCCCGCGTAGGATATCTGAGTAGGAGAAAAGGAATGTCAGGGTAGACGTAGTTATGGTGACACTTTGGAGGCTAGACAAAGTCGGCAGGCAGGAAAGCAGAGGGATTAAAGAATGCATGTCTGTCCTTACATTTCTGTCTAAATGTAATGGAAAATGACTGCTGTTGGAATGTTTATGGAGACCTGAAGGCAGTAGAAAAAATGATTGGGCATTATGTAAGGTGTGTGAGCGGCCCCCCCCCCCCCCCCCCCCCCCCTTGTTTTCGCACATTTTGACATGCCTGACGAAGTTTTTCTGCCATGAGAGTCCCTTAACATTTTGATCGCACTCTTTCCCCTGTGTGTCTAGTAACGGGTCAATTAGAACCGTGAACCGTCTGTTAAATGTAATTTAATGGCTGAATTAAATGCTTTGCTTTCATCTAAGGGGCCACGAGGTCTAGACGGTCTTCCAGGAGAGCCTGGACCACAAGGTGTCAAGGTAATCAAGGAAACCAGAACCAGAAATGCTGCTGTTCAACCTCTTGTTTTTTTATTGGTTGAGGGTGGATATGCTTCATTGTTATACAATGTTGCAGAACATGACTATTGGGAATAATAATTTTCCGTTCCTTCTGTTCTGAAGGCAATTAAATCCAGAACATGACACACTTCTACCACAGCACTATAAGATTGCAATTAGAGAATCCAGAATTAAATCCTATTGAAATGTTCAGTCGAGTACTGACTCTTATGTAGAGAATTGAGGGCTGATGTTTTTAGTGTATGTGCTTCTCATAGGGAGAACGTGGAGTCCCAGGAAGGAAGGGAGATCCTGGCTTTATTGTAAGTACACTCTTCAGCCTCCTGTATTTATATACATCCATATATACAAAGAAATCTGTGACAGAATATCCATACTGTAATGTTCTATTCATGACTATAACCTCTTTGAAAACAGCAGTTTAACATGACGAGGAGCACTATCACCAAATTTTGGATGTCCAGTGTGTATACTAAGTCTCAATATGTGTGAAATAGTTCTGAGATTTCTTAATGGTTGACCGTCAGAAGACATCTTTTGTCTGCATGGTTGTGCTAGCAGACTAGAATACATGCCCAAAGCCTGAATATTTTCATGTTTATAGGAGATGAAATGGCCAGCCTCTGAAGACAAGCGAGCTCTGTATATGGCGGAACATTTCGGTGTAAATCTAATGTGATGCAAATTCACAAGAAATGCGATTTA
Organism: Gnathonemus echidnorhynchus; assembly: GCA_026776725.1. Lineage (NCBI taxonomy): Eukaryota > Metazoa > Chordata > Actinopteri > Osteoglossiformes > Mormyridae > Gnathonemus > Gnathonemus echidnorhynchus. The sequence continues at coordinate 7,403,564 of JAODJU010000033.1, forward strand.
TCTTGGGTGAAAAGTGAGAGACACCCTGCCGTGAACAGATCCTGTAAATCTGGCTTACAGTACAGTAACCACTCTCTGTTTGATTACCACCCCCTCCTTAATTGTTACATTTTAGTTTCCATTAAAATCTAGCTATGATGAAAAAGGCCTTGGGTGGGTAATTACAGAACCCACATCATTTTGAATTAATTAAGTAGGTTTCATTAAAAACAGTAAGAGGCTGCATATGCCAGGTTGGGAACTTTGATGTTTTCGATGGGTGTTTCCAGTGGTTTTGAGCCCCCTCCCATCGAAGATAATCAGGGATGTGTAGCAATATATTTAATGGGAGTCTTGGATGACTGGATGTGGGCTGCCAGTCTACACTCTCTTTCTTTGAAGATGTGTAAGGTTGAGTGGCCAACCTGAACTGGCTCCTTCTGTGGAATAGATTTGATTTCTTCTGATGTCTTTAATGAATGAAATGCTGGGGGTGGTGTGGTGTATATTACTCTTCAGTAGAAACCCCTAGTATACCAACGGCTTGTCTTGTATTGCAAATAGAGTCACTTGCATTTTATACTTTCCGGTCACTCTGTTAATAATTAATATGTTAGAGTAGATAGAACTTATATTTAGAAATTTGTATTTATTGTAATTTTGCACTGTTTGTAATTGCCTTTCCTGCTAAGAGGACATTCAAGTAAGAATTTCATTGTACTCTGTACACTGTACTTTGTACACATAACAATAAACTTTGAATTTTGTACTAAAAATTTAAATTGCTCGCCTCATTTGAAACATCATTTCTCCTCCCTATTCCTCAATTCATGACATTAAGTACTATAAAAACAAAGCCATATATCAATATAATACAATATAATCATTTAATAATTCAGTATAATACTCTTGTATCTTGACAGGTATAATATAAAAAGGATAACGTGAAATGATCCCATATGTGTCTGGGACTTAATTAAAACAAATTTCTCAGTAGGGTATTTTTTTTTTTTTGAGGATATAGAACATTCTTTGAACGTTTTATATGCTTTTGCAAGGAGCAACAACTGTTCACATTCTTCACGTAATATCAAGTTACTTGGGTATGTTATGAACGAAAAAAAAAATCACTCCAGGATCTAAAAACCCCCCAGTCTTACTGTTTCAATAATACCTGATAATGAGGAGAGTAACTTTTGATATATGTTACATTGTGGTACATCTGTATCCTTAGGCAGTACCCCAAAGTGCTCCAGTTCAACACTGTGATAGTTTATGTGGAGTGCCACTCCTGTCAGAACAGTAATGACAATAAAATGGTCTTCTTTTTCAGGGAAAGGCGGGGAGTCCTGGGGAAAGAGGCCTGTCGGGCATCTCTGTAAGTATAAACCTTCATTTTCTTCTTTGTAGCATGGCCCTGTCTGGCACGCAATGGAACGCCCATTCAGAAGGCAGTAAATCCATGGATTATGTACATCGCACTCTCAATAATCATACTTATGCTGGTATAAATTATCTAAAGCCGTGTTGGCGGAGAACCGTTTCATTCAAATTGCTGACAGGCAATTTGTATTGTTTGTTAGGAAATCTCTCTAACACCTCATTAGCTGTTGACCAGATTAGAGTGTATGTAATATTTTCAGTGGCTCATAGCAGGTAATAGGGTATCATTAATCATTACTCTTAGTAAAATGTGGATTCACTTCTAATGCATTCTGGAATGACCTATAATGCTGCTCGACTTTGTGCCGGTTTGTGGGGTTTTTCCATTTTTGCCTTGGGTAATTTGGTTTTGGCGTGCCACCCAACAGTGCCGTTGAAGAGGGGCATTGTGCTTTTATTTCTGATTTCCATTACACACGCATACTTACTGGCAGTAGCCTGTCTTGCATGGTGTCTAATTCTGATATTTTCATGGGGAGGCATTTCGTTGAGGCAAGTTTGTTCGTAATTGGCAGATCACTGATTTCTTCCATACGACTTGGGCATCGAAACCTGCTCTCGTATACGAGAGGGCTCGGGCGTGTTTGGGAGCAGTCTGTAAGGTCTTTCCTGGCTAGAAGCGCTTTTATATTTATCAGCTTGGAGGAAGCTGTTGTTACATTCAAGATGCTTACCTCTCCGGAACAACACTTCTGAACTTTTATTGATAGCAGGGCAGGAGAAAGTTGCTAATTCTATGCTAACCAGCACAATGACATCCTCTAAAAAAAAGAGCCGTTATCCCGGCCATATTCACATTCACAGTGCCATCTAGTGAACTGTGTCTTTAATGACACAGATGGTTAACCAAAAAAACTTCTCAATAAAAAATCTGATGCAACTGTATTTAAGTTTCGGCACCACAGATGCACAGCAGGAATTCATTTTTAAGCATTGTGGAGAACTCTTGTGATCACATATAATGCAGTTTTAATTTGTTAGCTTAAAAATGGCTTAATTTAAAAACTATTAAAAGTTAGCCAAACTTGAGGAAACCGAAAATGGGTGTAACATAACATGTAATTAATAATTAGTAGTTTTAAAAATTGTGGCATATGCTTCCAGATTTTTTTTATTATGAAGTGCCAAACGGTATTTTCATTACAGATGACGTATCTGACCAGCTTAATATTTCACATCATTATTCCTTCCACCTTATAAATTATGTAGGCGTTAATTAGGAGATGGGACAGTTTCCATTTCCATTACTAAACCATGTTTATTTATGTATGTACTACCTTGCATGGGGGTTTTATTAAACTAATTTCTTACGCAATGTAACATATAAAAATACGTAAATCAAGAATCCAAAAATTGAAATTCTGGAATGTTTATGATTATGAAAATACAGCGTATGATCAGTCCAGTTCGTAAAATAAAATGGTGTTAAAAAACAATGAGACATCAAAACATATATTTTATGCAACTGATTAGTTGTTTAGTAATTAGCTCCACTGATTGTTTTTATTTTATTTTATTTTATTTTATTTATTTTTTTTGCAGGGCACACCGGGGTTTCCTGGAAGTACAGGGGAGAGGGGACCTCCGGGGGAATCTGTACGTGCCGTCCTGTACCTCATACTCTGATTTGTTGTTTGAAATGTAGTAACTACTAAACTACTTATCAGTCATGTCACTCATTTAGGGATGACAGTTTCTTTGTTGTGCTTGCTTGCACTTTCATTGTTTGTGAAGGGTTTTTTCCCGAGACAAGCTGTTCAGTTGGGTTGGTGGCTATCAGTTGTTCTCAATGTGTTTATACACTTGTGTGCATGTGCCTCTCCATGGATAGAGGGTCTTGAATGGAAATTCGTCATTCCCAACAAACATCATTTTTTGTTTCAAGTTATTGAGTAATCGAGTAATTCAAGTAATCCCCACTTTACATGCTGTACTTTCTTGGATAAGCTGTGGATTACCAGGAATATAATTTGCTAACTTGAAACAAAAGGTATGTTGCTTGGGAAATGGGAATTTGCTTCTGTGTTAGCTATTAGTAAATATTAAATTATTTTACATTTAGTGCAGATGCTCTGTCTATGGCTCTCTGTGTCTGCAGTTTGCAGTCTCCCTTTGTATAGGTTGACTTCTGTTGACTGAAAAAGTGGTCCCCACAACGTCAAAATAACAGGTTTTTATCACATTGGGGTACAATATATATCTGACCCACACACATGCACATACTGAGCACCAAATGTCCCCATAATGTGATAAAACCTGTCAAATTGTTTTGAAATTTTTGTTGATCTGTACAAGGGGAAAATCAGTTTTAAAAAATTCTGCAAATATAATCAAAAAACTAAAAACAGCAAAAGTCTTGTATTTCGTGTGGTTATTTACGGCTAAGCTTTGGGCTGGGTGAGGGGCAGCATTAACATCCCCGCCTTGCTTCCTGGGATAGGGATCATGTACTTGATAAGTAATCAAAGAAAATGGACGGCGGGTTTTATTAGAACTTTCTAAAAATATATTGCAAGCATGTTTGAAAGTTGAAATTGAAATGTTTATGTATTTCAGTTAATCATTTCGTGCTATTTCATAATTGCATGATTCAGTATACGTTAAGATTACATTTATTTTTATTTATTTAGCACTCACTTTTATCCAAAGTGATGTACAAGTAAACAGAGCGTTACAAACATAGCACTCTCTAGGAGTCAACTAGGCATGAGTGTAGCTAGGCTGAGTTCTTGTTTCCATTAACAAAAAGCGGGGTGGACCTGCACTGGGTACTGCAGTAGCCTTGGGTTCAGACAGGGTCTCTCCAGCACAATGCACCGTAATCCGGGTGACATTATGTAACCCTGATCCTGCCATGAGTCATTTGGGCAGTGTGGTCACATTCAACAAACTGAACAGGACTCGGATCTGAGGAGATCTTGCCTCACGAAGATGGGGTGATGCTTATATATGTCTAAGAAAGGTGATAAGCTTTTTCACATAGTGTAAGCTGGGTAAGTTACTTTTTGGTAAAAGGGGGGGGGGGGGGGGGG
>JAODJU010000033.1:7408117-7434879 GCA_026776725.1 Gnathonemus echidnorhynchus
GGAGGGGGGGGGGGGGGGGATGGTCTCTTTGTGAAGCTGCCTTTTCTGATTTCATTATTTTTCTAGGGACCCAGAGGACCAGCAGGGGACCCAGGACCGGAGGGCGAAATCGGCCTTGAGGTACCTTGTCTGGCACCCCTGAATCCCTCCTGACGTTCCCTTCTTTCTCCAAAGCACTGAAAGCTGTCCCTCATCCTTTCCTACAGGGACCTATTGGGCCAGAGGGAGAGCCTGGTCCAGTGGGTGAACCCGGGCCCAAGGTTAGTCTCCATGATAGCCCAACGCATATTCTTATAGCAATGAAACACATTAAAAGTAGGTCATTGCTTAAACTTTTCATTATGAATGATCTTGATTATGGCGTGTGATGGGCTGGCTTCCAGTCCATGGGGTTCCTTTGCCATGCGCCCTGTATTTCCTGGGAACATTTCCAGGCTCACTTTATAAGCATGTATGGAAGATGGATGTGATGATATTGGCTTCAAATTGGCTATTATCATTATTGAATATGTTCATGTAAATAATACACATGTATAATATAATAAAAGTCTGCATCAGACATCATGTTTAAATTTCATAAATTCCATGTCGTGATTTATTTCGGATTTTAAATTCAAAATGCATTTCTTTGGTCTGTCTGCATCTCTTCTTCTTAAGTAATAGAATTTTATACTTGACATCGAAAAATTGTCTGTTCATTTAAGATGGTCGCCTGGGGATGTCGCACCACTGAAAGCTCTGTTTGAGATTCTCACGAAAGTGAAAAAAAAATTTCAGAACGCTGAACCACAAACAAAGAACAGATGAAAGTCCTTTGTTCTTCTTTGTACTAAATGTCCTAAGATTGTCTGCTCCCCATCTTTTGTTCCTCAGGGAGAAATTGGGCTTCCTGGAGATGAAGGGGAACAGGGGCAGGAAGGAATCAGAGTGAGTGCTACAGAAATGCTGCCGTATCTGTTTACAGACGCCAGTTTGCTCGCAATGAACAGGCTGAATGTAGCAGTCAGGTGGTTTAACCTCGGCTGGATAAATATTTTTTCCCATTTTTTGAAGTCAGACCATCTGCAGAGTATCTGTTTGCAAAACCTTAGCAGTCATATTTTTTCCTCAGTTGTCTTTGTTTTTCTTTCTGATTATCCATATTTGTAGTTTGCAGATTTAAGTGTATTTTGTACATATTCAAGGAATGATTTTAAAATAATAAACCAAAGTAAAAAGATTTAAAATCACGTAGCATCAATCGGTTGTATTTTGTAGGGTCTGCCGGGTCCCATGGGTGAAGATGGAGTTCAAGGAAAGGACGGGCCCAAGGTGGATATGCTAACGTCAGAGGAATGAGTTTCCCATTCCTGTCTTTGGGCCACCCGGGACAGTGGCTAAATGGAGGGATGTTTTCAGCGTAAGAAAGCTCTTTTTCTGTTTATGGACCGAAGGGGAGGCCGGGAGACCGTGGGCATGTTGGGGAGCCGGGAGACAAAGGTGAAGAGGGAAACGCGGGGCCTCCGGGCCTTCCCGGGGAAGCGGGAACACGTGGCTTTCCGGTAAGTATCTTGGGGAGCGATGGTCGTCTGACAAAATGCCGTCGTTCCTTTTAGTCTGCTTGTACAGTCACCCCAGTCATTTTATGGTAGACTTTATATCTTCCACTCGCATCCCTCCACCTCAGCCAGTTCCTTCTCCTGACTGTGTTTCTTTGTTTCGGAAAATGATCTCCTGTGATGTTCCTGCACTGATCTGGTGCTGTTATTTATGCATTTGTAGCAGCTCAGTTCTCCTGTAGCTGCATTCTCATGTCTGCGCATGTATTAAGTGTGGCATGATATATCTTACATAAGTATTTCATAAATTAGGGTCCTGAAGGAAAACAAGGACCTCCAGGTAATCGTGGCCGTCATGGAAAAAAGGTAAATACTGTTTTGTAGTTTCTCCCATACTGTACCTTTGTTAAACTGTCAATGTACATTTTTGACACTCACCACCTAAGAGCTATAGCATTCATAATGCATAATAAGAATGGCTATAATGTGTTATGCCTTTTGATAGTTACAGTTGTGTTTATAATACTTTATGAATGCATTATAATGCATTATAAAGGTATCTATAGTGCATTACAGATGAGAGCTTCATAGAGCGTTCATAATGCATAATAAACATGGCTATGTTTTTTATAAATGGTTATAGTTGTGTTTATAATATTTTATGAATGCATTATAATGCATTATGAAGGTATCTATAATGCATTATACATGAGTGCTTTAAGTAAAGTGTTACCAGAGTAATTTAAATGTGTAATATTAAGTGCTGGATATGACTTGGGTGATATAAGCTCATCGAGTGTGTGCTGCTCATCCAGGGTGAGAAAGGTGTGACGGGACCGGCTGGTGAAACCGGACCACGTGGAGATACAGGAAAGATGGGAGAAAAGGGGCCGAAAGGGGCCAGAGGCACCAGAGGCCCTCCGGTGAGCTGCACATGCAGTAGCTATTCCGACATTTCCGCTCTATTGTTTTTTTAATCAATTGTAACATTGTGGTTATTGGCTTTAATGCATCAACAAATGGCAGACCTCTGCTGGCCAAATGAAATTAATTGCCTCCCAGTATTTTTGTAACTGATTGGATTATTAGAAAATGCTTATTGCTCTTGATAGCCAGAGAAGAATTACCAAGTATGGGAAAAATAAAAGCGATATCCAATGTAAATGTTAACATTAATTTTTAGATCCACAAAGGAGCTTTCTTTTCAGATTTTTCAAAAGGAAGGCATATGGAGATGCCAGATCTTGTTTTTCTGTATGAGCTCAAACCATGATATTCAGAATGTACTTCTGTCTCAAAGCGTGTTGTTCCATCAATTAAAGTCTGTTTCTTATGTTATCATCAGGGCCCACTGGGACCAATGGGTCCTGAGGGGCTGCCAGGAATTATGGGATATTCTGTAAGTTAGTTCTCTTTATTCTGTTAAAATTGTAGAGTGCTTAGCAAATACAGGCACTCCTCTACTTACGAATGAGTTACGTTCTGAATGGCCGTTCGTAACTTGAAATGTTCATAAGTCGTTATTCAAGATCATTTTAAGGGTATACGCAAGTATAAAGAACTAGGGTGCTGGGAGTACGCATGCTACGTACTAGGTGGAACTGGCACGCCGAAAGAAAAAATTGATGTTGCGGACAGGAAACGGGAGCCCAAGGAACACAATTTGGACTTACAGTCCTCTTCGTTCGTATGTCTGAAAGTTCGTAAATTGAGAGTTCGTAAGTAGAGGAGCGTCTGTACTGTGCTCTTCTGTGATTGGTAGACAGCACTCAGGTGACCACAAGTGCCTGCTGTGGATCTGCTTGCCATTTTCAGTTTATGGTAAAATAGCAGTTCGGATTGAAATCTTAGCTGGCATATTATGGTTTGACCAAGTTTGGGCTGAAAATGTAAAACTGTGTCAAATTATATTCATTTAGAATTTGAATCTTTCAAATTCTCACCACCTGGTTTTATTATATTCATGATTAACTCAGCTTTGGGTCATGCTTGAATTAGTGATGCACTAGAATTGGTGTATTACCTTTCCATAGGCTATTTGTAACCCTGTACCTTCCTTCAACACAAAAATAGCATGACTGTGTTAGTTTGAGTGATACACATGAAACAAGAAAAGGCAAGTAAGCGGAATATGGGAAATGTCAACGGTGAAGTATGCACTTGTTCACATGCAGCATGCTGGGCCCATAGTGGATTCCTCTGCCATGTTCATAAACAATGTCTGTCTGAGTTTCTCTTCTGCTCAGCAAATAAGGCAGGGGTGGAATGTGCCTGCAACTGTGATGTGTTGATAATCACGCCTCTTCTTCCCAGGGTCACCCGGGCAAGCCTGGGCCTATCGGACCACCTGGCCCAAAAGGTGAAAAGGTAATCTGATTCCATCAATGATTTGCATGTGTTCATTTGGGCACAGACTTCCCAGCATATACTGGCCATATACTGTGTGCGATTTTTAAATTTACATTTCTGTATTTAGCAGACGCTTTTGACCAAAGCGACGGACAAGTGAGGCAAATAGCACATACATACATGGGGGCTGTAAAGGAGTCGACTAGGCATAAGTGCAGTTAGATTGAGATTCCAATGAATGCCCAGGTACAAGTGTAAGCAGGATTGGCGCAGAAGCTACAAAACAACATCTAACAAAACAAGAACCTAATAAGACTATTCATGGACCAGCAGTGCAACATAAGAACATTCATAGAATGTAAAGTGGCATCAGGGTAGTAGAGAAATTCATAGAAGAGATGGATATTGAGGCGTTTCTTGAAGGTAGAGAGGGAATCTGATGACCGGATGTGGTTCAGCAGCTCATTCCATTATCGGGGAACCACACAGGAGAACCATCTGCAGTTACTTCATTCTTGTGTTTTTCGGAAGAATGAAGTAATGTTCCGTTGTGATTCCGGCCGAGAGCAGTAGCAATTCTGCCGCGTCTCATGTAACGGTCCTGAATGAAATGTGAAATGATAACAAACTTTGGTATGTTTTCAGGGCTACCCAGGAGAGGATAACAAATCTCCAGGACCACCGGGACCCATAGGTGAACCAGTAGGTTATGTTTTCTTTTAACTTCCCATCCCTAACCCAGAGAGACTGTGTTTCAGTTATGCTGCATTCATAAACGGCATGTCTGTATTAGTCATTTACATACTTCAGTATGCTGGAGACCATTATTGCCGAGGTTGCATAATGATAAATGCAGTTCAAACCTTCTGGAGCCTTTTTTTTACTTTACAGACATATACAATGAGCTGTTGACTAGTTTAAGGGGTCCTAACATTGATAAAGGGTACTAATGCTAAGGGTTGTTTTGTCTGTCTTTTACTGTGAAGCACGCTGTCACTTCCTCTCTCGCCCCAGGCGTGCCTCACTGTGGTTTTTTTTCTCGTGACTACACGGTAGATTGAGTGAGATGAAATGAAATGCTTACAGGAGGACACTGATTGGCAAGCGGGATTTTTCCACGAGTGCGTCACTTAGGCTGGCAAAGGCAGCTGTTTATATATCGCAATGTCATTGGTGTTTGGGCAGGGTCCTGCCGGCAAGCGAGGGGAGCGGGGGGAGCCAGGGGAGGAGGGATATCAGGTAAGATAACTTATCTTTCATGTTCTGTTCCCCATCTGCCCGCAAATAGGGACCACACACAGACTCTGGCTTCTAAAACTCGAAATGCGTGGGAAGGAGAACATGGTCGGTTACTGCTACACTTTAGTAAAGGCTGTGAATTTGTTTTTATTTTTGGCATATCAGCATTGCATGATTTGCCAGTTTGAGTCATACATACCACGTGAGACACAGATCAGGACTCTGTTATTCCAACAGCAGTAAAATGTTCATGTTATGGAATTGAAGTACTGTAAATCAAGGACCATAAACACATATTGGAATGCAAAATATTTCAGCTAATTAGAGACTGAATAGAAACAGAACATCTTCAAGGACAAGTTTTATATACCAGTACTGAGTCTGGGGAAAGTTGGAACAATGCTGATTTTACTTAAATCGCATTGATATTGTTTGTTCAAATACACATCTATTTGGTTCATTAGTGACTATTCTATCTGTCATCACCCATTGAATGATTTCACGCATGTTTATTTCAGGGTCACATTGGCATTACTGGACCTAGAGGTGCCATTGGACAGCAAGGGCCACCAGTAAGTTTCAGAGATCCCCGATACTTAAACTGATGTCTTGGTATATGACAATATTGCGTTTTACACATGATTTCCCAGATAACCACTTGGTCTGCATTGATATATTGGGAAACATGCTGCAAAGCTAGGAATCTCTGGCCAAGATTCTGCAGCAGCCGTTCAGCTGTATTGTGATTGTCACCTGTTGTGCAGGGTAAGCCTGGGGAACCTGGAGAGCAAGGACCCAATGGAGAGAAGGGCAAACAGGTGTGCAAACTTACACCCATATATAATGTGTACAGTGCCAGTCAGGGCAAACAGGTGTGCAAACTTATACCTGTATATAATGTGTCCAGTGCCAGTCAGGGCAAACAGGTGTGCAAACTTATACCCGTATATAATGTGGCCAGTGCCAGTCAGGGCAAACAGGTGTGCAAACTTATACCCGTATATAATGTATACAGTGCCAGTCAGGGCAAACAGGTGTGCAAACTTGTACCTGTATATAATGTGTCCAGTGCCAGTCAGGGCAAACAGGTGTGCAAAAGTATACCCATATATAATGTGTACAGTGCCAGTCAGGGCAAACAGGTGTGCAAACTTATACACGTATAAAATGTGTCCAGTGCCAGTCAGGGCAAACAGGTGTGCAAACTTATACCCGTATATAATGTGTACAGTGCCAGTCAGGGCAAACAGGTGTGCAAACTTGTACCTGTATATAATGTGTACAGTGCCAGTCAGAGCAAACCGGTGTACAAACATATCCCCATATATATGGGACTCAGAAGGTTGCTGGTTCAAATTCCATGGCTGGCAGAATGATTTGAACAAGGCCATTACCCCAGTTGCTCCAGGGTCTGGCTGACTTTCCTGTCTCCTCAACACCAGTTCCATGAGGTGGTCTCCTGGGATGCTCTTCCAGCTGTCCTGAAGGAGGTCCCACATATATGCTTAGCACTCATTGGCCGCTTTTCCTTCACTCTCTGTTCAAACTCCTCCAAAACCATTTCTGCTGGGTTTAGGTCAGGTGGCCAGGTCATGTGACATTATCACTCTCCTTTGTAGGCAGCTTGACGTGTCCAAACATATGAATGGTACTGTGTGTGTGTGTGCGCGCGCGTGTGTGTGTGTGCGCGTGTGTGTGTCTGCGTGTGTGTGTGTGTGTGTGCCTGCGTGTATGTGTGTATCAGTCTTGGCACCAAGTCTTGCTAAATTCCTCAACAGACATCTGTCTTTTTCTATCAGATAATACTAGATATTTTTTATTGAATTCAGTTACCTGCTTGTCTGTACTATATGTGTTGCCAAGTGTTTTAAGATACTACAAGCCTTCGTTAAAACAGAATACGTATATTAATCTGTCAAAATATGCGCGTCTGTTTATTCAGCTGAACTACACTAAAGGTCTGTGTCTTAAGCTGGGCTTTTAATGCTTTTTGATATATGTGTTTTGAGGCCCTTTGAGCTGTAGAAATGTTGCAAAAATAGTATTGAAATTACCCAATAATCAGTTAGAGTAAATTTATTTCTCCTACATATAAAAAAGAATGCAGCCGTCTTGGCCACCCACACTATGAATAACTGCATGATTTTATGGGGATTTTTTTTTTTTTTTACTATTCACACAATGAACACTGATCCTTATTAAACTACTGCAAGTAAACATGGTTAAATCGGTTAATCCCACCACAAAAAAGATTATTAACCTCATTAATTGTACTGAATGCATTTCTACTTTTAACGAATGAGTAATTACATTACCATTGAATTTTTGATATTTAAACAATTGAAACATACATCTTTTTGGTAATATTTGATTGCATATTATGTGATGTGTGTATGTGTGCGGTACCGATTTTACTAGGTACATTTTGTCTTCAAAAAGAAGACCAGCATGTCCTATTCTGATGGCCAGGTTCATTGCATTTACCTGCTTTTTTTCCCCAACGTCCTCTGCAAAACATCATGACAATTAAGAAGGTATTAAACTACAGAAATTCGCAGTGAGCCTCGGCACCAACTTAACTGCCATATAATACAAATACCGCAGGAATTCAGTATATTGAAACTGTATATATGGCAGGAAAAACTGAAAAGTAGAAGCTCAGATCGCGATGCCAAACCAAGCTACAGAGCTTAGTCTGCGGTTGCAGTATCTGAGGGTTTAGATGGATGTGTGGGGTCAATTTTGGCCAAATCAACCTGTCATGCTACAGAAATGTCCTTCCCCTGAGCACTGGAAAGGAAAAGAAACGAGTGCATGGCCAATAAAAATGCATATTAGGTTAGCATTAAGGCCATAATCACAGGACATTGTACAACCTGGTTCCAGTACTGTGGCTCTTTATTGCTCAGTTTTACTAGTCCATTTGTAACTTGTGTATTATGTTCATGCCTGTGTTTTTCAGGGACTGACTGGGAAGAGAGGAGTGAAGGGTCCAGCAGGTAAACTTGGAGATGAAGTGAGTATCGCTAAGGCCTCCTTGATTTATTTTTTGTACTGTTAAGTTCTGGAATGGCACTAAGGCTGATGTCAGTAGCGAACCAATGGCCTTTTAGTTTAAGCGGTCATGTGACGCATAATGGGAAGAGCAGTTACAGTAGTGCCTGGCTGCTTTTCTGCATAATGTATGTTATCTGTAAATGTTCTTGCTTTTATATTGTACTTCATTTCAAAACGTAGTTTATCAATGACAACATGGAATTTCTTCATTTTTCCAGATGTTTTGCACGGAGTAGAATTGCAAGGGAAAAAATAATGTTAGTCAAATGACAATAGCAGCGGAACTCTGTGGCTGTGTTGATTTCTAGGGGCCCCTGGGTTTACCTGGATCGAGAGGGATGGAGGGATATCCCGGGATGGATGGCCCTCCTGGACTTCCTGGCCATCTAGGACTACCTGGAAAACCCGGACGTAAGGTATATATCTGGGAAATCAGTCTCTGTCCTCTGCTTTTAGTAGAGCAAATTACAAGTCTCCTAAGTCATTATTTGAAAATTTGTTAAGCGACTAGTCTCAAGCACTATGCCAAACAGCTGCGATATAGCAGTATTTCATTGTGAAACAAATAAATAAAAATGATTTGGAATCTAGGCCTTTGTAAACGAATGTGTGTGATTGTTTAATGATGGTGCAATGATGCAGAGTACTTCATATGTCATTTGGTCGTAACAGGAATAAAGTGTTGTCCTATGGGCATACTATTACGCTGCTGATTGCCCAGGCATAATGAGATACCTACAGGTTAACCATGCAGGTTTACCGTGCTGTTACTGCAGCCAGAAAAACCTCTCCGAATAAATTGCCCAGCAGGGGAGGATGAGCTGGGCCAGGGCCTGTTCTTCCAGACAGAATATGATTCTTCTGGCTGAATTTCCACTGGAGAGCCACTTATGAATGTACTTAGTGCAAAACAATCTTTAAATGGGGCATTTATAAAAAGTTGAAGTTCTACAGCAAAGGTATATTAACATATGAATGTATATTTACACTTACGGTTGGTTGTGCTATATCATTTTCATTTTTATTGTGCTGTTGATTTGTCCTTTTTAATAGCTCGTATGCTCAGCTTCCAGCTGTTTTTCCACTTACTATTATGCTCTTATTGTTGAATTTGTGCTTCGTTACCATATGTTTGTTTAGTGTTGTTAGTTTCAAATCCTTACGACTGCACTGACATTCCATGCCAAATTCCTCATACACGCAAATGATAAAACTGTTTCTGATTCTGATTCATAGAATAGCCTGCTTAGGCAGTATGTGCAGTGACTACTCTTTCCCTGTCTACATTAGCCCTGTCATTGTTCCCACTCTTGTCAATTCAGTAGCCTTTAAATCATTCCCCAAAACAGATTTCCCCCAGGCTGCCCCTAATTTCCTCTGTTCGATCACAGTGTCTGTTTACACCGTTAGCAACAGGAAGGTGTGGTCTCCTCATTAGCTACTGCTAAATCCCTGAGCTCCCCTACCTACAGTCGCTTCTGCTAACTGGTTTTGGTTCTTTCTTATACTTTTCTGGAATTTCACTGGTGTCTTCAGCTCTACTTCCTGCTGCTTTGTTTACTAGAACCCAGCAAAAAAAGGCAGATCATGCATTAGTTCTATGTAGCCTGTTTTTTGCAGTTAAACTGTCTGAATTTTAATGACTGCAAAACTCTCCCACCAGCTGAAAACAAAGCTGAAATGTAAAGAGGCATCGCTAAGTTCTATACTAGTTAACCATGCTTTATAGTGAAGAATAAATAAAATGCTTACCATTGTAGTAACGTATCATTAACCTTATGAATATTCCTATTGTATCTGATATGGAAAGCAGAGATTCAATTGTAAAGTTTTGATTTTTTCTTAGTTTAGCCATATTTATTACATATATGCATATATTAAATGTATTTTTGATTTCCTTTGTTATTTTTTTTTCACCTTTTTTTTTCAACTTTTCATGCATTGTGAAACACAGTCTGTGCCATATACTGGAATTACAATAGTTGGCATTTTTTTTGTTATATAATAGCATTAGGATGAATGGCAGTAATTTTAAGCGAATGTGTGTCTGTCCCGTCTTGCTAAAAATGAAATGTGTGCCTTAGATCTTGCTTCTCTAAACAGGATCTGGGTTTATCAGACTCTACAGGCTTAGTAACCAGCCTGCACTTCTCCTCCTGCATTTTTGGTCCTTTATAGGGTCATCGTGGTGCTGCAGGCATGGAGGGGAAGGCAGGGCTTCCGGGTCCTCGAGGTGAACTCGGACTTCCTGGCATGCCTGGAGAGAAGGGACCCCCAGGGCAGAAGGTACATGTGACCACTAGGCGTATTGCTGCTAATAATCAAGAACCCCAGTTTTTCTTCTGCACATTATGTGTCAGGGTACTAGATGTCTGCTGTGCATTTTGCCAGGGGGAACCTGGGCTGGTTGGGGAAACGGGACCCCCAGGGGGTAAAGGACTGGAGGGCATGCAGCCGGACCAGGGCAAGAAGGGAGAAACTGGCATGAAAGGACAGCCGGTAGATACCGTCGGGAAACGACCTCTCCACAAATACAGCTGATTGTCTAACCTTACTGTCCTCTGTTTCATTGATATAAGTACACAAATTCACGTTATCAACTGAAAATATGTCCCCATGCTTTGGCACCCTGTACCCTGTCGTCTCGTTTCTGTGAAAGATCTAACAGGAGATGAGGAGCTGGTGGGGCTGCGGGCCTGCTCACATCTGCGTGTCTTTTCAGTTTCCCACAGAGAATTAGTTTCAACTTATCTGGGTCGAGTGGAAGGAATTCTGTTTGGCAAGGACACCACGTCATAACGTTATTTGTATTGTGATTAAGTGTTTTATATTTTCGATAAAAACAAACTCCCAAATTTAGCCTAGGCTTTAAGTTCCTTAGAAAGATGGAAAAAGGTCATTTTAACTATTCCGACTTTGTCAGGAACAGGTTTTTTTAAATGCTCTCGACTCCTTCGTAAAATAGGTTGCTGAAGAAGAAATTGTATTAAATAGTAAAAGTGTTGCCTTCTTCATTCAGTGTTGTCTTAATTTCATTTAATTCTTCTCCAGGGGCAACCAGGGGAGCAAGGAATGCGAGGGTTTCAAGGATTTCCTGGCCCAAAGGTTTGTACAAGTTTATTCAGGTGGCATGTTTTGGAGAGCTGATAGTAAATGCTTTGGTGTGGAAGAAAGGTTAAGATTTCTCTTTTTTTAATGCAGGGTCCCAGTGGAGATCTGGGTTTCAAAGGCATTCCAGGACCCAAAGGTCCTGCTGGAATTGTGGTAAGCCCATTGAAATAAAGGCTCTTCATGCTGGTTTTTCCGGATGTCTCTGCACGTTCTGTGTAAATTCCCATTTCTCTGCAGGGAATCACTGGACCAGCTGGCCCAATTGGCATGATTGGACCTGTGGGAAAGCCTGTATGTTTTCTTCTTCTCTAATTATTAACATAAAAACCACATGCTATATTAAAAATGCAGACCTTCCGTCACCTATTGCATGTTGCTACCTAGACTCAATACAAAGGTTTTCAAAAGCATTATGGTAATATTCATTCATTCTTGAAAGAATATATCTTGTTATGCCGAACATTTTCGTTTGATCATCTTACAGTATTTACATTCTCATTTAAGCACAACATGGCAATAGGAAATAATTTATGCATAAACTCAATAATTAAATGTTTCAATGCTGTCGCCTTCATTTTCTCAGTGGGGGGGGGTATATGGCAAGTGTATTTATCCATGCAGGAAAGGGGATGAGGCAAAGTCCGCTTTCAATGTGCAGTTTTGGTACTGAAGGAACTATATATACTAGAAACAGTTGAGGGACTCTCCAGAGATATGATCTGTGTTCATTTACAGGGGCACAGAGGGCCCAAAGGAAGCCCTGGGGATATGGTATGAATCTGTGCATTTTTACACCTATTAGCGATTTTAGTCTGTATAACATATTGGGTGTTTCTCAATACCAAGAACGCAAAGATCATACTTGTTTTCTGCGAGAGCCGTCATGCTGACTTGCCTCCCAAGAACAAACCTGGGATGCAGTGATTCATGGGATTGTTTTCTTTACCAAGGATGCAACCTTGATATGTATCCTTGATATTGGGGGCTGGGCAAGAACAACATCCAAGGATTTTTAACATCTTCCATACTTCCGTTCCTGAGTATTGGAATTGTATTTCATCAGTTGGAGATGAAGTCAAACAAGTATGCAAGAACACAAGAACGATCAAGTACACATATTGATAAACACCCATCATGTGATTTCTATCACAAGTAACTTTCAATAGATGCTAAAAACAATTGTTATGGTGGATAAGTGTTATACTCATGTAGCAGACTCTGATATTTGAAATGTTACTATAGTCTACTGTTTTGCAGTTGCATGTTTCATGAAGCAGTGTGTGCTCATCAAATTGATTAGAAATCCAACAGTGGGGCTCCTCTGTATCTGATGCTTCTAATATCCCGATCAATCCAGATTAAGCTGTGGCTTTAGATTTCATCGTTATCCATAGAACAATAGGGGCTGGTTTCCCGAACAAGGATTAAGACTAGTCTTGGACTAAATTGCCGTTTCAATGGAGATACACCATTGTAACTCAAAGCTAGTCTAGGCTTAGGCTTAATCCTTGACTGGGAAACTGGCCAAAGATCTACCATCCTACATTTGGTGGATTTATTGTAACAGACAACTGTCAGTATAATTTGTTTGTATGTCCTTCAGGGACCCCAGGGGCCACAGGGTAGCCCAGGCCCACAGGTGAGTGTTCATCCAATCCCTTCTCAGCATTTTTAGGTAGCTTGCTCTCCAGCAGTTGTTTCTAAAACAAAGTAACCGTACTGTAATATATTTCCTTGCTGCGCAACACTGTGTTATAGGCAAAGAATGGCTCTGATTCTCATGTTACCTGCCTTAGTGCTTCACCTTATTTTTTCAGGGTCCTCCTGGTGCTCCAGGTCGGATGGTAAGAACTGACAATGAAGCGTTTATTACGAGCTGAGCGAAGTTGATGCCCAGTGGTGGCATTTTTGTGTGAGATTTCCCAGAGGCCACTGGACTGATGTTTACTAAATGCTCCAAGTTCATCATGGGGGCAAGATGCGACTGATTCTAGGAATAACGCTTTGGGGGTGGCAAGTGTGAGCATGCTGGTCTTATCTGACGTTCTGGCTGAGTTGGAAAGTGGAAAGCTTTGCGGAATGTTTTGCCTTTATTAGGGGTTAGTGTCCCATTAAGCCCAGATTGAAGAAAAAGTGGCATTTTTTAGCAACAAACCCCAGAGGCTGTTCTTATCAGTTTGTTGTTGCTGCGCAGTCATCCAAACTGTGAACCAGGACACAACAAAAGGAGCTATGTTCTGAGATTATCATTGATAATTAATTTACATTTGGTGTGATGTATCTTCCTCCAGACACACGTAAGTCTTAATGCAGCTGTACAAGCCTTGATTGAAACCACCTCTGCTCTGCGTATGGAGGTAAATAGTTCTGTTCTCAGGCCAAATTAAACTAACTGTAACTATGATTGCAAAATTCTGGAAATTTTCTGTTAATTCCCATATATTCCTATGGAAAGTTTCCAAAATTCCCCAGTTTAACTTCCCATGGAATAGGAAGTTTCCCGAGATTTACTGGCCCTTTGCAACCGTAATTGTAACATTCACTTGAATTTTACAATATTGAATTGTGTATTGAATTGTGACAGAAAAAAACTGTCATTACCAAAGTGCATTAATAAATGTTTTTTTTCTTTCTTTTTTTGTGGAATGGATGCCAATTTCACAATTATTTGGGTACATATACAACATCGACACTAACTCCTGCTTTTGGCTGTTCATGACCATTATTTACTGAAATAAAAACTTAACCATATAAACTTGCCTTCTGTTTATTCATGGATTCTCTGCTTTACTGCCCTGGCTTGCGTGTTCTTTTGATACATTTTATGCTTCAATAACCGGCATGTCTGATTTTGCATTGGTGGCACGGGGCAACATCTTCTGCACGCATGGTCACCTTTTTACCCCTTTCTATGCATGCTCCTCTCCTTTGTGGGCTGCTCAGACCGTTAATGCATTGAGCCGGAGCTACCAGAACACAGAGGTGTCTGTGTCCGACCTTAGTGCTGAGATCCTTAAGACTCTGCAGTACCTGAGTGGTGTGATCGAGAGCATTAAGAGACCCCTGGGTACCCATTCCAACCCCGCGAGGCTCTGCAAGGACCTGCTAGACTGCCACCAGCGGCTGTCGGATGGTGAGGGCACCGATTTCTCCATTTGCGTTGATGTTCCTTGACATTGTCACCTCATTGAAAAACAGAATGACCTGAAAGGAGCCTGTGTTTGTGATGTATGTATTTGTATATTTTTAGGATGGTTCTGGATAGATCCCAACCTTGGATGTCCATCAGATGCTGTTAAGGTCTTCTGCAATTTTACTGCAGGTGGCCAAACATGCATCCATCCACTTGCTATGCATAAGGTAAGTTGACCCCACCACAGAACGTGGGAATGCATTCAGACAGGAATCCGCACCCATCAGCTTCTCATACAGTGATTGTATCTCTCTTGGGGTGGGTTTGGAATATGGCTTTTATTGTGCCATGCAATAATATTTGTGAAATTGTGATGAAAGTCTTAGCTAAACTTTATGCACCCTAATATTAAACTACTATTAAGAAAAATTAAAATATCATTTATAATTTTTGGAACTGTCCAATGTATTACTAAAGCAAACACTATCTATCAATACATTTTAAGGTAGCTATATATTCTATAATAAAGCCATGTTATTCTTTATCCTATTATTATTTATTTTATAGGTTACCAATTTATTTCAGGCACTTCAGTTGTTGTGTGCATTATGTTAAGTAAAAAATAAATCTGTTTTTTTCCTTTAAGATATTTTGACAATATGTAAGATATTTATTTATGACGATGAGTGATTACATTCTGTTTGGGTTTCATTGATATTTTGCTGAGATTATGATCAAAATAGTATCTATTAATATTATGTACACATGAATTAGAGTGTTTTGTTCCACATTATAAGGTTTTATACTACTGCAACTTTTAAACATTCAATTCTTTTTACGATAGTCTTGGTGCTGTGAGGTCTGAAGCATTTTCACCCGATACGTGTCCACTTTTGTTCATGTAGCCACATGTTATATAAAATATTTCAGGTCAGGCTCCTTATTGCATAAAGAGGGTATTCTAGATGGAAACTTTTCTAAGTGCAGATTAATCACCAAGTATCCCCCCCCAAAAACAAATTATTAATTCCAAAAGTTCTTGCACTAAAACAGTCTGAATTCTTCACTCAAAAGTGTTGCCTGACAGAAACAAAAGATGGTCCCCATGGGTCACCTGGAAATATCTGCCGATGTTTGCGTGAAAAAAGCTTCTCTAACTCCTTATCCTCCTATTGCCCCCTCAACCACAGATGGAGTTTGGCATTAAAAAAGTCCAGATGAAATTTCTTCACTTGTTGAGCACGGAGGCTACGCAGACCATTGCAGTTCGCTGTCTTAGCACAGCAGCGTCGAAAACCACAAATTCAGACTGGCTGAAGAAGTCTGTGCGCTTTGTGGGGTGGAACGGACAAATGCTTGAGGATTACACATTACTTGAACCACATGTGCTTCTAGATGGGTGCAAGGTAGTAATCATGTCTTCTTGGACGTTATTTGGAATTTTTTAAGAGCTACTGACATCCAAGACCCCTTTGATGGGTGACTTCTTCCCACTGGAAGGTTTCAAATTTCACCCCTCAGACTTTTTTACCAATGCGTCCTCTCTTCCCAGATTCAAGATGGCAGCTGGCACCAGTCACACTTCTTCTTCCGAACTCAGGACAGCCAGCAGCTCCCTGTTGTGAACTTTCAGGTGTTTCCCGCCACCCAGCAGGGCTACCACCAGCGGCAGGACCTTCAGGTGGGACCTGTCTGCTTTTTGTGAACCTCTCTCCATACCTGCTAGAAACCGTCAATGCGTCAGTCCTTGAAGAGTTCATCTTTAAAAAGAGATGGTTTCCACTGTTTGGACCCTCATGGAATGGATTTCCATGAGCAGTACCCCAGCAGGACAGTAACGGACTACTGTCTTTAGGAGCATAAGGCCAGATCAAGGAAGTACAGGACAACATTGTGTACCAGTATGTATCAAAAATGTATAGTTTTGAAAGACAAACAGATCACTATTCAATAAATAACACCCCTAACACATGGAGAAGCTAGTGTTCTTCTGCCTAGCTGGTCTTAGCATCCCAGAGAGGATTAATCTCTCTAGCTCATGAGTAACTCTCCACACAAAAACTCCTCTAAGTGCAATAGCTTATGGATTCATTGTCAATATTTTATTGCATTCTCAAACGTTTTTGATATGTAATTATTTTTTTACGTTGTCCATTCTGGACATGTACGTCTTATCAGATGGTGCTCTACCTCCTTGATGTTTTGCCTTCAGCTATACGAAAGGTACTTGTATTTAAGGTTTTCCTTCTCGTTGAATGTACTGGTTACATCAAGAAACGTTCTGTTGTAAGAGTACTTCTATGAATTTGGTCATATAGTTCCGTGCTTACTTTATTTATATGTTAATAAATCACATGTTCTTCTGCTTTGTTTTCGAGGTGCCAACCAGTGGCCGCTGTTGTCATGATGCTGCAGTAGTCACTATTTCGAAAGCTAGAAGACAATGTTCCTATGTATATTTTGATACATACGGTTGAATATTTATATTATTTTCACTTACATGACTGTACCTTCAATAAATTATACAATCTCTTTGAGATTGAAGTTGCCCAAGTACCATTTAGTCACGACAGTTCCTCCATACATACATACATATATGTGACTGAGATTGTTAAGTATGTAAAATGACACATATAATTCAAATGCCAGAACTAGAAACTGCAATAATCGGTTTTAAAATTCTTAATGGATTTCATTGGAGTCTAACTATATAAATGTGATGGAAGTAAAATATAGATACTGTAAATATGAAATGTATTGAATTTAAATAAACATTTTTTATTCTTAAGAGGTGTTTCTTTTTAATCAAATTAAGCATTACTATAAAGATTTAAAGGGCTTCGCTGCAGCTGCTCTATTATAAAATCGGCAAATTTTTCTCTGAATTTATTCTGGAATATAGATATGGAGACAATTATAGTGTGATGATCATCAAATGGGAACTGCACTGAGTAACATGAAACTTCATGCCATCTTGCTCTAATTCTCCTCAATAATGAAGAATGCAGAGAATCAGGACAGGACTCATTTGCTGTCAGCCTAACCTCGGAATCTGACTTAAGCACGCTCTCAGGATCGATGCAGAAGGATGTTTCAGGACATCGACCAGTACAATACTGAAACACCTACTATGTGACTCAGTACAATACTGAAACACCTGCTATGTGACTCAGGTTTATTGACACTCTGCCTCAGAAGGGGGCGCTGTCCGTACATGAGGGCTTTTTATAAGAAGTACTTTTATCTTTATATTATATGTATTATATGATATGGTACATAATAATAATTTAGGTATAAAATTTTTGCAAAGCGCTTCTCCATTGATTTTTGTGGGAATAATTAAAAAGTGTATTTCTCTTGTAAGGTGAAAATTTATTATAAATAACTGGATAACTCAGTAAGGTTCTCAGAAAGTAACATTCCTCCAAATGTATATTTTACAGATCGGTCTTTTCCATGTATGTATGCAACCCTTCTGTTCACTATAGATGGTGGAGGAGGTTGCTGATTGATGTCTTGTGATCCGGTCGCTCAAGGCAGGACACCTGGAGGGGGTTCAATGAGGATGGCTAGATCAGGATAAGGTCAGACTAAACATGTTGGACTTTCTCCCTGGGTACCTTCACAGACCAGATGTCTGAGTTCAGGACCAGACACTCCTGAGTGTGAGTCTGAAGAGAAAAATCAACAGATGACTGGGTAATTTCATGCTTAAGTGGTCTGGCTTCTACCTAACCAAATATAATGAAGTACAATGTTAAGTGATCAAAAGGAGTCAGACTATGCCAGAGGAATAACACAAGGGTAATGTGGTACAGTAAATGCCAGACTGCGTCTGGTACAGCTAATAGTGATGATTAAATGCAAGGATGCGTGCAGTGGTGGCTTAGCTCACAGAATCCATCCTCTTTTTAATTTAGCTATAGGGAATGATGAAATTCTGAGTTAACTGTGTTTGTAAACATGACTCCATACATTTCCGCTGAACAGGACCGCTATCATCACCTCCTACAGTTGTGTTTGTGCTATTACCTCTTTCTTCTGAATCTGTTCCTCTACTCCGAAAGACATGATCTTAGGTACAGAGTCAAGGACCAGTCCTTATACCCAAACTGACAGACCTCTGGTTATATGTCTTTACCAGAACTCCACATCCAATGTTTTCAAAAACCATTTGTAGCTTGTTGGTGTGTTTACAGTTGGGCAGTCACTGAAGCACATTACGCATCCAGTTCAGGCATGAGTTGCACGTTTAACTTTTTACAATAAGCAATATATATGCAATGCAGAGAGTACATCACCAGCACACTAGGCATAATTGCAGATAGACTGCATTTCCAATTAATTGTTGGCAACAAGTGCAAGAGACAATCTAAGCAGAAGACTGCAGGACAGTGATTTGATGAGCTAGTTGTGGTCTTCGCAGAAAAAACGGATACCTTGACATTATTGAACTGCTGACATATACATATATATATATTTATTTATTTATATTTATATATATATAGTCTAGTCTGTGTGTGTGCTCTAATATACTATGTAAATTAATAATAATAATAATGATAATTAATTAGGGGTATTTCGAAGCTTACTCAAAGTTTATGTGGAAGGTGCATAGTATGTCAAATACATGATATAATGCATACATTTTTACCCAGATATGAAATGGCTCTAATATTTAAACCAGTCCCTGGAAGCCCAGGAAATAAGGAGGCTGCAGCCTTAATTGGAAGCCAGTCCACTCATGCAGGTCAGTTCAGGGTTAACTCCTAAGAAATGCGAATGTGGCATGAAAACAGTAAAAAGTTGAGTTTGAGAAATGAAACTTTGAGCAAATAATACTACTAATGTTTTGTCAGTAAAACAATTGGCTATAAAATAGATTTTATATGGAAAAAATATTATTTCTAATATTCTTAAACCTGTAGGACACATATTTTTTATTATGAAAGAATCCGCATTGGACAGGTACTATATTCTGTTATCAAAAAGCTTGTCCCACTGTGTGGAGAGACAGAGGGACTTTGTCCTCAATCCCGAGTGACGTCTGTGATTCTAACAAACATTATTGAGAAAACACAAGAGTTTAGGTGTTTATAGCCCCTACCAGTGTTTATCAGGTAGTTCATTTTTCATTTGAAATTTCTTCATACTCCCTGAAAAGTCATCTGGTAACACATAGTTTTTTTGACAGGCTGATTAAATTCCTAAAACTCTAGGAAGTTGATACAGACCTTCTTTTTGCATTTTCCAACGATGCTGTAGATGTGCTACATATTAAAAGGCAGCCACCTTTTCTTCATTTCTGGCCCTCATCTTACATGTGCTTATCATGGGGGGGGGGGGGGGGGGGGGGGGTGAGCAGTATTGAATACATAAATAGGGAGAAGCTGCAGGGGTCTCTGCTCATGTATATTCATGCTATTATGATCACTATCTCAATCACCCCTTTGTGTCATTATGCATCAACCCATTGTTGTGTCCCCATTCTATATTTGTATTCAAAACTTATATTGATTTTGTTTCTACCTGTTTTTCTTTTTGTCAGTTTCAAACAAAAGGTGTTTCATTGATGCAGTCTTAATGTACATGTTACTGTATAATACTGTCAGGAGGCGTGTCTACATGCATACAAAGTAGTAAATAGGAACATGCGTTTTGTGACTGCGTACAGATTAGATGAATAGTCGTAGCTTTGCCACATGGTGTCACTCTTGCTAAATTAACCTTGAATCCCCCTTTTTAAAATACCATTTGAACACGGAACACATGATATGTGGAAACTCTTGGATCTTTATTTATTGATTCAATCTATTTTCATAGATTTTGCCATGTTTAGAGATTTTAAAAGCCTTTAATGATTTATTTTCATATTATATTCATCCTATTAAGGTGCTAGCATTCTACTGAATCTGCGGTTTATAAAGTACTGTAAAGTTACTAGATTTGCTGGATTTTAATTCAGATGTGGATTGGCCGTTATCTTCCAGTCTTGGTTATTCCACTTTTTAACACAGTATAGAATACGAGCTACAATCAATGCCTTTCATTGCAGTAATACCATAATGATTCAAACCCATATTGAATAATCCAGCACAGTAACACCGTATACGAGAATCTTTGCATTTTGTTTTACCTCACTGAGGTCAGGCTTAGTTCGTGTATTGCTGCGCTACCATAGAAACACTGTTGACAGACGACTGTTGAGGGTTCATGTGCCAGATGGGCCCGGAGTGCTGCTATTTTCTTAGATTTTTTAAAATGCTGTCAGGCTGAAATATGCTTAAAAATTTCACGCGAGATGCAGTCCAACGATTCTGCTTCTCAGAAAATTGCTCCGTATATTTTAGGGGATATCACTATGCAAACCTACTACTGTTTCCACTGGAGGCTTGCATCTTTTCCAGGGAAAGACACGATGTGGACTGAAACATGGAAAGAGTTTGTAATGTCTAGGAATTATGTAAAATATCACAGACTGAAGATGTCTGACAATGAAGCTGCAGTTGCTTATTTCATATGCACTGCTATTTAGGTCGGAAATTCTTAATAAGATCTGTGTGTCACAGGTTAGATACAATTCTAACAATTAAGCAATGCTGCTTATGTTCCCTTTCTTGAAGCTATTAATGTGACCTTATTTTGGATTATGGAAAATGTAAAGACTGGTGAATCAGAATTACCAGCAGAATTAAAATAGTACCATAGTCTTTAAAAATCATTATATACTTTGAGCTTGGTCAAGAAATGTGTGTATCTCGTTAAAGTCCACCTGATTTTTTTATAGAAGTTTGTATTTAAGAAAATTATTCCTGAACTGTTATAATTTTTTTTAACAATCCTAGTGTATATTCTCATAATGTGTGTGCGTGTGTATAATGTCCCATTGGTGCAGTACAGAAAATATTGCAGTCAAAATATAAGGATTTTTTTAGAATGGTGTTGACACACCACAGCAAATTGTGTTCTCTGCATTTAACCCAAACATGTTGTCGTGACATAGCAGGGGGCAGCTAATTCAGCGCCCAGGGAGCAATGCTTGGGGGCGGTACCTTGCTCAGGGTACCTCCCTGGTCGGGGATTTGAACCAACAATCTTTTAATTACAAGTGGACTTCCCTAACCATTAGGCCACCGCTGCCCACTTTTTTTATGTACAAATGTACAAAGTATATTACATAAAATTAAGAGCTTCCTACCCAAGAGACTAAATATATTTTTGGGAAATAGCTCATTATTGGCTGCTAGCTTTAGACATGATCGTTCTTAGATTTGGATTTGCTGTCTTCTAGAAGAATTTCATCCCTTGGTTATCAATGATAAGAACAGGGCATGCAGACGATATGTCAGATAACGGTAAAATCACAGCACTGCAGAACAACGTTAAGAACAGGCTGTTGTTGCAACAACAGATAACATTTTTCTTTCAATATGTGGTCAGTAAGATAACATATCACATTGCATTTATTATGTAGCACTTTCTTACAGCACATTCTGTTCCAGTTTGATTACTGGCCTGTTCTCATGCTTTCTATTCATAAAATATTTTATGTAGTTTTAACCATGCTTATAAAAAAATGGACCCCAGCAACAGATCAGTACCATCTGTACCTTCCAGATGATGCTGGCTTTGAATAACTGCAGATTATTGGTCCTTAAACTGTCACCCACGATGGCTAAATATTAGCCATAAGCATTGTTACATTTTTTCTTTGTTCATAATGCTTCCCACGTTGCCCACTGTATTAGCTTGCAAATAGGGAATTTGATTAGGCATGTTAAAAGTGGACTTAAAATGTTACCGAGTAACATATTGCTTAACATCACAGGATTGAAGATTGCCAGTCAGACGTTTGCTCTAACTGGCTAGATTTTCAGATGTTTTGAATAAGTGAGGCCAGTTTAGGATTGCAAATAAAGAAATTCATTTTTAATTTAAGCAAATAATCATGAATCTACCTCCAGAAGTCTGCGGTCCACCACTTAGTGAATGTATAGGCCTATTAAAACAATGAATGCTCAATGTATGTGTTTATATCAAATATCAGATCATTTCTTTACATGAACTCCTGATTTTTTTGACTTGGGAAATATGAATCGGTCTGAAACAGGCAAGAGAAAGGGGAACATTTCACTGTAATCTTGTAGCAATCTGGGGTCAGTTTCCCGAAGCCTCTTCAACGCTACGTCTTCGTAAGTTCTATGTTAAAAGATAGAACTTACAAACAACGTAACATTAAGAAGGCTTCGGGAAACTTGCCCCTGGTCTTTATCTAGGACAAATACAAGGCAAAAACCTGACCCTAGGTCATCAGCTTGGTTCTGAGTGATGGAACTTACAGCCACCTGGTCTTCTTTGCGATGTTTCAGTTACACTCTTTTTGCCCCAGAAATGTTTCCATTTGCTATCAGTCAGAAAATCAGAACAATACTTGCACACCTGGCGTAATTCCTCTGCTCCTACAGGGTTCTCCGCACATCAGCTACTCCTCCCATACACAGATGCATTGCCAAGCTTAAGCAAACAATCATAAATTCCTCTACCAGGAGAAAAAATGGAATATACCTCCACACCTGCAGAGGGATTCCCCTCAGACTTCCAGCCTGAGCACCTTCAAGTGGAAACTTATGACCGCGTGACTCTCTTACTGAGCCAGCTATGCACTTTTCTGCTTTTTTTTTTTTCTCTCGGCGCGTTATGTTACATAACGCTGCCATCTGGCTGGGAGCAGCGGCTGCGATCCGTTCTAAGCGGAAGGCAGCAAGGCATTCTTACAAAGCGTCCAGCCTCTGCGTTCGTCTCCATCTGCTCTGCAGCACTCGGTCGTCTTTGGGATGTCCTAACTGAAGATCGCTGGAGTTTTGGGAAGTGATTCTTTGCCGCCCCTTTTAACTTTAATTTGTAAACTAAAGATAAAATATTTTGGAATAGAAGTCATTTGCTTTTCCTCTGAAGAAAACATCTGATGAAAAGCCCTTAAAGGGATAGTAACACACCACTCTTTTTGTTATTGTTTTTTACCCCTGGCTACAGGGTTTGCTTAAGACACTTTTAGGATGTAAGTTGAATACATAATGGCTTTACACTGCATCTAAATCTTTTGGTGTACTTCAGATATTCCCTACTCAATTGCAGACAATGTCAATAACTTTATTTGCCTTATTGGTTATAATAGTAACTAAAGTAATGATAGGACAGAGCCAATACTCTAAGCAAAAACAGCTTTTCTTATTCAACCAGGTATAGGTGCTTATAATCTGGAATCCAGAAATAAGAATATTTTAATTTGTATTATAAGATTTTTCCCATGGATGAGTAGTTCGACGTGAGATTTGAGTACATTCTGTAATTCTTAGAGCCAGTGAGGGGATTTTTAAGTAGAAGTCTATCGGTAGAAGTCTATACGAGATTTAATAAACCACAGTATTGGCAACTTTGCCATAAGATCGAGAAGTTCTCCCTTTCATTTTGGTATGATTTATTGATTAGCTGAAGGAATGATTAGTAGACTCCACATGCAGCTTGTTAGCACTGGTTTTGGAGTTGCCCAGCACCATTAATCAAAAATATGAGCGGGGCTTCTTCATAATCCTCTTGATGGTTCTTTGTCTGGGTGCTAAAAATCATGTGCGAAAGCATTTCCAAGAAAAGCCAAGCCAACAGAATGGCAGGATAGTAATTCCAGAAGCAGGAAACTTTAGCTAACTATTTAGCATTTTGCTTTTACAATTGTCCCTTAATTTTATACTAAAAGGTTGCTTGAGAGGACAGTGAAAGCAAGATAGTGTGTGGAATTAGATAGTCCAACAACTGGTAAAATTTCATCTCTCTTTTCATTTAAGATATGTTATGATAATGCACTGACAGTTTTGTGAGAGCCATTAAATTTTTTCGTACTGGAGTTTTGGCATTTAATGATTCATTAATTCATTTTCCCTTATTTGCATAAATTGTTATCTTTGTCCCCGTCCCTCTTAATGTTTCAGGTATAACACTGATTGATTTTGTTAACTGTACATTGCAGCTGTAAATTTTGTCAAGGAGAGACGTTAGTATGTTACCATCAAGTCTCACCAAGACTGAAATCAACCAGAAAATATTATCAAAACTTGTGTCCAGAAATAAACCTTCCTGGTTCTACTCTCCTCGATTTGGAGTTCTCTAAGGGCAATATTGATCTTTTTTATTCATTGTTACTGTTATAAAACTTAACACGTGCAAAATTAACTTTAGATTAACACTGAGCTCACTGAACCTGAGAAATGCAAGTAATCTCTTATTGAGTCTTTCTATGCCATTCTGGATGCACTTGATCGTCTCCTAGTTAAACTCCAGCAGGGGTTTCACAGCAAGGTCAATTGTGTGATGGCTCACAGGGAGCATGAATATAAGGAACCCGCAATGCCCTCTTGGTCCTTCTTTGACATTATTAAATGATACTCCTCTCTCAATAACACACCTTCTGAAGAACCTTTAATGTCTCTGGCAATTGGTGTAGCAGTGTGAGCGTGCAACATCTGTTGACATAGCCAAGTGTGTCCCAGGCGTAATTTCTGGACATGGAGAAGATCCAGACAGAAGCAAATAAAGTTAAACAAATCACGATCTAAATCCATAGTCCAAACACAAGCAGAAGTCAACACAGGAACATACACAGGAAGCAGGTCATGAAACAAGAGCTCAGCATGATGGGATACTCAGTACTTCACAAAGTGGTAATTGAAAACCCAGTGCTTTTATGCCATGCCACTTAATCAAGTACATGATGAGCCACAGGTGCTTCAGTATTTAGTTTAAGGCGGTTGTGTGACAGCTGACTGGGTGTGACTGGATGAACGTTTGGCTTGATGTGGGCATCAGACCAGGGTCCAGAGTGGCCGACATCAAAGCAAACTTTGATGGTGCTGTCTAAAATTTTCCAAAACTGTAAGCCACGTTGACACAAATGACTATCAATCAGCAACTGCCAAAGCTAATTTTGCATTTGCTTTTTTTGCATTTGCTTTTAAAATATCTCAAAGGATATCTTAGAGATTATCTCTAGCCCCATTCCCTGATTAATAGCTATATTAGGCCATTGAATTACAGGTGTTCTGACAGGTGCACATGAAATAATCAGTTTTATACATACCTGGGATAGCTTGAGTGAAAAGAAGTGATATCTGTCCTTCACTGCGAGGAGCCGGAATTTTATCTCAGAATTTGATCAGTAGTTTAAGCAGTTCTATAGCAAATGGGAGAAAAGCAATGCAGCTGGTATTCTGGCTATCACAAATCTCCTCAATGCCAGTGAACCTTTCACTGTGTTTATTATTCTATAGACATTGTCATTTGTTTCCTCATAATGTACTGTACTAGTGGTAAAGCATTATACTTGGATATATCTATATTTGGCTATAGCTAGGGGCTGTGTGGGCCGATGGTTAGGGAAGCACTCTTGTGAGTGAAAAGTTCTCCGTTTGAATCCCCAACCAGTGAGGTACCTTGGACAAGGTAATACCCCCGAGCACTGCCCCCTGGGTGCTGAATTAGCTGCCCCCTGCTATGTCATATAAGGGTTAATCCCAGAGGATAATAACAATTAAATAATAACAACAATAACAATTAATCACTTTGAGTTATGTTTTGAATATATTCCCAGGTCTGCTGTAATTAAATCTGACCTATATTGGTATGTTCTGTATAGATATTGCTGTGAAATGCTGTGACTATACAATGAATTGCTTCTTCCCTTTGACTTTGATAATGTCTCTGTCCCTGTGCTTATACCCATTTTCTCATTGCTTTTTTATGATCATTCTTTCAGACCGTTTATCCGTTTGTTCCACAGAATGGTGAATGGTGTGTGCGAGTATCCAAGGGTCCAGTCAAGGGCAGACTTACCACAAGGCAAGAGTAGGCAGCCACCCAGGGGCCCTAAAAACCAGGGGCCCCATGAAGACAGAATTTCCCAAAGTTACATTTAAGAATATAACATAATATGATTATTTAAATGATAGCAACATGCATGTTATTTGCATTTTTGGGACAGTTTACAGGACATCGCGGCTATAATGGACTATTCTTATTTGAGCCTTTGCACTACTCAGCTTTCTTTTACCACTGGAGCAGACCAGTTGTTCACTGCCAAGTGAACTGGCACAAAGTAAGAAGAAGAAAATGGCACAGAGATGCAAGAGTAACATTAGATCTCATTTGTCTCTCTAGAGTAGTAGACAATTTGTGAACAAACGTGCAGAGAAGACAAACGAATGTATGCAGAATTCAAGACTAACCTTTGCAAAAGAGGGAATGATTCAACTTCTTAAATTTGACCGATTGATCCCCCGGCGCCA
>JAODJU010000033.1:7437346-7448579 GCA_026776725.1 Gnathonemus echidnorhynchus
GACCATAAATCATTTATTAAATAGAATCAGCAGCACTTAATTTATTGCTATTCCCCAAATTGTGCATTCAGTCCAAAAGATAATGTTATACAAAGTGGAAAATCACTTTCATTTTTAATATCTGATTCTAGGATTTTTTTAAGTGGTGGGGGGGGGGGGCATAAGAAGGGCCATAATTCATACAGGGGAAGCTTATCATCAGCCAGTGATATGTATTGAATTGTTCAGTGACTACAAAGGCATCACACTGCAGCCCAGTTTACTTTCAGCTGGGCCCAGTGTCCTTGGGGCAATAAAATGTAGACTGTCTGGCAAGGAGCTGGGAGGAAGCAAAAACATGGACTGTCTGGGGGGTCCCCGAGTGTGGGAGACTGGTGTCAGGCCCTGGATGTACCCCAGCCCGGTGCCTTGTGCTGCTCCAGGTTTCTCCTTGACCTTGACCAGAATATTCAGTTTCAGTTGTCAGTACTTTTCTTTGTGCTAAAAATAAGTAGTTTGGGGACAACTGTGGAGTCAGTGGAATCAGTCACCTACCTTAGCACATGTTCAGCCATTTTAATGTCAGTCTTATGGAAGCTTAACCTGCTACAGAACCTTGAAGTAAGTCTTCAGCTAATCAATAAACTACAATTAATTAACACAGTATCTGAAGATCTTATGTGATCCCCAGAAGACCTTATGCTAACCACACAAGAAATGCATCAAATTTGCATTTATAACAAAAAAAGTTATTACTAAATGTTTGCACATGGAATTATAACCCTTACTGTAATGCTTTGCAGCTGGATTAGTTGTTTTCCATCCACCTTTTAAATGCTTTTGATAAAATCGAAGAGATGACCACTGGCACCACAAATCCGCAGTACTACTGCAAACGGTCAAGATTAATATTTACTATTTTAATATGTAAGGAACATCAAATGCATCTTTTACATTTTATTGCTATTCAGAATTCTAAATGGCCTTATGTCATTGAGTAGTGGCACTGTGCCACTGTAATGGAGCAGAGTCAATGAATAATGGCTGTTTCAAAATAGCCTGTAACGAGATGCAAAACTCTGGTTGGTTAAAACAGGAAACAAATTCTGAACTGGCTGCTCTTTCAAAGAGCTTATTAATCTGTCCGCACATCATGTTTTATAAAACCACACTATTTTAGCTTGAACCGCTGCAGTGTTTCCTAGTAGATGCGGGGGCACGCTAGCGTGGTCTGAGGCCCCTGGGCTATTTGAGTTGTCAGATCCCCCCCCCTACAGGTTTCCATTATGGTAAAGTTGTCCTTCTGGGGGTGGGGGACGCAATGGTAATAGTTGTTGGGGGGATGAGGCAGTGAAAAGTGAAAGTTGTTCGGGGGTGAGGGGGTGTGTCGGTCATGATAAATGTTGTCAACGAGGGTGGGGGGGTGGAGTTAAATATTTTATTAAACAAGGTTACTTGTGGCCCCCATTTTGAAATGAAACATAAGATTTTCTCCTTCACCTGGTATCTAATTTCTTTTTGAACTTTGTTTGAGGAACAGTAGAAAGGTAGTCATTGTAAAACGTGTCAACATCCTACATCAGGGGTAGCCAATCTTACCCACAAAGGGCCGGTGTGTGTGCAGGTTTTTGGGATAACCTGTTGGTCAGCTCTTCAAACCCAGGTGTGAGGACTCTTTCAGCCAATCAGTCCTCTAATTAGTAATTTAATTAGGGAGTTGCAGCGAAAACCCGCACACACACCGGCCCTTTGCCGATACGATTGGCTACCCCTGTCCTACATTCTCACCAAATGACTTGCAAACAAATTTTGCTTCAGTTTTTAGCCTGGAATGGATTGTGGCTGGGGGAAGCAAGATTTGTGCATGCTCCTGCATTGATGTCCTCCACAAATCAGATTGCTGGAGAAAACCCCACCAACTGAATTTACTTACTATCAGACGTCTCTCAGACTAATGTTAAATGCCACATGCTCTTGGAGTGTAGGCTTGATATATGTGCTCATTTTTGTTATTCCTTCCTGATTAGATTCCATCCATCCATCCATCCATCCATCCATCCATTTTCTATAGACATTTATCCAGTACCAATTTACAGTGGGTCTTCAATATATCCCAGGAAATATTGTGTGCAAAGCAGGGAACATAATTCAAATTATTTGTCCAAATAAATATAAATTAACAGGAATGACAGGAATGCATAAAATGCTCAGATGATTTGCTAGTATAGCTGTATTTATTTGTGAAAGGTTTATACATGCCTGTGAAGCCTTGTTTTCTCACAGTATGAGAGGATGTCCAACCATGCCCGAGCCTTAGCAGACGGTTAACCCACGAGGTGGCTGTGGAGCCAGGATGTCTTGACAAAGCACAGATGTTCCTTAAAAGCACAGAAAAGAATGTCCAAAGACATCCTAATTAAACATCCTTGTTTTAATCTTTATAGTCTAATCCATAATTCATACTCTTTAAAAGGGGGCACTTTATTCAAACAAACATTTCAGTGACTTTACGGAAAACAAATACCTTGGTTTTCAAAAAGCATTTATAAAATATGTATATTTGAAAGTGTTCAGCATTCACCTTGGTGATTAAAAACAAATCATTGTAGTTGAGTTATTGGTGGTAAATTATTACACAAACTGTTATTGCCATTAAGTGCTCTCCCTGATTAAAGTTAAAGTTAGTGTATATTCTTGTTACGTTTTTGTCTAGATTAATATCCTATTGCACAATTTATGCTTAATACAATGCAACAGTTGTGCTGAACATGGTGAAAGTTTATTTCCCTGTCACTGTTTATTAACAAAAAAGTTCCACAGCACTTCAGTCATAAATGACCTATTACCATGGATCCCAGCCATAAACGGCTTCGATCGCACTCTTCCATCGCTCAGCGACTTACTGAGCGAATAAACAAAAGCTATTGTTCAGCATGGCTTTGGGCGAGCCTCCAGCAAATTGTACATCATTGGAGGATAATTTTTCCTAAGTCCACCTCTCCATTATTCATATGTAAGCGCGGGGGATCTGAGGGCATTTGCAGGGGAATTGCGTCATTGCTTACATCTTCAGCCTGCTGAGGATGATGTGATGTGTAAGCATTCATCTTTTATAATTCACTTACTTTACCCGGACTGTGACTTCAGGGCCCACGCCCTGGCCAGCTTTTGGCAAGAAACACTTTTTACGTCATTCACTGTGCCAATACTTTGTTTTTTTGGGAGGCTAGCATAGTATGGAAACAACTAACAAATCACATTGCAGTTTTTACAAGGTGGTCTATTCTACCTAACCGCAAAAAACGTACACAGATCATCCACATCCAGCACAAAGACTGAAACAGGCTACAGAAATGATAAATCTTCCAAAGTCTGTCAGTACAATAGAATTATAAAAGTAAATGATCAGACCTTGATCAATGTAAAATATCCATTCTTTGCTACACCTTCCCTTATATAATTCTTATTTAGCTGCTGCATGTATTTTCACTCACTGCCTCTACATATATTTGAATAATGAGTAGTCTTCAAGAATTGTGTCAGAAATTTTAAAGTACATATGGTAGTTTTGGATTTCATGGTAGTTTATCATTGGTCATACTGACAGTCAATCATGTACATAAACATACAGACTTTATATATACATTTTGGGAGTCGTAGAAAGTCTTGCAATGTCTTCTTTTTTTTTTTTTACTGACAGTCAGAAAAGTTACAAAAGTGTAAATTACACTTAAGGAGTTTGTTATACTGATTGTTAACTTTGCAATATATTATGTAACACTGAATGCTTTTAACGTGAGATAAGATTTGGATTTGCTCTGTAACTATGCAAGTGTTCCCCCTTTTTACCACAAGGTGGCACTTTAAAGGCGAAGATACGGTTTTATGAGAAGGATGTCTGTAAAAATGCCTGCTTACTTGGGCCCAATAATACAGAAAATTGACCTGGAGTTATAAACATGAGGCCTGTAAAAGAGGTGACATAAACGTGTGGTGGTCTCCAACATGTTGTAATAGTTGTTTCTGCCATTTTGGCTGTTAGGCATCCTGCATTACGTACGTTTAATGAAGCTGAATTGTTAATGCCTTTGTCTTATAAACACTCTTTGTTTCAGGGAATGATGTAATCCGTTAAGTCTTAAAGTTGAAGGTGTATATGTGTGTCAGAGACTCTTAGTGCTTCTGTGTGCCATTACTGAGATTAACGCTTATACATTGTTTTTCAAAGGTGTTTTGAAAATGTGCGCCTGCAAATGTTTTCTCTGGAATTAATTTGTACATGTTGCTGAAGTTTTTTTCATCTCTAGGATGCTTGTTTTGTGAATGACAAGCCTGAAATATTTCACCACTGTTTGGTTTTATATCTACAATTCCATGCTCTGATAATGTAAACATAAACAGAGACGTTAACTTCTAAATAAGTACATATATTCATAGTAATTAACTTCATATTGTATTTTACAGCTATTTCGAACATGAACCTAAAGGATATGTTCTTCAAAATGCTTTTGATTAACCTTCCACAGATATACTACTAATCTGATTATAAGATTTGTAGACACTTATTGTAATTCAGCTTTTACAGGTAAATCACAGGTGTTTGTAGATATGTTGAAGTTGACATCCATATTTCATGTCCTGGTCTGGATCACAGGAGAAGCCAGAGCCTAACCCTGGCAGCATAAGGAACAAGGCTAACATACACCCTGGATGGGATTCCAGTCCATTAAACAGCTCATAACATGCAGGCACTCACACAATGCTACACTTTGGGCAATTTAGAGACACCAGTTACCCTAACTACATGTTTTTGGACTGTGGAAGGGAAATCTCCATCACATGGGAGGAGGTGCGAGGCAGCAATGCCAACAACTGAACTACTGTGCCACCCTACAAAGTTGACATAATGCCTAGAAATAGTTTGCAGCATCTGCAGCCTATCAGAGTGTCTTCTAATCCAGTAGAACATTCCAAAGCTGTTTCTTTACCTGGATGAAAGATTCCGCAACATAAATTTATATAAAGATTTACCCAGTTTGGCGCTTAAGATAGTTTCCACCATATCTTCACCCGCTGTTTCTTTGCATACTTGGATCTATGATGGTTTACATTTGGTCAAAATCAATGGGCAATAAGTCCTTTGAAAAATAACCATTTCATTGTGTCCTTCCATAATATATATGCATTTGATCCTAAATTTTACCTTGAACTTGTTGATGGGTCTGGACACCCTGAAATCATATGATGGCACACTGTCTGCAATGTGTAGTTCTGTTTTGTAATAAAAGTATCCTTTACATAGCCCCCAGGTCTGGCTGGGTAAGTACTTGAAATTCCTGGCATACCATCCACCTTCTTACCATGTTTCTTTTAAATCATGCCCTTACTAGAACTAGTGAAAAGGACACAGCTGAATTAAAAATGTTAACTTAAAATAAATGTAGATTTGAATTTATTAGTATGGCTAGATGTGTTAATGTCCATAAGATACCAGTAAAGCAATTCCCTTTTTCTGGAACTTACAAAGTAGCATAAGTTTGAATCAGATTTTAGTCTTTATTTTCAGCTTTATTTTTCTTTTAATAAAACATAGAGGAAATACAATGTTTCATAAATAAATCTATATTTTTGTCTATAACATATAAAATTATTATTTAACAATTTAGTATAACACTTAATGTTCAAATAAAGTAGCTACATTTTGATAAATAATGATAAATCATTCATTCTTTTTTACACACTCTTTCAATGCTGAAATTGAGACATTATTTAATAGCTGCCGCAAAAAGTGAATCATTTTGTCCACATTGGGACGGAATGTGACCACAGAGTAGTTGAACAAGCCTAATGTGGTGTCTGTCTTACTTTACAAGTCATAAAACAAAGAATTAAATTACTTGTGTATGTACATATACATGAATCTATACAGTTTAAGTCATGTCTGGTGTTCATAATTCAAAATATACAAAACTAATCAGTATTAGCAACTTCACGCTACAAATTTTATTACAGATTGCTCCATTATGAAGCTAACAATATTGCTCCAATATTATGAAGCGAGAATAAAAAAAAACAAAACAACCATGCTGGCATAGTTTTCGGCTACATAGTGCATTTCCTTTAGTCTTCGAGATACGTCCATAATTCCTTGGGAATTTAGAGGGATGGTGTTCAATTAGACGTAATGTGAGCCCCTCAGTTTCAATTGGCCCTAATGCTATTGTTGATGGTTGCGATAACTGAATAGGGCTTAGTCTCGAAACATGTGGATGTCATTGAAGAGTCTGTAGAAGGGGTGGGAACCTTCGGTGCCATGGGGACAGTTGAAGGTGCACCTGCAGGACTCAATCATCATGACGTTCTTGTTGAAAGATTCGCCGTCTTCGCAGCGGAACTTGACTGCTACCGTTCGGGTCTGCTGTGGGCTGCAGCAGCGGCCATCCACACAGGTACCACAGTACTTGGGCTTGTACTTCTTGAGGCTCCTACAACCAGCATAGGTGAACTTCACTGGCTGACTGGATCTTCTGGTCCGGCTGCACTTCTTTCCCTTCTGTTACAAAAGACAAAGCCAAGAACATTTTACTAAAGGCTTTCTCTATGGCTGATGCTTTTACAGTTTTCATAAAAGCTAATTCTATTGCAGATAAAATTACTCTGGAGATGTGACTATACCTTTAGAGCAGAGTAGGAGGACTGGCCACATGGCCGTACTTCACAGAGGCGTGACTCCTTCACCAGTTTGCATTCTTCGTTATTGTTGGTGACCCTGGTGGAAATACCTTTCCCACAGGACTTAGAGCACTGGGACCAAGCTGTAGTTTGGGTGATGCATTTCTGTTCATCGAACATGTGGCTCTCAGGCTGGATTCTAAAGACTGCAAAACAGTGAACAAAACACGATGAGCAATTCCTATTCAATGTTAGCTTACAGTACACAAAGACGACTAATGTCTGTCAACAATAAGCATATGGAAGTCGATTCTCACCAGGTAGAGACTTGAGACCTCCTTTAAACAGGGAGATAAGTTCATTTCTGTTGGTGAGGTCGTTCTCTGACTCATCTGTCAAGCCTTCCTTGAAGATTATGTTAATGGAGTCAGTCTGCTTGCTTTCCTCACAGACCCACTGCTCGCAGCACTGGCCCGGCACCTTAACAAGCCTGGGGTTTGTGCATCCCAGATTGGGTAAGGAGAGCTCCTGGGGGCACAGGGGAATGCATCCCACGGCTCCATCAATGCAGGTGCACTGGTGCTTGCAGTTTGGCTGGAAGCTCTCGCCATTCTGATAGATCTTGCTGTTGTATTCACAGGGTCTCCCCTCTGACTTAGCTGTTTGCAAAGAAAGTATCTCGTTTATAACGGAACTATAATATCAGCAGTATAACAAAGTATCGGCTTTCAGTTCGTTAACAGCATCTGTTACATGACTAATACTCCACGCACCGGAATTTAGTGAAACGAAACGGGACTATGCACCAACTAAAGCAGGTTCACGCTATAAAGTTAAATCGTTTTAAATTAAAACCGTTCGCCTGGTTTATGCATACCTCGACATATGCCTCGAGTCTCACCCAGGCTGGCCCCGAAGTTGCACTCCAGTCCTTTCGTGTGGTCGCATGTTTCCAGTTTGCTGCAATCCTCATTAAGCTGTCTGGCGCAGACCTTGCAACACCCACATCCATCAAAAACAAGACTCACTCCCGGTGCGCAGACGGGAACCTCAGGAGGACACATGCATTTCGCCGGGCAGGAACAATGCACCTGTGAATAAATGAAAACTTTAAGAGACCTTTAACAGCTAACGAAAAAGTCCGATGCCATCTTCATTTTGTCTGTTTGATCAGGGTGTTCTACACTTTTCAGCACTAAAGCTGGTTTGGTAACTTAATATCACAAGAAGCAATTGGCAAAACGGTATCTTAATTAAAAAAAAAATCTTTCGTATTCAATTTAAAATTAAACACATTCTGCAAAATATCGACACGCGTCCATAACAGAAAAAAACTATAACACCAAATAAACATTTACACTGAACTTACCATACTGAAGCTTCCAAGGAAAAGACAAAGTATGAATAAGAGAAACATTCTACGCCTTTCCCGCGATTTTCAGACAGAAAAATATATTTGCAACTCGTTGACTTTATCGGGTGAATAATTATCGTCTTCGTTAGTCTTCCCTATTTCTTATGCTGCGATTGTGAGGTCTGTGCAGAGATCGGCTTGAAGTTGCAGTCTGCCTAAACGCAGCACAGCAGCTCTTTTATAGCGTAGTGAAAGCTGACGTACCGGTGGCTGACTGCTGAACTGTTCCCAAACTATGCCAGGAATGTTTCTCGGCGTTTTCTCCATCCAAGCCAAGCACCACCCCGTCTCATTTTTTTCTCCTTCCTTTTTGAATTATGAATTTGCCCTTACTCGGAACGCCTCGGGGTCTGCTTTTTAAGCATCTGCGATTATTTGCGATTTATATTGCTACCGGAGAATTACACGTTAGAAATCTGAACATATTCGTAAACCTTTCGTAAAGACATCCAAGAAAGACATCCATGAAAACGCAACGTATAATGCAATCGACATTTCGTTTGGTTTCTTTGACGTGTTCATGACAAACTTTCTAAAACGCACTTATTTTGAAACGAGATCAATGATATCCATCAATATAATTTATTAATGATGATCCATTGTAATATCAATGAAATATTCCAAGTAATTAATGCACCTTTGCCTTTGGTTGTGACTAACTACATTTCCACAGAGGAAATAACTCGATACAGATACCAGTCCTACATGTAAACCAATAATTACTTATAAGTACTAGGAAATCAAGCTGTGATGGGTTTACTATTTTATTAGCTAGCCTATATAAATCCTTTAGAATTTTAAAGTTTAGCAAAAATACGCAAGCTAGATAAGACCTCGCATCATAAGAAATCTTGGAAATGAAGTAAACTTGAAGGAAATTGATTGAGTAGTCAAGTAGTTTTCTCCCTACCATCCTTTTTATTCTGCAGCACTAAACAACTCCAGATGGCGAATACTCGAAGACTATAGCGGACCCAACACGTAACAATATTACCATATTTGGTATGGTAAGTATCTACGCTATTAACATATTTCTGGTTCAGTTAGCCAACCGCAAAGCATTCTTGACAGCCTAAAGGTGGTTAAATATGTTCTCTGCACAGGAAATTCTTGTGCTTTTTCCTCCGGTTAATTTGGTTTTCATACAATCTATCCATCAACATAAAACAGTAGAGTGGTCCAATTTTCCATATAAGATGTTGGGTCTGTGGAGGACAGTGACTCGCCAAAGCAGTCTAAGGCTCTTTTCAGTTGGGATTTAAATATGTGACCACGCAAGAAATATTGTCTAAGTAAAAAAAAAAACAGAATTGGACCAAGAACACAACCTTGCAAGACTTCGGTAAACGCACCAGGTGAACGCAGTTCATACAAAGTAACTTAGACTGGCCGCAGCGTGCGCTTCACAGTTCAAGCTGGAAAAAACTGATTCAGATAGAGGGAACAACAATGAACTTACGAAAAAAGAGGACAATGACAAGAACGACACGGTTAATCAAGTGAGTCGATCTTTTCACTGGATCTGTGCATGCAATATTAGGAGTATTTAAAAAATTTTATGTTCATCCTGATCATGTGATAATGGTTGACTGTAAACTGGTAGACCATTCGGTACTGACTGACTCCTAGATTAAATATGTTCCTGGTTGTCCTACCCAACAGGACAAAGTGCATCGCTAGATGTTATCTGTCTAAAATTTGACGTCTGTCGTAGTTTTTGGAGTAATGTTACACTTTCAGATTAAGACACCAGGTGGTAATGTGAAATATATTGATTTTTTCATGTTTTATACTACATATACTTTATGATGTTGATATTCATTAAATCACTGGAGTAAACACGGATAAGCACAAATGGGAGGGACTGGAAAGCATGCTAGTAGTTTTAAAATTTGACGTTACGCTCCGCATCATCAGCTCTGTGACTGTGATTCATTATACTCAACTGGGGTGCGTTTCCCGAAACCATCGTTGCTAACTACTTTAGCAACTTACATAGTTGAACCATGCAACTGAATTGAAACAACATCTTGGTCTAGACTTTTAATTTGTGGACCTGAAATGTCCAGCTCTGCTTTCACGTCTACACGTCATCATGCATATCTAAAATTATGTAAATCTTTAAAAGGGTCACAAGGTCTGAATCCCAGGAGAGGTTGTCTCAGCAATGTATAAAATATGTAAAACTGTAGGCTATGGAATAATCTTGGTTATTGTGAGGCTAATTTGAAATATTAACTATAAAACTGCATGAAAGAGTTTTTGGAGTAAGGTAATACCGATAGACCTTTCAGTGGACTTGAATTGCTACTTATTTACACTGTTTATATGAGGAATTTACTAATTATTAATTGTTTAGGACTCTTTTCAGTATAATTAATACCACTAATTCTGATTCACCTGAAATCTTTTTTAGTTAATTCAAAAGCCTATCGGGAAAATACTCAAGTAGCCTATATACAACCTCTTAAGAAGGATATTTGGGAGAAAGGTAGAAGGTGGTACTCCTGGAATGTTAAAACCAGTCAGGATAAATGAGAAGATCTGGACCAAGTAACGACTAACGGCTGTCCTGGGGTATGAAGGAATGTGTTTATGGATGTCTGAGGGAACATTCCATCTATGGCTATCTAG
This sequence comes from Gnathonemus echidnorhynchus, assembly GCA_026776725.1. Lineage (NCBI taxonomy): Eukaryota > Metazoa > Chordata > Actinopteri > Osteoglossiformes > Mormyridae > Gnathonemus > Gnathonemus echidnorhynchus. The sequence continues at coordinate 7,448,046 of JAODJU010000033.1, forward strand.
ATGGCACCACAGAAATACTCTCCCTAGACAAATGTTTTTCACATTACTTTTCTCAATCTTTTAGTTATAGGAAAGATCATGATTCATTCAGAAAAGATATTCTACTGCTCAGCAAAGCATCTGGACTTCTGACGGTGTCTAGTGCCCTGCTGTTAAACTGTGGAAAGAGTGACATATAGCAGATTAGCTTATGAATGCGAATGCTACATTTATATAACGCTTTTCAAGACACCCAAAGCGCTTTATAGAACCAATGGGGAACCACTTCTTCCACCAGCACTGTGTAGCCCCCACCTGGATGATGCGACGACAGCCATTCTGTGCCAGTACACTCACCACACAATAGCTATGGTGATGAAGGGGCAGGAGAGAATTCACCAAGTAGATATAGGGGAGGGGGCGGCATGGTGGTGCAGTGGTTAGCACTGTTGCCTCACACCTCTGGCACCCGGGTTCAAGTCTCCACCTGGGTCACATGTGTGTGGAGTTTGCATGTTCTCCCCGTGTCGTCGTGGGGTTTCCTCCGGGTACTCC
>JAODJU010000033.1:7459104-7472002 GCA_026776725.1 Gnathonemus echidnorhynchus
AGCTGCCCTGTGCTGCCAGCCGCTTTTTTGTTACGTTCTTTCTTTCTTTCTTTCTTTCTTTCTTTCTTTCTTTCTTTCTTTCTCAGCCTCATTGTGGGACCTTCGCATTTCGGCCACTGTTCAGAGAGAGCTTTAGCCAAGCGCTCCCAAGCGCAGTTAGCATTCAGGTGAAAATGTTCCCGGGCTGCAGTTTGTGCACTTTCCCCACGGCTGATAATTGTTTGATTTAGGGGGGGGGGGAGGGCTGTTGGGATTGTTGTCCCTTGACATTCAGTTTCCTGGAATTTTATTAAATTTGGTTGGCAGTGCGCCTAATTGTTTAATTCCTAAAACAATGAGCAGCTCTGGGGATGAACTGGTGTGAAGCATATGAAGAGGAGGCACTTAAGTATAAATGTACATTGTGCTCATGGAAAAATTGGAGGGATATTATCTGTTTTATTTCTGGTATTTATTTTGAGCTGTATTTGCACTTGTTAAACATCGACCAAATGGCAGTGCATGGCAGAACACAGTGTAGCAGTACTGTTTGACTATTTCATTTGTATCTGTAATGCATAAATACTTCCTATCAGAATATGAAATAGATATATTGAGGGTCATTGGAGAAAGTAAAATGTATTTTTCCCATAATAGTTTCTGGTATATTTGCGATTGATTTTTTTTTTATGGCAAAATGTGGTTTATACACCTAAATACATTTATACATTATACTTAAGTAATATGTTTCATGGAGCTTGGTCTGAAGTATGCAATTTTCTTTTTTATTTGTTCACAAGTTAAATTTTTTTAACCACGTCCTTACATAGACAGACATTAAGATCTGATGACACTGTGACCTGTTAAACATGCTTTTTCAACTGTGTATTTACTAATCTTGTTTTTCCGAAGCTCCTAAGGCTGGGAAGTTGTTAATACTTCTGTGTGGACCTGCTACAGGTCACTGCTCATTACTTTGCCACCAAATGTAGCTAATTATGTAAGTAAATTGATATTACCCACTCTGCACTTCAGCTAAATAGACCTGTCACACATTGCTCATGCATTTAAGAGAGCTGACTTGCAGTGAAACTAATTTATTTTCCCACTAATCAACCTCACGTAACATTAGAAGCGTATATAAATTTTTATAAGTGTTCAGAATTGGCCTGTTTTAGTATGCATGATGTATTTTCACATATAACAATGTGCATGACAAGCCTTTCATTTTCCCAGGGGCTGTAATTAAATTATTGAGACAGGTTCTCCATTATCGCATGATTTAATTTAAGTTAACTTATCTGGACTCAAGGAGCAGCCTGAATTACATGTTACAAAAGAGTCGCTACGCTGCTGTGCAAATTGCCATTGAGAAAGCGTAAGTCTTTGTCATAGGCTTTAGAACGCTATTTTGTGACTCAATTTGGAGAGCTCTTTTCCCTCAGATATGGGCCTTTAGCAACTCGATGCAATATCATTCACCCTGGTTAAATAAAAGCCACAGTGGGCCTGTGCTTTTTGCTGCATTTTTCCCCACCCCCATCTGCCGAGGAATGTCTGGAATGTGACAGCCTGGCTTCCACGGCCCTCATGAATTTTAAATGCTTTTCAAATTCAAAACAGGACACCCAGCGTGTGGTCAGTGGTGTAGGTATTATGGGATATTAGGTATCCCACAGATAATGACTGATCCGCCTGCCCAGGTGCATTTTTGGCCTTCTTTGCTTCTTGAGAGAAAATGAAGTGTTCTTCCATCCAAAAGATAACAACTGATCATTTTGTTACCCTGCATTAGAAAGAAATACTCTCTCAGAGTCCTTGTGCAAGACCCACATTTAATGTTAAGAACTTCTAACTATATAAATGAGCCATTGTTTACCCTTTTCTGTAGCAGTATAAAACATGTTTCCTTTAGATTGTTGTATTCCTTCCATTTTTAACCATTTTACACCCAGAAAGTCACTTTTTACATGCTGACAGTCTTCTGTGTGTCATAAAGTAAATTTAAACACTTCTAAAAAACCCTTTCTCATCAAGGGAACCACAAGCCAACAGGAATACATCACTTGAATGTACCAGCAACCTCAGTATTAAACCAAAGCTTTCAAGCTTTTCAAATCCCCTGAAGTGTTGTTTGAAATTATATCTTTGGTATGCAGAATCTCAATTCATTTTTTGAATAATAGCCTAAAGGATCGAATTACGGATTTCTGTGGATTTTCTGACAGTTGTGTTTTGCATGCCCGTGTCATGATTCTCCCGTAAGCCTAAGCAGAGAGGAAAATATGAAAGTATAGATCTAAAGAGGAGTAACCTGGAAACAGACTTTCTCTGTCATTAACGTCTTGGTGTCACAGTGAAATCCAGGGAGACACTGAGCTGGCACAGTGGGATATGTGGCTGCAGCTAAGGCTATGAGCATCAGCGTTCATTCATTAAAACTGAGGCAGTATATCTTGTAAAAGTTCCAGCCAAGGTAAAGTAGGGTAATTGTTTTTCATTGCTGTATAATAGAAAGCCAGGGCAATTATGATTCCAACAGCACAATGCATGGCATTTATTTGGATTTTTATTGTCCAGAAAGGCTATTAAATTGATTGACTGTGGAGCAATTATCTAGATTATGCATTGCTTTCTCTTATAAGGAATATGGCCCATGTTATTATATAATATGGTACAGTACAGTAGTGCTACAGTACTTCTCATTTGCCATAGACATAATGTTCATGTTGAAGGATGCTGGAATGACATATGATGTTAATGTGAACTGATAAAGACTGTGATAAGCATAACCGTAATTAGAAAGAAGCTATATTGTTTAATTCCAAGATGGTGAAGATTATTAAATAGTATATGCTTGGGAGTAACTGCTGTTTCCTTAAAGTAAATCAGTATTGATAACACCGTTGATGGAGAGGAGCTGATAGATGAGACTGACAAAATAGCTACCAGGTGCTCAAAGTGCCATTTGATGCCATTATTGTGTCCCATTCATATGAGTCAAAATATCCAACAAACGTAAATGATAGTAGTTATTAGAATGCACCGAAATATGTCTTAGAGTATAATGTTTTATAAATTAGGTCTCCCCTACCCCCCCCCTGTCTAATTTGAGATAAATTACACTAAACAACGTCCCTGTTCACCACGCAGGTTTGATTCGGAATGTGGACGTTGAGTAACTTGCAGGACTCCTGAGCTAAAAGGTTGACTTGGCTTTTGTTCAGGATTGTTTCAGGGGGGGAAATTCATTCCACAGCTTAGCCTCAAAACCAGGCTTTCGGGCCAATGGAGAGAGAAGCCTAGAGGAAAGAGTCAAACATATGGGAGGCTGAAATAACAGCTCCAAGCTGCCACATAGCAATACCTAACATTACTACAGGATTATTATGTTCACTGTACTGCAGTGAGCTGCAGAGTAAACTACTCTATTAGAAGTGAGTAGGGCGTGGTAGATGATCTGCCAACACTGCCTTCTTTTGCGGAACAAGAATTTCATGTAGTTCTGTTTGGACAACAGAATGTTCTGTCAGTGGTATAATTTATTTGTGCTGAATACTTTGATGAACTTTTGTCCACAGCTAGTTGACTCCATTATGTGGATGGGTATTTAACAAAGCAAATCTAGATGTTTGCCTTTTATGGTGGCTCATAGGTGTGTGTGAGTGAATGGTATGTGCCCTGCAAAGGGCTGGGACCCCATCCTGGGTAATTCCTTGCCTTGCGCCTGTAGCTTCCAGGATAGATTCCAGACCACCAATGACCCTGAATAGGACAAGCAGGTATAGTATGGTGGCAGAATTCATTTAGGGACATCTAACAAACAACTTGAGATCCTTAAGTATTATTTGCAGCTTAGTTTTTATATTTTAATCACCAGTAATGTACAGAGGATCAGTATAGCAAGAGAACAAGCAAACCACTTGATTACATAACCTATGATGGGGCTGATTCTGATGAAGTTTGGTGTACATCTGTTGAATTTAATGTTTGTAAAATTATAGTTTATTTGTTGTTTACCTCAATACTTTGCCTTTTTTAGGTTGTTGGTTAGGGTTAGCTGTAGTTCTTCAGACTTCAGCATCATAAGTGCAGCTTGTGCATTATTAGTTTCTTTGATGGATACATAACTATATCCTGTTGCATCTTGAACACTGAGAAAATTACACATACAAACATAAAGGCATCTCTTGAACATGCAGGAAAGAAATGAAAGACCCAAGTCCCACAACTCTTCCCAGTTCATCATTGCCTGTTTTGAGGTATTTGTGTGGTTAACTCCTGAACTCTGGTGGTATGGACAAGTTGTGTCCCATAATGCTGTAGGAAATGCCTTTAGGGTGATGCAATTGCTATTCCACAAAATCTGGAATGTTCCTGTGGAGCATGCAGCTGTGATAGCAGCAGCTCCTGTGTGCCACATGGGGTGACTTGAGCAGTGTTTGTGCTTGGTGACTGAAGAGAAGGTCCTGATAGGGGAACAGAACCCTGTATTTTATCAGCTAGTACAGAGTGGTATTGAAACTTAAAATAGCCATATTCTGTCTTATTTCTTGCAAACCCTAAAATCTGAAGCTGGATTCTATATTTACTGCAGCTACGCAACAACGATGGTGTAATTAATTAGGAGATGTGTGCATGAGAAAGGTGTAGGGTGGTAATATACTTTTCTAGATCATAAAACATGGCAAATGATTTTTTTAGCAATGTCGAAGGAATGGGCAAGCAAAATCTTTACTCCGAGCTTATCTGATTTGTCATGTTCCTTATGTCCGGAAGTTATTGTATACGTGTGCCCAGGAAAACATTAGTGTCCTAAGTGGAGGAGAAGGAACTTTGATTGCCCTTAAAATTTCTTTAAAGGCTTATTTTTCTTCACCTCAGAGTGTTGTTTACACAGGTGCTGTGTTATCTGTGCCAGGAAGTCAAATGTTTGTCCAAATCACTTAAAGGTCTTCCAAAAAGACTACCTCATCATTGTATAAATGTGAGGAGCAGCTCTAAATGACTCTGGCCTATAGTGCTGCCCACCTTGGTGACCTAATACCTTGGCTTAGCCCTTTGACTATATCCAGAGACAGACTGACCTTATTGCATGAAATGTGCATGGGGGGAAAATCATACTTTACAATTTACCTACTTTTCTGACCCCTAAAGTGGAAGTATTAAATAAAGAGCAACCTTGTATGTCAAACAGCTGATTTAAGAAAAGAGAGAATGCAACAAGTAGCACAAAGCTATTTATATTTATTTATATTTATTATTTCAGAATTTCTTGCCAGGAAAAAGTCTTGGTTCTGATTATTAGTTTTGTTGACACATAAACTATATTGTCACTTGTTTAATGTTCTCTTCCACGGAAGCAGATTTTGCCAGGGAGAAATGTGTATTTGCAATGGTGCTAATCTAGAAACATACCTTTTTTTTTGCAGACCAAAGCCATGAAGAGTGCCCTGCAAGAGCTGAACTTAAACATTGTAGAAATGAAGGATGATACTGCCACCTTGGATGGGGGAGATGTACTGTTCACAGGTGCAGGACTGTATTACTTGGCAACATGGAGTACAGTACCATAGTAAATACTGCAGAATACTGGTCTCACTCTTCAGTAACAAAGTGTTCCACCTTAGCATCTTGCAGTAGAAGAAGGGCTTCAAAATATTGCAAGCATCCAAATATCTGGACATTTCGTAACAGTTCCGCTGCAAATTAAATGTGGCTCATTCAGCCTCAAAAGGTTGGAACACTCACAAGTACACCTAATTGGGTTTCTAGACGTTGTTTCCTTTGTCTTCCTCTTATTGGTAAAATTAGTTTCACATGACAAGGCAAAAATGCTAAACGTTTTGCGTCGACCTGAACCCGTTAACTTGAAATTGCTTAGCAGCTACATCTTTTGGCTTTTCAGCATCAAGCGTGCTGTTTGTGTTGTGCTGATGGAAGGCATCCTGATCTTTGCTCTTTCAACTGTGCAGGGAGAGAGTTTTTCATTGGTTTATCCAAGAGGACCAACCAACGTGGGGCAGAAATCCTTGCAGGGGCATTCAAGGTCAGATGGTTTTGCTGGATTTAATTTATTCAGTTCATAGTCAGTCCCTGACCTCTACCTTCAACATGTACAGTTCTGGTGCATATTTCTCAACATTGTTCATGATACTTTTGGCTAAAATAGTTTATTTTCATTTTCATTTTCAAAGAAATTTTCATTTCTTACTCTTTATTCCCAGTATATATCAATTATGATGGCTGTTTTAACTACAATGGCTGTTTTAAACTTCTATTTTTTCACTTTTTGGAATAGTTAGAATGAAGTTGAACAAGCAACTCTACAGTAATTTTTTTAACCTGAAACCTGAAAATGGCCATGATCTGTTTATTTAAAAATAATGTATAATGTACACTAATTGTAGAATTAACAATGTAAAATTTGTTAAATGTAGTACTAGGTGATGGTTCTGGGTACAGAGCAAGGTTGAAGCCCACACACTTGGGCGCATGACAGATGATAGTAGAAAAACTGCAATGGACCAGACCCAAATTTAAATGTTTACTTTACCTGTTTTCCCCCTATTGTCTCTGTTGTTTCCGAAACCATTGATGAAATTTACAATACATTTCACTTTTTATGGATTTCATTAAATGCAAAATGAGATTTTGGTTTTCCTCCATTACTTGCAGCCATGTGTGCAGTAAGATCAAGTAAATCAAGTAAGTTACTGTCATGACATACGAGACGAAAGACTCGAGGACCGATGTTGTGGCGACACAGGAGGGGTTTCATTGAACTCAATGAACAGAGACTGGAAATAAACTGGATTGTGAGGGATCAAAACCATAGGTCTGTAACAAGGGAGGGCACAGGCAATAAGATGGATTGACATCAATGACTGGACTGGGGATGACGAGACAAACAAGTCCTTAAGTACTAACAATGGGCTAACAAGAGACAGCTGGGAGTGATCTCCACATGGAAGTTAGGGAGAAGACGGGGAGGAGACAGGCAGGGATATCAGAGTTACAAAATTACAGCTCTGCCTAAACTCTATTCTTAGCTAATGATTATATGATGTGACATGAGTTCACATGAGGTCTTATATATATAATTTTCTTCTTTTATTACAGAGGTTTATTTAAAGATGTATCATTTATTATAAATCGTTTCACCAAATTTAAAGCAAATTTGCAGGAGTCCTCCTGAAAACCCTTATATTCTTGCAGATGTTTTTTGTTGTTTTTTTTAAGTACAAGTATTATATTAAATCAGATTCATTGCATAAGGTACAGAAATACTATATAACATTAAAGCATTCCTCTAACGCCACTAGACAAGTGGACGTCATTTTGAGACACACTGAGCCATGCCTGAGATTATAAGTGTTATGAATGGGGTTTCTTAATATGCAATTTGGACAGAGCATTCTTGTGTGCCTCATCCAGTAAGATCTTGTGTTGCAGGACTACCCAGTGTCCACATTACCTGTTTTTGAAGGCCTGCACCTGAAGAGTTTCTGCAGCATGGCAGGGCCAGATCTAATTGCATTTGGCTCCAGTGAACCTGCTCAGAAGACATTGAAGGTATAGAGAGAAATTTCCAGCACTTGGCTGACGCTAACATATGCAGATGTTCCCAGACGGGTATCAGAACATGATTTCACTTTTTGTATTGCATCTAAGAGTTGATGTCTGTGTAACATTTAAAATATTTTGCAGGCATGGTGATGTCTATATATAAAAAAGAACAGACGGCAAAGGACACAAGGCTTGGGGTCACTCTAGACAGCACTGCAGACCACCACAGGGCACATACACTATTGGCAGTCTAGAGATACCAGTTAGGCTAACTCAGGGGTCACCAACTCCAGTTCTGGAGGGCTATTATCCAGTAAGTTTTCTATCCTACCTGGCTTCTGATGAGCCACACCTGCTCCTGGTATTTACCTAAGAACTAGTGTGGCTCATCAGAAGCCAGGTAGGATAGAAAAGCTACTGGATAGTAGCTCTCCAGGACCGGAGTTGGTTACCCCTGGGCTAACTGCAGGGCTAGAGTACCTGCAGGAAACCCACAGCTGCCGTGACTGCTGCTGTGCACGGAAAATCCATAGATACCTAATTCTGATATTCAAACCAGAAAGAATTTATGGCCAAAAGTGGTATTGTACAGACAAATTCAAGGTAGTACGTAAAATGGTAAGTTAGGTTAAATGCATTAGACAGATTCACCACAGCGTTTTTTTAAAGAAGGAATGACAGGCCAGAGATATAGGATTCATCTGTGTCCTGATTTTATAATGACTATGAGAGCTTTGTCAGTGCTGCACAGATGGGCAAGACGGGACATACTGTATCCATTTCAAAGGCCATATCAATAACAGGCGAACAATGGTGTGTCCGCTATTATGTCATTCCCTGCTAACACACTTATGTCTGACTGAGTTTATCTGGCCTCTGGCTGTCCTTCTTTGATCTTTACTGATAACTGTAGTGTATTGAATTAGTATAACAGGGATATGATCTACAAGGACAGATATACATTCCCTTGGAAACTTAAATACCAGTTATATATACCTTCATAAAATGGAAGCCAATTTAGATAACTCCCCAACCTCACTAGGTTTTTTGTTAGGAATATTTGACGTTTTACCTTTAAAACTGCAGTCAAAAGATTATGAATTCCGTATTTGTTATGTTAAGAAGTAATCATATGAAATCCCATTTCTATAGAACTAATTAATGTAGTAGTATAGTCTTTCATTCTTCACATGTAGTATATTCTTGAATTTTTCACATGTAGTATAGTCTTTCATTCTTCACATGTAGTATATTCTTGAATTTTTCACATGTAGTATAGTCTTTCATTCTTCACATGTAGTATATTCTTGAATTCTTCACGTGTAGTATAGTCATCCATTCCTCAAATTGTTCACCAGCTACTCATTTGTTTTTGTATTTTGTGTCGAGTGCCAAGGGGACAGTAAGTCATGGGACCGAGCTGTGAGTTATTTCATGGTATACTTGCAGTACCAAAGAGCACTGCTTTTAAAAATATAGTACATACTACAGTGGAAGGACAATACATTTTTACCTTTCTACTTTTATAAATGAAAGAATAAACAAAACCTTGAGGTAAAATGGATGATTGTCTTTTACTGTTTTTACTTCACCACGTGCCAGTCAGTTCCTAAAATCCAGTTACTTTCTCATTTTTTAATGTAGATCTTGCAGCAGACGGGTGATCATCATTATAACACGCTGATGTTGCCTGATGATGCAGCTGCTAACTGTGTGTTCATGAATCTATCTGGAAAAGGACAAGTGTTGCTACACTGTACACCGGAGGAGTACCCAAACAGTGCCAAGGTAACGTTTATCACATTCAAACTTTTTACCCGATAATTCACTTGAAGCAAATGCTAAAAGTATCTTGTAGTTGGGGTTGTACTTCACAGGTTGAGCTCTGGGACCCAGGTCACAGCTTGAACTTGGTTGACTTTGGCAGGAGAAATTTCAGCAAGTAAAATTAGCTTTGTTCTGCTAAGGAAGAGAGTAAATCACCTTGGACTTACTTGGCTGTTTGTTGCAGTGTTTCATACGTCTGTGAGTTATTTTTTACTAGTGATGTAAAGATTGCATTGCTTCTCAAAGATAAGCCAATGTACATAGAATCTGCTCATTCATAACATGAAAAGATGGAAGATCAGGTAGAAACATGAGTCGGAGCAGCCATAGGTGCTTTGTCCTTTTTTATAAAAACAAAAATCTGTCCATCCATTCATCAGTATTCTATATTGTTGGGAGCCTGGATCCTATTCTTAGGAGCACAGGGCATGAGGCAGGGAAAAGAGTAAGCAGTGGTAATTTCATAAGTAATGTGTCTGTTTATTCAGAAATAGCCAGAATATGTAATGAAATGAGCTTCACAGTTTCTGATCATTTGAGGACACTAGAACAGATGCTGTCCACATGCAGCAGAATTACTCTGGTTTTACTTTGTAAAACGGCAAGAAAAAATAGGCAACTTAATTTTGTATTTGTTTAGGCCTGTGAAATGTTTGCTATAATGGTTCTTCCTCAACTGAAAAAAATCACCTAAAAAAATTAATGGTGGGGGAGGGAAAAGATTTTTGAATGTCCAGCATTCTAAGAAGGTAAAATATACAAAAGCTTTAAAGTACACCTTACTCGTTTAGAAAAATATAAATATTCTTTTTTACTTAAGCTAAGGGTCAGTTAAGTCAAAAAATAACAAGCCAAAAATTGTAATAGAGTGCTGTTTTATCCTGATAGCCTCATGGCTTCATTTTCCATGGCATGGGGCCAGTTTGAAGGTTCAAGCATGTCTGGTGGCTGCTGTTCATGCAAAGCATTTTTACTAAGAACCCTCTGGCTGTGTTAAGTTTAGCTATTATATAAGTGCCCTACATTTAACAAATTCAGGTATTGGTTCATAGTGAATTACTTTGTTTGCTGGGGGCTGACAAGATTTAGCAAGCGTGTAACAATGAATTATATCACTGCAGAGGGGTTTTTTTGCTACCCCTAACCAACGTAAAGTTCATATTGATGAAATAAGACCCCAGCTGCAAAGCACAGTCACCCTTTTGGAAGCTGTTTGAGGACATCAGTTTAGTAATGTAATGTTGAGGTCTGATAAAGAGTTTCCTCTTGCCAGTGTCCAAAGTGCTTTATTTTAAGTGCAATAATAGCGACATTGGGACTCCTCACATCATGGGTTTGGAATTTGATTATAGTTATAACTTGTGGACTTACTGCTGTGCAGACCCAGAAATGTGAGGAACTATTCCTTCTTGGAAGAGCGCAAGGAAAACACTACTTCTCATCTGGAGGACCTCCAAACAATGACACATTGGTTTATAAGGATTTTTTTGAGGTGTTGTAACATCTTTCACTTTTGTTAGAGATTAAGACAGATAGAATACCGAGGTTTCTAGATAGACTTTTGCTACTGCTGTCAAGTATTACAATTCTTGTTAAGTCATTTTGACTGTGATTCACGTGTGTTTTTGACTTTAATGTTGTTACACAGACTGACTGCTGGCCTTTTTTTCCAGGTTTTCGAGGGGCTTAAGGACCACCTTCTCTTTCCGGTCCCAAACAGTGAGATGTCCAAAGTGGATGGTGGTCTGTCTTGCTGCTCTGTACTCATCAGCAAGACGGGAAGCTGAATGCGCTCATAGAGATGGCCATGAAAGTCCTGGTTACCGTGGATTACTTATAGGTTTCATAATAACAAAAACCATATTACATACTGAATTCATTCATTAATAGTCCTTGACAGCTGTATTTGCTATTTGCCTCAGTTGTTTGGCACTAAATCAATGTAATAAACACAATGTTTCTAAATCTAACATTTTAAACAGGCAGTACCAGAAATGACGAAATTAGCTAAGCTGCTAAAGGACCAGAAAGCCCATTACACATTCCTAGCTGTGGTCTGAAATTCTATCATATACATTGTCGGTTTTTGTTTAATTTACCTCATCTTGTATTTTTTATGAAACTTTTCAGGTATCTTATGCTGCTCAGTGTAATAAACTGTGCATAACTGAAGCAAACCTGATTTATAATTTGTTCTTGAAAGATTTCAGACTTGCTTAAAAGGAAAATTGGGACATAATCACAGGAAGAAACACATAGAGTTTATAATGCCTGCACATTATACCTTCTGAATTAGCCACCATGATTAAGGTTTGTTAAGTATGTGATAAAGTATTCATGTGAAAATGAAATTCAGTTTGGTGTTTAGTCCTTTCTTATCTCTTGAGTGTTACTAATATCAAGTAAAGTTTTTGTTCTGTCGCATCCATATCCTTGAACATGTCCATAACCCATTTGATTTAATCAGCTATGAAAATTAACATCCACGCATATATATGAGAATGTATATTGAGTGAATTTTATTTATATATATATATATATATATATATATATATATATATTTTTAAGGTCATTTGATGTCATCCTATGATTCATGAGGAGGCACCATTGTTGGATAAGTTGACCGTCATCGCTGGCATTAGAAAGTCGCTTTTACAAGTGTCTCCTGCTTCACGTTGTTCTTGCATGCTACTGTCTTAGAAGTTTTGAGCCTGGAAGCAACCTGCCAGTCAGTGTAGCCTTCTGCCAGCAGAACCAGGATTAAAGCTAGATTTAACAATGCAGATTCTTAAAAATTATGGCGTGGTCTCAATTTTTTTTGTGTGTGTATAGGGTGTGCAAGCGTGAATATTGTATATATTTGTTTTTTCTTCCCCCAAGGGGCCTTGCTTGTCTATAATCAACTTTTACAAACTTGCTGTAGGTAAGCCGTGGAAATATGTTTTTACATATTTTAACATATTGTCATTCAAGAGCAGCTTTTTAGCTTATAAACACCTTTTGTCCTTGTCTGGTAGTTTATGACAATGACATCATACAATCTGGCAAAGATACAAAATGACCAGCAGTAAAAAAAAAAAATGAGGGGGAAAATCATTTTAGACTCGAGAAATAGATATTACGTGAGGTGTTTGGCAGAGGGAATGATGATGACATAATTGCCTTTTATTCGACGGCGAGGTTATGCAGTAAACTGTGGCTCAGATGCTGGCTCAGTGCTTTCGGTCACAGGGCTGGCTAACCACAGTGATTTGTTGCGCTTGTGCACTGTAATCTTGTGCCATTGCGAATAATTAACAGGCAGGGATAATTATGCATTGGAAATCATTAAAATGTAAAAGGTTTAATCCTAAAATTAGTGCTAATGTTATGTTAGTGTATAACAGTGTCTGCCCTGTGTGGCTGCTATTTATTGCAACATATTGGCATTCAGTATACAGGTAGTTCTTACTGTATGAGTTTACATCTTCATGATAATTTTATGAGGCAAAAATAAAGAGATATAAACACACACACACACACA
>JAODJU010000033.1:7472551-7499696 GCA_026776725.1 Gnathonemus echidnorhynchus
ATGTCAAACAGTCCTTTTGACAATCCAACCTTGTCCTGTCCATTTTACATCGTGTTTGTGAGCGATCTCCACCAGCCCAGCATGGGATACATTAAGAAAAAGACCACCACATTCGATGAAAATCAGAGCGACCAAAACTGACTGTGCATGTTACAGTTTTAGCAAAGAAGTATTTTTTGTTTTTCATTTTGATTAAATGTTAGGCTAATTCTACTAATATGTTTGTGTTTCCTTTGTTTACTTAGCAAAAAAAAAAAAAAATTGGCTGGAACCAAAGTTATCATTTGTGTAACATTTCTATGGGAAAATACCTCCTGCTTTACGAGTTTTCCTTAAGTCAAGAACTACCTATAGGCCTATACAGTAGTAGGGTTTCTCAAACTTTCCAGCTATTCATCATTTATCATGCCCTACCTGAGAAATATTTTATTAAAACACATTTTTGTCGATATCAGTTCATATCAATTATTGCTGTGATCTAATTCATTATTTCTATTTACGTTACTGGGCTAAGTCGCTGTATCATGTACGCCTATATAATCCATCCCTTGGTAAATTTAGCCAATCTGGAAATTTTCCCTGGTGGTGATTGGGCAGGAGTCCGTGGAGATTACAGTATATGGACATTACAGTATATGGACATTACAGTCACGTGGCCTAGTGGTTGAAAAATACTGGTTTATGGGTTTTAGATTTAAGCATGTGGTCTTCCATTATTACTCAGTTTTTTCGTTTGACAGTGGCGCCTACTTCACTTGTTTGATTGCATTTATCACTGGAACTGAAAAGACACCATACATTTCCTTATTTCTTATTTTGTCAGTATTCGCCATGCTTATTTTTCCTGTTTATTCAGTTGGTCTGACTGAGTGAACAATTTATGATTATAATATTAAAATATTTTATTATATGAATTTGTATTTATACTTTGTATTCATATTATTCAAATTCATATAACTTTGATCCATCTTAACTGGCATGTTTTGTAAAGTTTAATCAGGCTAAAGATATGTCGTGGCATTTAACTGGTCAATAGATTACAAGTACTACAGGCCTAATCAGTCCTAAATAATAAGAAAGTCCCCTCGCTAGTGAGTACATGACTGTATGGTGTTAGTACTCCCCCTAACGACATTAGTTGGTAAGATTGGGAGATTATCACGCCTGAACTCATTTTTTTCTTCTTAAAATGAAACCCATTACCGGATGATGTGAATTCCAATAAAACTAATTAAAATTTGACTTCTAAGTATAGTTCCATAAGTGAGACCATTCTCGTTTCCACAAAGTTTTTTTTTTTAATATATAAGACCATTGCGAGCATTCAACGGTAGCCTACTTGATTTAATTTTTCCCACATGATGTACTAAAGTCGGTATTCTTTGCCATTAATGTATTTAAGCCTTCCATTTACGGCTTAATTAAAACTTTACATAGTACTTTACCAGTTGTAGGATATTGTAGCTGCAATTAGACGTTAGTCAATATAAATTTTACAAGGGGCGAATTCTTTAAGAAGATTACTTTTAAGATTAGATTATTACGTTTAAGATTAGATTCTTTTTATGTCTACATTTTTGCCTTCTGAGTAAGCTTTACATAATCCTGCCACAAAAAAAAAATGTAAGCCTTTACATATTGAAACCATCTATTTTGCAATTAGATGTTAGAGTTTGAGAATTCTTTCGCAATACTTTTTTGCTTTTAATTTTCTATTCATTGGTTGTCTATAGAAGAGGGAGACATGTGCAATTCAATCTAATTGACAATATTATTATTATGTTTTTCTACTGTTCAGGAGGTAATAAAGTCGTTGCTTAGTACAAAACCTCAGCGAAACATCGCTATGCAAAGAAAAACATTTTTGACCCAATACGCTTACCGTCCTTATCCAACGTCATTACGTAAAACGTATCACTCGAACGTCTTCACGTTCTTTAGCTTAGCTAGGTGGTCTGAGTAATGCCGCAAATTATTCAGTTTTTATTATATACATAACCGGTAGTAAACTGTTTACCGGGGACTGAATACTAAGAATCAAAGAGTACGTTTGACTGTCGCCAGTATGAGTGAAAAGAAGAAAACAGAAAAGGACCCGCTTCATTACTTTATGAGTAATGACGATCTTAGCGGCAGTAGCAGCGACAGTGAGTCCGAAACAGACCGAGAGAAGCTGAAGAGAAAAGGGACCGGGTCCGATCAGCGGGGCAGCGGGGAGGAAGCCCACGGCACGAAGCGAACTGCACTCGGAGCACCTTTACCAAAACCGGACGTTCTCTTTAAGTCCGTGTCCAAGCCTGCGTTTTTATACAATCCTCTGAATAAACACATAGACTGGGAAAGCCGCATTGTGAAGGCACCCGAGGAGGTATGAACGGGAAGCGGCAGTCGCCAGGTTTATGAGGGTGTGCTAGTAGTTAATCGGCCAGTTTGAACATCATGTGGCATTAACTGGATGAATTTAGTCATACCCCTGAGAAGGAATGTGGGTTCCTCAGTAATAATAAAATATAATATGATATTTCTGAGCTCTGGAAGGTATGTGTAAAATGACAAATTTCATCCAAACCAAAAATCGTGACAAAAATAAAATGTTAAATTGTAAATTGGTTGAAGTAAAACGGAATGACGCAGTAGTAACAACAACAATAATAATAGTTATAATAATAGTAATATATAGCAGAAGCTTCACCGTAATTAAATGTGAGATATTTTATGACAGCTGTTGCCTTGCATACAGGGATAACAGTGCAAGTTCCAAAATGACATTTTAGCATTTTAACTCTTCTGCTCTCTCTGGTTGCTTCGCAGCCAGCAAAGGAGTTCAAGGTCTGGAAGACGAATGCAGTGCCGCCCCCACAATCTTACACTCCAGAAGTAAAGAAGACTGCACCACCTGGCATGGACATGGCTATAAAATGGTCCAATGTCTATGAAGATAACGGCGACGATGCCCCACAGCCTGCTGCTGGGAAGGCTATCTTCCTGCCAGAGGAGGAGGCGGTGGATGATCCATGTGATTCAGGTTGTATTTGTTCACTATTCCCACACTTTAGGCACCAGTACCTGGACTCCCTTTACATGGTCTTTAGCTGACAAGAAAATGCTTAGCTCTAATTTATCCAATACAGGGTAATGGTGAGCCTGAAGCCTATCCCAGAGACGCAGGGGATGAGAGGGACGAGGTTGAGGACATCCAGGGCTGGATTCCAGGCCATCACAGGGCACACACTCATACAAGGGCAATTTGGACATTCTAGTTGAGCTGAACCATTTTTGGACTCTGTAGGTGACCTGTGCAAACTCCACACACAGTCAGCGCCAGGAACTTGACACTCAAGTCCTTGTCACATTTCCTTAGAAACGACTGTGTAATGTAGTTATGTTCCTCTTCTAAAGGGGGTGTGGCAGCATGAACATTATGGTATTATTATTTATTGCAAAATTTATTTATGTTTGAAATAAAAACAATATGTTCTGTGTCCACCGAGAAGATAAACGATTCACGTTGCAGTTTTGAGCAATAATGAGTTCATGAAATCAGTAGCGCTGCTCTACATATACATTTAATAATCGTTTAGCATTAACGTGTCTGTGTCCTTAGATGAGGATATGAAGATGGATCCAACCAGGTCCGCAAAGAAGAAGAAAGTGGAAAGCTTTCAACAAAAGGAGAAGAGGAAGCGAGATCTTGGGCAGGCCACGTCGGACAAAAGCTTTGTGGAGGAGGAGAAGAGAATCCTCAGGCAGAACTTCTGTTAGGTGCTACGCTGGTTTAAACTGTGACTGTGACGTGTCTCTCAGGAGAGCAATCCTGCCTCCAGTATCCACTCTTGCATCTTTACGTGGGGGTGTTTGTGTCTGTATATGTATTTTCAATAGTGGAGTGTCAGGTCTTACACTGATTTAAGCAGTGACTGTAGCGTCTTTCCCTGAGAGTTAGTCTGTCACTTGCATCTATGGGTTTCTGTGCTTATGTATATGCAAGAACATATGTGACAGACATTAAAATTCAGGGGCTACTATTTAAGTGGTGGTATTTCATGCATTTTGAAACTTTTTATTTGTTTAATTTTTTTTTCTTTGTGAGACTTAAAGTGATCAGAAGCATTGTGTAATTTGGCTCCTGGCAAATCTAGCATTTAAATATCCACATAACAGCCTGTGGTTTTTTATGTTGAGCTTTGAAAGTGTTGTCCTCATTTTTGTGATACCTGTATAATTTCAGTGTAATTGTTTGCTGGATATTTGTTACATCATTGCATTTTCTGTTTATTGGAATGGAATAATCGTAGTAGTTGTACTGAGCAAGCCCACTAGGTGGTGCTGTTGGACCAGTGCGCGTATCGGTTCTTCAAACTGATTCTGGATCCACACCATGCTTGAGTTAATTCTTGTTAGCATACCGTGGTCACATTGTCTAAAAGGAGTTATTGTTTGGAATGTTTCACTGATGTAAAGTGCTTTCTTATCATTAAATATATTCTGTTTTTTAATACATTGAATTGAATTGAGCAGTGGTCTTCAAGAATCCTTATCCAGTTTTTCATGTTGTACAGCCAATGACACCTTTTTTTAGTATTCACTCCTAATGTAACCATGAACAATGGAGAAGCACAGTGATTTGAAACTGAAATTCAGCCCCATTGTACCACCTGAATTTCAGGCATCAATCACCCAGGAAATATACCCTGCATTATAATAAAGCTTTGCTTCATTAAATTTTGGGATGTTTCTCCTTAGAAGTAAGCAACAAAATATTAATTGTCACATGGTTTTTTATTGTTCTGTTTGAGGTGAACTCCGGGTCTTTGGATTAATATATAATATGGTGAAAATGGAAATACTGCAATAATGTGTGTAAAAAAAATAGTACTGTCATGTAACAAAGTTTAATTATGTAAAAGTAAAAAGTATTTTTTTTCCTGTAATGGTTTCATGATTAAAGGAATTCCTCCCTTATCTGTCATCTTCCTTTCTATGAGAGAGATGTAAATATGCATTTGATAAAATTCCAGTGGTGGTTTTTGTCTGGCCTTGTCTGGTGTTATGGTGGATCCAACATGAGGGCAACAGCTGATTTTTGTCACAATGTACAGGTTGCTTTCCGTTTGATTTATTTTTTGGGTTCCATTTTCCGAAATTTTTCTGGCCCCGGTGTATTTGTTAAGGCCGAAGTCCAGAAAGATGTCAGCTGTAACCTGTCACACTTGAGCTGCCCTCTGAGGCAGTCGTCTTTGAAGTGCAAAAGATTCATAGCGACAGCCAGACGCTGTGCTGAAATCTCTTTGTGTGCATCTGTTCTTGAAATCCTTAAAATCAATACATGCGGCAACAAGCATATATGTGCAAATATGTTAATTAGAAGTATTTTCTAGTCTTTCTAATGATCAATCTTGTCATTTCAAACTCAGAAAGTAATTTCAATTGATGCTAATTAAAAGGGAAAGTAGAAATGCTGTTTTTGAGTCCTGTGGATGTGAATGGCTGCAATGAACATATATAATGTATATTATGATGCATCAGACTACAGGCAGGGTGAACTACATTTTAAGACTTAATAAAATAGGTGTGTACCTTGAAAAATCAAAGTGATGGAAGCAAGTAAATGAGAGTTGCTTGAGACCGTAACGTCGAACAGGGAAAATGCTGTAATATAATGGTTCTTTTTTTCCCATAATGCATGTGTCACTGCAAGTTTTTTTTTTTTTTGAATATATAAGCTATTTACAGGATAGAGTAAAAAACAATAGGTATAAAGAAATTCTTTAAAAATAGTTAATTGGTTTATTGTGTGCGGGAATTAGAAAATGGCATCTGTTATTTAATAGTGAAAGTGTAAGGGAAGGCTTTCTTTTTTTCTGAAGCAGGTGAAGATACAACATCTACTGTAGATAACGCAAGAAAAGAAATATGGCACTGCAGAACAAAAGACATCTCACCCATAACGAGCTCCATCTTAATTTACATCCTAAGGCGGGGAGCCAGTCATCATGCTGGGTGCATTGAAAAGGTAGGGGCCATTAAGCGAGGAGATCGGGTAAACAATAGAGCCACGGCAGCTGTGGCTTGCCTGCAAGATCTCCATGGCACCTTCAATGGGAACCGGTAAGGCAGATGTCTTGGCTTCCCTGCTACAAGGAGGAAGTGACAACTTGATCTTGCTTCCATTAGTGGTGAGTAGGTCTTGGAATGAGCCAAGATTTTCTAAGAGTTTTAAAAATGTTCACCCAGTCCCACAGGCAAATATGCAATATAAATAAAATAATATAAATTAAATAATTCCTTCTGACCACATGCTGTTGCTAATGAGTATAAAAACCATTGTGCTATTTACGATGTTTCCTTGTTCATAATTGCTAGATTATTGGTATTTATTGGCTTTCTTGTAAAAACTAGTAAAAGTGCTTGGTCTTTCTTAGGTTTTCTCTCTATATTCTTGTGCCATGACTAGGTCTACCCAAAACATGCTATTTTGCTGTTTGGTCATGAAGTTCACCCCATGCACTCTGCAGACCTCTTATGAAATGCAGGGTTGCCGTATGCCTTGGAGTCTAACCCAGGACGCACAGGGTGGGGGAAATGGGTGCAAAGTCATTATTACAAAGGCTGAAGAAAATGAAGATAAAAGACCACAAACATGCAAGTATGGCCTTCTTAATCACTTTTTTCTCCTGGGTCGATGGTGCTATGGTGTTGAAAGGAGTTTGGGACACCAAATGAGAATAAGGCCCGTGGCTGTCATAGTAAAATCTCATCCATCCATCTTCAGACCCCTTTCCCCTTTACAGTATAGACACCCCTCATAACCAATAATGAAAATTCAACTATTATTCATGATGTACGTGGAAATGATCATTCTGATTAGGACGTTAAATCTACAGTTGTGGGGGTTTAGGGGCACAGGCCCTCCACAATCTGGAACAACCTCACATAATTTTTTGGTCCCCTTGGTGTCCTTGGTGAGGGAAGCAAAGTAAAAACATATGAGAAACGTGAGATATGAGGATCTCGGTGAGATCATTGCGAGATATCATGCGAAATATCATGCGAGATATCATGCGAGATATCGAGATATCATGTGAGATATCATCGTAAATATGCTTTCCCTGCTCCAACCCAGCATTGTACGTACATTTTATGCATTTATGAGCTACTAAAATGTTTGTGTGTCATCTGCTGGCCTTCGCTTGTCGTCTACAGCTTTCGTAAGACACCCCAAAAAAATCCCATTTAATTTCTTATGCCGACCCCACAATTTATTGAAAACTGCGATGGGGAAAGTTGTGATGCAGTATAAAAATGAGGTGTATAATGACTGTCTCAATAAAACAAAATAAAATAAAGTATAAATTATTTTGCCATGTCCTATGGCACAGATTTCCTAGGAACATTTTACCATAGTATATGTAGAACTTTTGGTAAACCATATGGGTTTTCGAAAAAGAGTAGTGACCATATTCAGGTATTCTGTGTTCAGGTGCAGACATACCTACTCTGAAATTCCAGCATACATACTCTGCTATTTTACTGAAGTACGTTATAATGGAGGGAACGAAGGCTATGATCACAGACCAAATACTCTGCGTGAGACTGCTCCTCACTTTTCACCACCCCCATTTTGCTCAAGGTCTGCTGTCTTTGACCTGTAAATAGATGTTCAGGCGCAGGCTAATCTGCTACTCAAGCACACGCAGGCGTCACGTCTACACAGCTCCGGAGACCATGATGCTTATCTGGGGGTGGCGGAGGGGCATAGGACAGAGGGATAGTTAAAAGTGCGGGGCATGGGCTTGAGATACAAAAGTCTAAACATCAAAGACCCTTCATACTAAATTATGTTGCTTTTGTAAAGTGTTAGAAAAAAAATAAAATTAAAAAAAACAAAAAAATATGGAAAATGAACCTCTCTTTAAGTGAGAGAGACATGAGTTTTAAGAAGTGTAATTTGCTGATATAGCTGTAGTTCTAAAGCCTATAGTATAGTGTTTAGGTCTTAATCTGCATTCTCCGCCCTGCTGACAATAAAGCAACAAGAATCCAGTGGCGTGGGAGCTGCAAAAAAGAGGCAGCTGAGAATCAAACGTCTTCATTCTTTTGTTGTCACACTCACACTTTGTGTTGTGTACATGACTTACTGTGGCGGTATAAAGAAAATTACTGCTTTGAGTTTTTTCTTTTTTTTTCTTTGTTCCCTAATGCTAGTTGTCTTTTCTCCCTCAGGGGTCTCAGAATGTTCGCTCAATGGCTTCATTAACAGGCATGCACTGCACTTAACTCCCTGCCCGACTCCTCGCGGCACCACGCAGCCTCAGCCATGTGAACTTAAATCGCAGGGTGGATATCTTCCCATCTCTAGTTCACCTCTGGCCACGACCCAAGGCCTCTACAATGGGACATCCTATAAATTGCCGAGTCATTCTGACCCTAATATTGTTGAGTGCCACCAGAAAATAGAAGTCACGGCTAGACCTAGATTATATGACAGGTGTTCAACTAGGGCTCTTGTGTAAATGATTTAATTCCCAAGTCAAACTCAAAGTCTTCCAGTGAAACAAGTGGGCAATGTTTACTAATAAATGCGTAATAAAGCCGTTCTAGTAAATATGATACAATAGATACTGCTCTGTCCTCTTCCTGCTGGTACAAATATGCTAAAAACCACAGATACCCAACCTTCAGTTTAAGCCTGACCTTTTGGCTATACAGTATGCATTTAAACAAAGCCATCAGTTCAGGGTGTGATAGGACACTAGCAGCTGTCTTCAAGGAAACAATTAAAGTGGGTTCTCAAGCTGTCAGCGAATATCCCTCATTTGAAGTGTAGGTGTTTACTATCACATCTGTCCAGTTTTCATCATATTTCTTGGTGAGATCCTTTCTGACTTGGCTGTTCATTTACATAAAATCACATTATGTAATGCACATATTAATGTAAAGACAGACACACTTGGTCTGTCTCTCCTTGTCTCTATTGGATTCCACCAGCTCTTAACTTTGTAACATGTGCATAATCACACCTTAGACTTAATTATATCACTCATAGAGGATTTGTCCAAAATGTGATAATCTCTCCAGTAAATCAATCCTTTTCCAGTCATTTTTAATTTAAAACTACTGCTGCTTTCAATGTCATTTCGCCTCCTTTAACAATGTGTGCAATATCACAAAAAACAGCAACATAATTGTGACACTACACATGCGATTGCCAAGACTGAATGCTAATAATATATATTTTTTATCCTGAATCTTGAAATCCTAAAACACAGTGAATGGAATGTCAGTGTAAATAAAGATAAATTATTATTTCTTTTAGAAGACCTTAATTCTGAAATACTGCTTCTTCTGACAGTTTCACACACACACACACACACACACACACACAGAAATTTGGGTAACAATCTTTATATGCTTTGGTTTAGAATAGTCTTTAGATCTCTCTGACCGAAGGAGTTTGGAATGAGACTGTGTTTCTCGGGCACCTGGTGACAGAATCCTGAGAATGATGTTATGTAATCTAATTGAATAGCTGAATAAGATACTGCGAAACACTGGCAGGCAGTTAATTGAGACGTGTTAATAAAGATTCCCGTTATCTCTGGGATTATTTCTTCTCTTGTTTTTAACCAAAGTAGCCTACACAGTGCGCCGACTCAGTGATGCAATCGCGAGTTCACAATTACCGACAAACTGCAAATGAAAATAATAATTCAGATTAATGTAACAGTCACCGCAGAATGTCAAGATCTAACAGTTAATGTACATTTTGCATGAAAACACCTATGAATACAACAAAATATTTTGTGAAAATATTTAAAAATATTTAATCAGATCAGTCTCGTAAAGACTGCGAATCGTAAGAAGCCACGTCTTTCTTCTGTCTTTCATTCTGCGTTTGCGTCTGAATTACGTAAAGGGGCGATTCCATCTTGTATTTACCATTCAATAGAAAGGCTCAAAATACAAGTATTTGAAGTTGTATTTCTCTAAAAAGGTCTCCTTAATGAGCAGATGTGTCATTTTATTGGGTGGCATGGTTAGAATCCGGTTTCCCCTATAAAGTTTTAAAACATGTATCTAGAGGACTGAGCAACTTTAAATTGTCCATATTGTCTTGTGTGTGTGTTCTGAGATGCGCTGGTATCCCATCTACGGTGTCTCCCTGTCCTCTCCCTGTGCTTTCTGTACTTCTCTGTGACCCAATACTGCATAAGCAGCTGGAATATGGATGGCTTCTGTTACAGATGGTAAGTGCTCTTCAATCAGCTGCCTTAATGACTTGTTGCCTATTATGCTTGTTCTAATTGGTTTATTTTTCATTTCTAATAGTAACAAATGGGAACATCCTTGAGGATCAGTTCTAGGGCAGTTTAAAATTTCATGAATATGTTTTCTGAAGGACTACAATAAAACGTTTATGTAGATGATACATGCATCTATATTCTTGTGAAATTTACCACAGTGTGCCTCTTGCTCCCAAAATGTTGAGAAAAAAACATTAACAAAGTTCAAAAATGGAACTGCTAGCTGGGCAAATTGGGGTTTTTTACGATGCTGATGAATTTTCTTATGTCTTTAGTGCTGGACTGGCCTCTCAATTGCCTTGTGTTCTAAGCTGCCTTGGATAGACTCCAAACTGGGACCATATATTGGATAAACAGTATGAAAGATGGAGGAATGGACACTGACCTGCAGCAATGAGATGCAACGCTAATGTTAAAACCTAAAACCTTGTATTTTCCTTTAGCTAGTAGATTTATAACCTTATAAAAAGAACTATTGGTCAATTAAGATTATGTAGATGAAACAGAGCCGTATTGAACTGAGAGAATCACCATCACACAATTTCTGAATAACTATATGATAGTTAAGATGCTGTATACAAAATGTGCACCGGCAGCCAAGAGACTTGACCCTGGGTGAAACATGCAATAAATTACATTTTTGGATAATAATTTTTCAAAAAGTTATGATACCTAATACTGAAATTAGAATGTAATGGCAGACATGTAACATGTAATGTTTCCATGCACTGACACTGTGCTGTTGACAGTCCGGCTAAGTTCATACATGCATGCGTGGTATGTGGCACCAAAACACTACAGCTGTTGAAAATATAATAATTGGAATTTACTTGGGGTTAGGTTGACCTATGAAAGACAGCAGGAGACAAGTTGCAAATAGTTCAGATGCTAGTTCTTCTGTATATAACATCCATAATGTACTTGTTAACCGGTTTCTTTACATCATTTGTCTGGTGGATGCTGCAGCAACATATGTATAGAACTCTCTAGTAAAATTTTCCCATGAACTATAACTATATTATCACTGAAATATAAACTTATTACATGACTCAGTACATTACCTTTTGCTTAATGAAGCTTTAACCTGTTGATTGATTATTTGTGAGTGGCTACATTTACTAGATTATACCATCTGTGCAGACAAACATATCTGTAAAGAGACGGTTTTATATTTTCACTTTATATGTAGCAGTTTGTTTAATCTGTGATATAGGATCTTTATGTATATATTAGACTTACACTAAGTTAATATTAACTGTACTGACTAAATTATCAGCCAATAGTGGTACTTACATCCAGTGACACTATGTCAGTCTATGCCCTTCGATAATATTGGTAACTTGTGTATGCACAATTGCAAATTCACCGTTACTGTCTGGCCTGTCAACTCTCCATGACTAGGTGACATTAGCATGTTGTATGGGAATTCAATATGGCCCTCTATAGGCATCTCAGTAAATTGGTGCTCTGTGAGCTTCAGACAGCCGCTGGCACAGAAATGCCCAAGACGATGCATGACTGCAGCATTTCGTGCACGCGGGACGTGGTCCTGGATCCACATGGATGAATCTGCTACAGGCTTTGTGCAGATACCTCACATACTTCCTTAAGTATGTGGGAAGAGAATGTGGCCCCTGTTTTTACGATGTGACTCTTCCATGGATCTCTAGTACACGACTTCCAAAATTTGACTCTATATGCTGAATCTAAGAAGGATCTTTAGACAAAGAAATCTTCGATTCAGTTTGCTCTCTAGTAAATGATTTCCCCAACTCACTTGTACAAGTTTCGCAGTTATAGTGTAAAAGATTCCTTTAGTCAAACTACTGCCATGTGCTCCTAGTAGAGTCCTCACTGCAGGGTGTAAATACCACATCACTCTTTTCAGATGTTAGCAAAAGCTGTGAGACATGTTTTCTCTAGCTTTTTGTAATTGGCGATACAGACAATGTGTCCTGCAATAAAATTCCCTTATAGCAACTTATCTCTATACTATGGAAGCCCGTTTCCGCCACCGGGGAAAAAAATAAGGTATAAATCCCAAGTCGAAATTTCGACTTAGTTAACTCGTTATTTCGAGATAGTATCTCGAAATTTCGACTTAGTATCTCGAAATACCGAGATAACTAAGTCGAAATTTTGACTTAAATTTTATATTATTTTTTCCCCGGTGGCGGAAACGGGCTTCCATACTATACTAATATTAAAATAAACTACTTAATTATTTATCATACTTATTATAAAATGAGCTTTGAGTAAATACGTAGCATTATTCATAATTTTGACTACTTTAATCAGTATTTCCTACGAGGACCTGAAGCTGAATAAACATCTCACTTTCTTAAATAGAGTGATTCACGGTCAAAGTGAAGCAGAGTAATTACATACTGAAAAACTGCTTTTATTTCCTCGTACAAAGTGGTAGACACTGTAAACAGCTTGCCGTGCGACGGGTCTGTGCTGCGGAAACCTCTTGTTTACAAATGGCAGATTCTTCACGCATTCATAGCAGTGTCAGTGCCAGACTCACGCTGACAACATGCCACATAATACCAACAATTCTGTCCTGCCTGCCCATTCAGGCAGCAGCTTACTGAATAACTCATGCCACTAACTATAGAGATTACTCCAAGCCAAAGCTTGCAATTATCTGAATTAACAGAGAAAGTTTTCAGCCCAAATATATTAATCCAGAATTATTTCCAATTACAATTCCAGTAAAGCAAGCAACTATATTCAACTATATATCCTAAAATGGAAATTGTTGACCGAATTGCATATAGTGTTTATGGAGCCCACCGTTTTATTTATTTTCTTAAACAAACATCAATAATAGAAGTAGGCCTATGAAATAACATATTTAATGTCTTTCTGGCTTTATAGGCTACACTGATAGAAAAAGGTACTAATTTGTACCTTTGAGGGTATATGTCACTGGGGCTGTACTCTTAAGGGTCTGCCAGTTGTAATCTACCTGTATAGATAAATGTGCCTTTTAAAGTATAGAAATGGACTCTGGGGGATATTTTTGTACGATTGGGGGTACTAAACTTTAACAGGGCTGTACCCTTTTCTTACAGTATACAACAACGTTTTATATTTCCCCGTACACCTTTATAACTCGATAAAGCAAATTTTATTTATCTTAAAGCGGCAAAGGCCGACCGATCGCAGCCTGTTTGTAACTGACCCTATTTACACAGTAACTGAGGCGCCGTACAGTAACACAAAAGTGCAGTGTATCCTTTTGTAATAGTCTTGTTAGCAGTATGACATTCGGAAAAGAAATTGCATAAATATCTCAGGTTGACAACAACCCAGTACATGTCTAAAGTTTTTAAATTATAAGAAGCCCGCTAATAACGTTTCAAAACCCCTGAACTCCACCATTTTCCATGCATAAAATAAATTCCAGAAAAGTGACAGCTTGCGACGGACGAAAGAGCAGAATGCGTGCGGCAGCAGCGCGATTAAAGTCCGAGAAGGTGCGCCGTGATGGTGCTTGGGCAACCCGCTTAGCCTTTCACCTCCGCCAGAAAATATTCCAAGTATTTGAACAGCAAGCGAAGAGGGAGAGAAGGAAGGAGAGAGAAGGAGGGGGAGAAGGAGGGGGGAGAGACAGGGGGGCAGAGCAAAGGCAAGAGAGCGGGGGCAGCTCAAAGCGAGCCATGTGTGCGAGGCAGAAAGGAGACGGGGGCGAGCGCTGGTAAGCGATCTAAGCGGAGCGCTGGCCGCCCAGAATGGGACTGATCGCGGACCGCTGCGGGCTTCGCGTCGCAGGACTTACAAAGCGCTTCGCTCGCCGCTGCCCCCTCAAGCGCATCTGCTGAAAGCGGACAGGCGGACGGGGGGCGAACAAGAGAGGAATGGCCGATCCTCTGCGGAGGACCTTACTAGCAAAACTCCGGGGGAAGAAATCCAAGAAAGGGAGCGCAGTTGCCGGATTCAGCCTGTCGGCTAACGGGGGCGGAGAAGGTAAAGACGAACTTTTGCCAAAACGAAAGGAGCAGAAGCAGCGAGCAATAATTATACCTGAGTTAAGTGATATGCCCGACACTATGTGGGGTGAGGCGAGCGTTTTTTACGGGGGATTTAATAATAGCGACATGGGTTTAGTGCGTGAGAATACAATGATTAGCAATGAAGTGTCCCAGTACGGGGCTTTCATGGACATTAGCTTCAGACTGGGGAATGATCGGGCCGGTGAAAACCTAGGAGTTAATGAGGAGCTCCTGGGGGTCCGAGATCAAAGGCAAACTTCGGCAAGGGAGAGCGTCAAAAATGCGGTGGGGTTTAATAGGCATGAGCTTCATTTCGCCGGACAAGTGCGACCCGACTGCTTTGGGAGTCGGGGACAGAATCAGCACGCTGTCCCAGTGCGAAAGTATTCACTTGGGGACTCTATAGGATTTGGGACGTGTGAAAATTACACTGAAAACAGTAAAACGGTGCGTGCAGATTGTAAAGTGACAGGCAGAGACGAAACTTTTTCGAAGAATAAAAGCTGTGAAGATGATTTACGGATCCCCTGCCAGGGAAGGGGTTTTATCGATGCCTTTGTGGTGAGAAACAATGCCGGTATGCGGACAAACGATGTTAATAATGAGACGCAGACCTATCGGTTTCAGGCTCCTGGGGTGTATCAGTTTGATCGTGATGAGGTAGAGGAACACATTTTGATAAGAAATATAGAAAGTTACGGGAGTTCACCTGACCCCACCGGGGAGAATAAGATAAGTTTTCAAAATACTGCGTTTTTCCCCACCGAGCTGCAGATATGCGATGGGAACGATCGTCCCCAGTGCGTTAGAGATGGAGCCCAACGCCATTCGTTAGACAGCGAAGACGATGATTACTATGATAATGAAAATCTGCCTTTTTATGAATCTGAGTCTCAAAGCATTGAAATTAACGATGGAAAAAGTTCTGGTCAGTTTGAAGTCAGAAACTGCGGCAGTGCACTGGAAACTGACAGACTTACGATCCAGTTGAAAGAAGCGTACAATTTACTAATAAATGCAATGCAGGATATCCGTTTTGATTGTCCAGTAGTGGTCAATGGATTCGCTGGCCAGACGAGCGCCTCTAGTCACTCTCAGGACAGTGTTTGTTCACAGTCCTCTGCAAAGGTCATAGATAGTGACGCATGGTCTTCCGGAAAAAACAGTCCTCAGCAGCTGTCAGACACAGATTCTTTAATATTGAATTCAATTAAAACTCATGAGCCATGTTTCAAGATTTCCCTAATCAGCAAGAGCTATGAGAACCTGTCAGCTACAGAAACGAGGCCACTTCTTCAGAGGTCTTTAAGTGATGGTGCAATAGAGTACCCCGTAAGTCTGACATGCACCAAAAGCCTCGCTTCCAAAATTTGTGTTATGCACGACTGTGAGGAATTGGGCATGACGTCTGCAATGGATGGGCATGAGGAAAAGTCAATATGTCATGGGATAAATAGCAATGATCTTATGGAGAATGGCAGTGACGGTCTCCTGAATGAAAGCAGTGGTTCCAATAACAGCCTTACCGGTTCATCTGATTGCGTGGAGACACAGGGCTGCAGACGTGATTTAAACAGGGCCCGGGGGGTCTCTGCTAAGCCCCACGGGGTGACAGTCAACAAGATGCAGGAATGGATGCACAAAGGACGCATGCTGTCCTCGGAGATGAGGCAGCGCCTCACGGGTTCGTCCCCCTGCGTCCATGGCACCTCTAGTCCACAGTCTGGCCATGGGTTTTCAAACAGGACAAAATCCAGCACCCAGACGACCAGCATGCAAGGCAGAAAAAGAGTACCACAACAGTCAGGTAGGCATGTTGCCCAGTGTGGTCAAGGATCCACCTTCTCCTAGACCCATGAATGTTGGCATCCCTCATTAAAGTTCCATCTGTTGTCTCTCCTGGATTGAAAGCAAAGGGATGGACTGATCTCAGCTCTTTGCTGCCCTCATAACCGGTGGTGGGATTTTTCTCCTTCTCACTAATGTAGAGTCATTTAACATTCTTTGGGTGTCTGGTGACAGTTGCCCTCTAGATACAGGTAGATAGATACTAACGCACTCATTTGCCAAAAGTCTGGTGTGGTACGGGTTTTAATCAATATTATTTATTTGTACAGATTGTTGGACTCAATTGTATTTGTATCATGAAACATATCATTTAAAAATGTAAAAGCTATTGAGTTTGCTAAACCTATGAATTAGTAATAGGTGTACATCTTAATAATCTAAGAAAATCCTTGAATATTGAAAATCTCATAATAATCTCAGCACAAGCATACATACATAGAGCCAGAATTGATTTAAAAGGAAAATAAAACATAAAAATGTGTCATTCTAAGGCAGTTCTGTTTTTGGTATTTTACATTACAGTTTGATGTGTACAGCAGATGCACTATGATAGAAAATTGGTTAATATGATTAATAATGTCTAGGAGTTCTGCTTTGCTGTTGAAACTGAGATGCTTTCTCAATATTTGCCACTTTTTCAGGTTCCGAGTGTCTGCTTATGCCAGTTCAGCCTTCAGCTGACTGCTGAAGATGCACTAGATTTGTTGTGTATTGTTGTTTTTTTTTTTGTTTTGTTTTGTTGTGTTCGTCTTGCATGACTGTTTTGCTGTATGTCTTTATGTCCTCCTAGGTGTCTAATGTACATTGATGTGAATGATGCTGGTGTCCGATCCAAGATCAGTTTCCAGCTTGAGTTATCAGCTTCAGGACTGAATAAAATTTATTTATGAATCAGATTGTTAGTTTGATATTTAATTTGTCCTGATTTGTTTTTTGTTTAGTTTATCATTCGATTCATATAGTTTTGAATGAAATACTTTAATTTGATGAGCATGTCGATTTAGGATTTTTGAGGCGTATAAAAACATTTGTAATTAGAATAGAATACTGGCAGCATGTTACGTAAAGCTAGTTCTTTGAAGCGTTAAAATTGCCTGGGAAGATTTTAGGCTGATTTGTTACTTCAGTGCTTCGTCCCAGCTATTTTCTGTTTATTATCCACTGGATGAAACAATGGGTAGAGAAATGCAGCTGAAATCTCTTATGGTTGGACTTTACTCTAAAGAGGTGAATGCATTCCTGTCAACAAGATTTTCTGACTTGCTTGTAAATGACTTAACCGTTATCAACTTCTTGTGATGTACATATTAAACTTGAGTAGCCTAAAAAATGCTGTTGGGTTAGAAAGAAGAAAGTGGAAATTTTTAATATTATATTTTATGCATAAGTACATTTCTGTGGTTGTGTGCTATTTTACTGGAAAAACACACTTCTGAAATTATTTGTAATTCTTCCTTTTTGGGTCCCTGTGCTAAGAAGTATGCGTTGGGTGGATTTATTTTTGTCACAGTGTGATTTAACACTTAGTTTCCCCGTTTGAGTTAAATAAGGTTGTTCGATGACTGACATCACTCAGAACCAATGAAAATTGTGGGGGATGGAGGGCACTTGGGGTGGGGTGGGGGTGGTGATCAGATTTCAGTGGGGGCCAGTGCCACCCTGCATTCCCCACTGGTTCTGCCACTGCTCAGATAATCATTAAGTTGCCCCTAACGCTGAGTTAATATGTTAAGATGATGAGTCACATTGCCTGGTTTGTATGTGGGAAAAAGGAAAGCAACACAAGAAACATGCATATCTAATCTCAAGAGTTTGTTTTCCAGCAGCTGTTGAATTTTTACATAAAATGAACATAAAACGTATAAAAAAAATACAACCCTTCAGCATCAGTGCAAAGGACAGAATGAAAGGAAACTTAATTTCCAGGTGCCTCACACAACTTTAATTAAGTCTATGTGTGAACTTGCTTTGATGGAAATTTTTGTTTTTTTTTTCTCCAAATTGTAGAAGACGAATGCAGTAATACTTAAATAGCACAGATGCTATGCTTTTTGATTAAAATGACTGTTCTGTAAAAAAAAACATCAAATGCTGCTCCTTGTTAAGAGTGGGTGATTTTTTTAATGATATTTATTTATTAATTTATTTAGCAGTCACTTTTATCCAAAGTGACAATTATTTTGAGAACGCTGTCATATGGTTCCTGGCGTATTTTGGGGGGGGGGTCGAGGGCCCCGCTCAGGCGCTCAGCCGTGAAATCAGACTGCTTCCACTGAGATTTTAACCAGCGACCTTCTGGTCATCAGCACGGCATGGTAACTCGCAGAGCCACACAGCACCCCCAGGATGTACTAATACCAAACACACACCTTTGCAGATTGTCTGGCACATACACGAGATAAAGTTAGATTTTTACCAACCTTACTTATGACGAAACTGTTTTAAGAATCCAAACATTACAAGCAAGTTTGCAACAGATGTCACCTTTTTCTGTTACGTTTTTCTTCACTTTCTACTTCAGGAAGCGTTACTGTATTGAATTATCGCAGGGACATGCTGCATTAGTCAGACCGAACATTCTTTCGAATTCTGCATTACCTGGGACATCTGTTGCATTATAATCTCAGGCGTGGGTATGAAAGCCATTTTTTTCCCAAAGTTCAGTATGATGACAGGCAGTCTTCTCATCTTCATAAGTAGGCCCTTTATTAACACCCACAGAATGCTATGCTTGGTAAGTGCGGGAAAGTACAGGAAAAGTACAGGATGTCTACAGTAAAGACTCGAGAGGGACTGCACTCAATGTCCAACTATGCATTGCAATGCTACAAAATGAAGGCAGACTGATTTTTTTTTGCAGAGTAGGTGGATAGGTATTTTTAAAGGTAAGGCTGGTTACTGTCTGTAAGTGTTCATGCAAAAAATAGAACTATGTCCTTATAAATGTTACACATATTAATATTTAGCTTGAACACTTACGTATCACCATTGCAAGTCTTTATTGAAAAAAAAACACACACAGCAACAGTAATATTAGCATGTAATAGCATGCCATTATACCATCTTGAGAATGTGTTGTCTGATGTCTGTATTTCCTGGTTTATTAGAGCTAGATTGTATAGAAGCCTAAATTCCGAAGCGTTTCATCTGATATTACCGTTTCAAAATGACTCCTTGGCAGCTTCAGGGTTTCAAGAAAACGAAGGACCCTTTTTTCCCCCCTGGAAAATATTTCATCATATACATGGTGTTTTAATGTGTATGAATTCAGACCGCAGCCAAAGCAATCGGAATCTTTTATTCATATCAAGCATTAACTTTGAACCGTGTTCAGGTTAAGCAGTCCTTGGAGAAAGATATTTCCCTTTGCCAAGCATCTAATCACAGAAAAACTATTTATAGCTATGGCTGCAATTTTAACAGATTATCACTGATAATGAGCAATGACTGTATAAGACATTTTAATTAGCTTCTATCAGTTTAATGACTTATTGTAAAGAACGATTTTTTTGTGTTCCTGACACCCTGCTCAGGATGAGAGGATATAAGATGGATGGGTGGGTCAAGGAATATTTGTGTTTAGACATGTTTTTATTCAGTTTCTGGAAGTTCTCCTTTCACTGTATTCTTTTTTTTTTAGTTTGCCCCGAGACTCGTGTTCTAAAAAACCACCATAACTGGCTTTAATGGCATATATCTATAATATGTTTTTATTTTTTTACTTTCAGCATGTAAAGTAATCAGTTTCTTTAAGTCTGACCTTATATTAGTGGATATATTTAACTGTAACTGTGAACTGAAATAGAGCAAAAGTTTTGGCACGGTATGATATGTAAACGTGGTGACTTACTCATAGTCACACATTTGTTTATCTTCCTCTGAATGTGAAAAGGAGGAGTGTATGGCAGTAAATCTTTACTGGAATGTTTTGCAGGTGAGAACATGCTCCTGGTATGTTGTGAAAACCTTAGTTTAGAGGTCTTCACTTCCTCTTCAATGATTGTGATGGCAGATCGGCACAGCCAATGCCAAATGAGCCATTTTAATCACATAACGATGAAAATCTGTCGTGTTTTGAATTTTGGAAATGACACCCTGAGCCCTAATTGTGGGTAGGTGTGAGATGTTTGGACAGAGCAGGTAACATGGCCTCTGGCAGTGCTGGAGAATGACTTGTGTTCTGTAGTGGTGGTATTGTTTAATCAGGAAACGCAGTGCTGTTCATGGAGTAAATATTTTTCCTGTGAAATAACTTTATCAGCCAGACATTTTGAAACCTGTCTCCGAGTGGAGAAATTTAAAATAGTAAGAGACTTGTTCTACATCTGTACACACACACACTCGTCACAATATTTACACATCTCTAAAACCACTCTAAAAAAAAAAAAAAAACCCTGATAGTAGGTTATGCGATAAGCAAATGTTTTTTTACTCAGTTGTGCATTAAATGAACTTTGAATCTGAGTGTTTTGCACAGAGTTACATCTTATTTCTTTACTGTATTGGGGGAGAAATATTTAATTTTGTACAGAATGTTAGGCTTTTATGGCACAGACAGGTAACACTTATGCAAATATCTGTTTTAGTCTGTTATGCATGATCTGTAAAATTTGTTTCCGTTAGGAAAAGGAACTAATCATTAACTCAAGGAGGAAGTGATCTTGAAGCGGATATATACCCAAAGAGGCTCTGCTCATGCCTGGCTCAGCCTGTCGGGTGTTTGCCTTTTCTTGCTTACATAATTTTTTTTCTAAAACAGATTATTTATGTTGTCTGAATCTCCTTCACATTTCGAACATCTTGCCTTGTTGACACCCCAATGCAAAGAATAATATTAAGGGTCTACTCTTTCCCCAACATACGTCCTGTATTGTGATACCATCTAGTTAGGGAATCTTATGGCTTTAGTAATTATGATGTTTGTAGACGTGATGATGTTAACACCTTATACTTTTGGAACGCTTGCTAAATATCGGTTGACTTAAATGTGCTATAGGTTGACTTAGCATTTCAGTTTCATGTCCATAAATAAATCATCCATTTTAAGGATTAGATGGCTTCATAAGTATAGTTTAAAAATGATTTAGGCATATTGGCGTCTGTAGCAGACTGCTTTCCTGTCTTGCAGAGACATTAACTTGATATAAATGGGGATATTTAGGCATCCAATTAGGCCCAGATGTAGCATGTGTGAAATGGTGTAATTTGGCCTTTCTGCATTCATTGT
This sequence comes from Gnathonemus echidnorhynchus, assembly GCA_026776725.1. Lineage (NCBI taxonomy): Eukaryota > Metazoa > Chordata > Actinopteri > Osteoglossiformes > Mormyridae > Gnathonemus > Gnathonemus echidnorhynchus. The sequence goes on from JAODJU010000033.1 coordinate 7,493,932, forward strand.
CTTTAAACCTGTCCTTCTGCCACCTTCCTTTTAGCTTTTATTACGAATGTTGACTTCGGAGTTGACACTGCTTCCAGTGCTCGACCCCAGTTGTTTTCGAGTTCACACATTTCCTCAGCCAGGAAGCCATCCCCGCAAAATTGCGCTGGTGAGATGCGCCAGAGCCCTGCAACCTGTAATTGGAAGTTTTTGTTTGGTTAAGATGAAAAGAAACAAAACAAAAACAGGTCCCTGTACGATATTTTTCCAGGCCATCCTGCAAAACATACAGCTCTGACCTATCCTGAGTTCACTGTGATTATTTGTCTGTCAAAATTAAGCTTCTTATTATGGTTTAAAAATGCTTTGAAACAAAAGCCAGTTAGTAACCCTAACAGAAGCTATGCTCAAAATGTGTAACCTCAAAGAATATGGAAAAATTTCTATGTATTATATATGCGAATACAATACTCGAACAATTTTTGTTCACAAAATTATTCATTCTGTAGTTATTTTTTAACATCTATTGTTTAAGACCAAAAGAACATCTTTAGTGTATGAAAAACAGAATAGTACAAGTCACGAGTTAGGTAGCTCAAGAGGGTCTGACTGCTATTATGTTTGTTTTATCGGTAAATTGCTATGTTAGCTCTCTTTATTGATTAATGAATTATATGTTTCATGATACAAATGCAGTGCATGAGGTAAAAAGCATAAAGTACATTTCCAGGCAAATAATATAAAAATTTGTAAATATAAGCTCACGTTAAATAAGATGCATCACAGGGAGAATGGGGTCTCTCTTTGAGTCTGGTTCCTCCCAAGGTTTCTTCCTATGAGGGAGTTTTTCCTTGCCACTGTTGCCTCTGGTTTTACTCTGTGGGGGCTTTGGGCAGGTATATTGTAAAGCACTTTGAGACAATGTTGTTATGAAAATGCTTTATACAAAAATTTTATTGAATAATAATAATTTATATCAGTTTTTTAAATGGGTTGTTTGACTGAAATGCCTTTGCCTGGCTGTTTCTTAATGCTTCTTGCCTTATAATTAATGCTCAAGGTGGGGCTTTAGATCCTAGACCCATGAAATTGATTATTGAGAATAGTCCCTTTCTTGTTTGAAGACTTGAATGGTTTCTCTTTCAGCTCTCATTGAAAACGTCCACAACTCCATCACAGCCACCGTGGAGGTGAGAACCGGCAGACCGAATGAGCCTCCGCTAAACACCATCACTGTGTCCAAGAAACGTAACTGGCTGCAGCAGAGTTCAGTGAAGAGTGCTTCCGGCGAGGATAGCGCGCTGCTAGAGGAGGATGTAGCCCGGGGGGCTAAATCTGCTAGCCCTTTGTCCGAGGCCCACAGGACGAACCTCACAGTTCCATCACTGGGCCTCTGCAAACAGCCATGTCCGCAGCAAGCTCACACCACGGTGAGCCAAGATGAGAGCACCTCCCGGCCCGGGTCCGTAGACCCAGCTGAGGAGAACGACGCAGACGACGAAGGAGAGATCTGGTATAACCCCATTCCCGAGGATGAGGAGCTGGACCTCCCCCGTGACCCGGCGGTACGGCCGCAGGCACCCCCCGGGTCAGAACCGCAGGCCCCCCGGGGCACACCGAACGGCGGGGATGTGGAGAGGATTCGAGGGCCGTCTCCGGCCAGTCCGGAAGGCACAGACGAGTGTCAGGGTGGCCTGGGGAGCGAGGCGGGTCACGGGAACGCCGTACATTCCAGCGAGCCTGCACAGCTGCACAGGCAGAAGGTGCCAGAAGGGAGGCCTATGCCCAGGACTGCAGCCATAGGTACAGTATGACTGCATTCTCACTATTGCCAGTAATAAGAGGAGTCAATTTGCAATAGTCATTCAAGCCATTTTATACCAAAGACCAAATAAGCCATCCATTATAAATAATATAAATTTGTATTAATATGACAAGTTTAGAATACGTCTCATAAATCAATTAGATAATATGTCATGTCTCGCTAGCTTGTCATAAATGCAGTTATGTTAAATACCGAAACAATCACTATATTTATCTATAAGTTTGACTTCAGCTATGTTTTAGAAATTTGGAGAATGTTTGTCACATTATATTGCATGAAGAGATGAACTCCTGTCTATGTTTGTTACAAGGAAACACGTTTTTCTTTTTTTTTTTCCAAAAGAGCAAATTTCCAAAAATCACTCAATCCCCATGACCGTCACTGACCTAAAGTCAAGCTTCCTCATTAAACGTTACAGTGTTGGGAAGCAAAATGCAGTCCTCATGTGATCTGATGCATGCTGCATGCTTTCCATTGACTCGAAACAGTAAATATGTTTTCATAATGTGTAGATTACGGTATTCTAGTTTAGGCTACTACATGATTTATGTTTAATTATTTATTGATTCCTTCATGTATGCTCAAGACTTTTTGTATATCATATTTTGTGTTAAAAATATTACAAGTAAATACTATATTTGATAACTACATTTGAAGAATAATTCACTTTTTGATGTAGTAACAATGCAGGAAGTTCTAATGTATTTTATCTCCATATAAGAGTTGCAAAAAAATATGCAGATGTTATTGCTGATGTAATCAGACATACCAAATGTGTCCTTGGCATGTACTGATAGAGATACAAAGAAAACATATTGATATACCAGTTGATGTTGATTTGTTTTCAGGGAAATATTTATATTTGTCAGATATGTTTAATATAAGCACAAGGAAATTTTTGGCTTTGAATTTTATCACTCTGTAGCTTAAGGCAATAAGGCCAAGCGATTTGTTACATATAAAAAAATTGCATTATTATTATTATTTATTTATTTTAAACTTTCCTACTTAAACATTCTATTGTGGATCATATGTAATTAGATGCATATCCTTTATGAATCTTAAACTACTGTGATGCTGATTTGTTGCTTTGATTTCCAAATTCATTTTGTAAATCCTTGGCAGCGATTAGCATTGTGGTTACTCTTAAAGGCTGAACAGTACAATCAGTAATAATATTTTAGGAAAGCCATTTTACTGTGTAACATGAAGGAGTTTGGGCCAGGTAGAAGTTCTTAGAGTAATCCGCATTTTATGTAATTTGCTTTGCTGTCACGTTGATGGGCTTTGACTGACACGTTACCGGCTCCCTGAAACCATTAAAACATCCATAATCCTTTGGGATGCGATTTGAGCCGTCAGGCTAAATGAAAGTGACGAATGCACAGGCAGAGTGACTGCTGTTCACATTGTTTATTTGGAATGTTATGAGGTTTTATAAACCTGTAGGACTTATACCTGAGCAACGTACAAGTCGTTGCAAAATTTGTATTTTTTACTACATTTAAAGACCTTTAATTAGCATTCCTAAGCATACACAGCAAACATCTTTTCCTTTGCAAGAAAGAGAGCTGATGCACAGGTCTTAATGTGGCTTCTGTTTATTTTTCAATGCGATTATGCGATTATATTATATATTTTTTTATTATGTTTTGTATATGAGGCACCATGTCCTTTTTTTTTTTTTACCACAAAACTGCATTTCCAGTAGAAGGGCAAGGCCATACTTTGACTGGCATGCCTGTCAGAAACCTTGGCTCTACAGAAACCTTGTTCATTCTGGTCCTTGTAAATACTATCAGGGGCTTAATGGCTAATGTTTTGTGTGGGTTATCAGAAGCAGGGTGCCTAGGGGGGTTGGGTCAGGGTTTCATTGAGGAAAACACAGCTCCTAGCCTCTAGCCTAGCAGTCCTGACATACCTTGGGTTGTGTTTCAAGCTTTTGCAAAGGATCGTCGGGTGAGGGAGTTGAGTTTCAAACCGATTTCCTGTTTCCATTTGCGCTGCTGAGTACATGACCTGTCCAGTCATAGTTTCCTGAACTGGTGTTTGGAAAACCAAACAGAGATTCTGAACTCAAAATATATGGAAAGTCAATCAGACGAAGGCTGTGAAAACTCAGCAGTAACCAAAACATCAGTACACTGTGGATACTGTAATCTATTAGTAAACCCCCCACTAACAACTTTTTGTTCTAGGAACGTTTATCGAAGGTTGCAGCTCAGGTATGGAAAAGTTCGGAGTGCCCTGGTGTCTCGAAGCCTTCTTAATACGCTTAGAAGTGTTAAGCGTTAAGAAGGCTTCGAGAAACTGGGCCCTGTTTTCCTGAAGTTCCCAGAACTTATCCCAGTACCACAACTACTACTTAGACTAATAAAATAAATGCAAATGAAGGGCATGATAGCGCAGTGGATAACGTTATTGCTTTATACTTCAAAGTTTATGGGTTTGAGGATGCATGGTGAATTTGTAATTTATGCATATATTGCTATGTATTAAGTAATATTATATATTTTTTTCAACATTAATTCCATTAAAAGCATGTTAAAGTAATAATTTTATCATGCTTACCTTGGCAGAACCTTTGTTAAAATGTAAACTGTGGAAATAACGTTCCCTTAATGTAACAGTAAGAATGTTCTCTACCAACTTTGAGAAGACCTTGACATAACGATAGCTAAAATTTTGGCAACATTCCCTGTTAGCTGGGCTTTAACTTTGGTCCTGCACTGCTCTGTATAAATTTTCAAATTAGCCAAGCAGTTAAGCACTCACTTAAAGAAATTATGTTACTGGAACCATTCTAATCTGTCTAAACTATCCTAGAACTAAAGTTATAGTCAGCCTGAAGAGAAGTGAAAAAGAAAAAAAAACTACACTTTAGTCTGCCAGGACCAGAACCACTACGCTAGACGGCCAGTACCTTAAAATCATGGGTTCCCGAAGTTCCTACCCACAGATGTTATCTGGAATTTTCCGCTGTGCTTGCTCACTGTTACTCGCTTAAATAGCCCACTACTGGGATCTGGGGAGCATATCTCCACCAGCTTCCTCTTTTATAATCTGTGCAAATTGCTGGCAGGAATAGTGAAAAGGAAATATTCATGAAAGAAGGGGTCTAAACATGGCCGTGGTTATTAGGGAATTCTGCAGGACACCCCCTTCCTTGGACGGGGCTGTGCTTTGCAGGACAAGGGGTGCCTTTGTCCCTGGTCTGTGCAGACCCGCAAGCCGGCCCTCCTGCCAGAATAGCTCAGCAGGCACTCTGAAAATAGAGCTGGCCCCTCTGCCAGTCCGTGGCTCTGCGCAGAGCTGCAAAGAAGCAACAGAATCACTCTTTGTTTTAGAAGTACAGAGAAACTGCATCTCCAAACAAAAACTGAAGTGGAATTATACTCAAGTTGCTATTTGAATGAACGTTTGGAAACTCTTTGGCATTTAGTGACGAGATACACCATGGTCAGACAGTTTGAAGGCCACTCGAATCGGCCTAACCTTCACGCAAGACCATGTCATAATTAAAATATTCCATACTGTCGCTGACAGATGAAACACACATTCCTACAAAAATCCACCAGTTCATCAGAGTGAAAAAAGCTTTTTCTCAGGCACTACTTTACTAAATAAACCTTAAACGATATAATGACACACCCTTAGCACCAGAAATCTTTGCACAGCTGTCAGTGAATGATTTAATTTTTTATATGGACTTACTTGGATTGTTGTCAGCAAGGCAAATAAGCCAGTGTCAACAAGGTACAAACTAATCTCACTTTATATTCACAATTAACGATGATGTTAGTTGGCTAGCTATTTAGCTGTCAATGCTAAGTTGTTAAAAGTAGCAATATAAAGTAGGGCTGTCAAAATTTACGGGTTAACGTGGATTAATCCATCATCATGATTAATCTGATTAAAATTTTTAATGCAGTTAACCCATCTGCAGCGCAGAATGACTCAA
>JAODJU010000033.1:7511531-7528723 GCA_026776725.1 Gnathonemus echidnorhynchus
ACAGTTTTTGAGTACGCTAAACATCCAAACACTGACAGTTTTTGAGTACGCTAAACATCCAAACACTTACAGTTTTTGAGTACGCTAAACATCCAAACACTGACAGTTTTTGAGTACGCTAAACATCCAAACACTGACAGTTTTTGAGTACGCTAAACATCCAAACACTTACAGTTTTTCACTGTCAAATCACTGTCTCTGAAGTCAGAGCTGAAGCCTCTTATCACTACAAAGTGAATATCTTCTAATTTTACAGTTACACCATTAAATACATGTCAGTCCTAGAGGTCTCAAGAATTTAACGAGTCATAGAACAGATACACATTTTCTGTGGACAATTAAGTTAATTATGTAACTAATTCCAACTCACCTAAGATGTGCTGCAGTTATAAAACATTATTAACACTCAAGTCACTAGATGGAGACGTTAACCATTAAATAAAATTAATTTCCAGCAAGAAACAGGAAACGGCAAAGTAATTTCAATGTAGATTTTCATAATTTGCTGGTGTTTGCAACCAAAAGGGTGAGGAGTATATTAAACATGCCTGGCAACCCAAAGTATAGTTTTCAAGCTAAATATATACTTCAGGTAGCTTGTTTTCAATCAGCGTATTCTGCAGCAAAAATAACACATAAAATGTCCTCAGTGCCTTGTCTCTGACACTAACGAATGCAGACGTGCTTGCATTCTATCTTGACCTTGTTTCTTGTTTTATAACCTCCACTGAGCATTTTATCTGGCACCCAGTCATAAACTGAAAGGAACCTGCACTGTTCTACCTCTGAAGCTCCGTATCCAAAAACATTTCCAGGTTTATTTTCAGAAGGACACCTAAGCAGTCCCCCCCCCTCCCTAACCACACATTCCATCTATGTTCAGGTTTTTTCCTTCTCTCTCTCTTCCGCACATAGAAATCTCTTGTGTGGCATGGGCAGTTCAGCCCTTACTCCGGTACTATCTGCCCCCTGCCCTTGACACTTCAACCCTGTAAAAACCTCTCGAGATCCAGCACGTATGGGAATGTTTATGTGTGTTTCTATACATGTGCAGGCCTACGTCTCATAAAAATGCTTGGGTTGATGTATTACTAAACCACCTATGAAGATATTTTCATTGCATATTATGAGGTTTAATTATTAAACACAGCAACCAAGTTTTCTTTATACCTATGCTGTAAAACACATTAAAACTACATAAAGTAGATTTATGATGGATTCTTCAGTTAACATTTCATATTATAATCTTTCCAAATCTCATATAGGAAAAATATTAATAATAGAATATTTTCTATTTAGATATAACAGAATCTGTTGTTTCATCTGTGTCTTCTGAGATGGCAAACACAATAATAACTGTAAACTAAACTAAACTGCAAATTTATCATCCACCCATCTAATCCATCCATCCATCCATGCAACTTTTTTAATTTTAGCAATCTTACATGCATTATTTATGTGGGTATTTATAAATACATAAATATACCGATTCTCTGTAAACAAAAAAAAATTCAGCACTGGCACAAATTGCACATAGAAAACAAACTTATGAAGAAAATTGGGCTCCCAAAATGAAAAGAGGGTGTTCTGTTTGTGGAATGAGATGAGAACAGTCCTGGATGCTTTTGAAAGCCCCCAAATTTGGAGCAAACATAAAACAATTCTGGTAGCCAAATGGCAGTGCTCAAGAAACAGCACATAGAAGAAACAAAGAAAATGTACTTTCAATATTGTCATGAGCAACTATTTTAATAATTAAACTAAAAAGTTCTGTGAATCTCAAGCAGTATTTTGTGTTTCCGAGTAAACTAAAAATACACATTTCTATAGATATGCATTTGGTACATGCATTATAATATTATTGCTTAAGTAAGCAGTGTGTGTGGTTTAAATATAAATGGCAGCGGAGAAAGTATAAGCAGCAGAACCTGAGCGGCTGGCTGGCTTACAAAGCTGCTGTTATTCTTTATGCGCCATGGTGTGCAAACCATCCTGTGACTCTCCATCGCTGTACACAGGACAGGCGGCACGTGCTTAGATTCGGAAATAGCTTCTGGCCGGGGATGGAAACCACAGCCTTCTGAAGGGACCCACAAGACAGCTGGACTCGTGGACTGACAACTGCGTGTTTTCATTAGAGCACTGCTTCTTTTTAAAGACATTTATCACAAGAATATACCACAGTTTATACCTTTTTATAAAACTTTATGCTCACTTACAGTATATACCTTTTTGGTTTATAGCTTTATGCTCACTTTTACATATACTATTTAGTCAATAACATTAAATAAAAGACAATTAGTTCTAATTAGGCTAAACACACTAAGTGAATGTTTTCCCCTTATCTATTAATACCAAGGGGGTGGGGGGTGCTGGGGGACTAAGGCTGTAATAATAATATGTATTGGGGGGACGTTGTGAGCCCATCTGAATATTGTGGGGCGATGTGTATATTATATTATACTTACGTATATTATAATTATCGCCTTGATTAATACACTTTTATTGTGTAACACGTGGATTATGAATGAATCTTTTCATGACATATAACATATAATACTTTTTCTGATACTGCATTACTGGACTAATATTGGATTTTGTTGTCCCTATTTCCATTTATTGATCTCTCTAAAAATCTTAGCACTGCCAGTGTTAAACTGGATACTTTTGTTCTCTGTATTGTAAAAGGTAGGCTTTGACAGAAAGGGGTTTCTTTAATTGGAACATGGGCCCCATAAGAGAGACTGACAAAGATTTCGATGTGTCCAAATCCAATCTGCCCACTTCTAATGATCGTAATGCTTACATGTCCCGTGTTGTAACAAAGCTGGATATCTTAAACAGCCTTTATTGGCCCTTTAAAAGTATAATACTGGGTAATAATGAACTTTAGATTCAAGGCACACAATCCAATTTTATGGGAGATTAACTCATCTCCTTACAATTGAAAAGAGAATCTGTTTTCACAGACATCCTGCAGTGCAATTAGATTTTTTACATGAATATAAAGCCCGTACACTTATAATCTCTGTGCTGTTGGTTTTATCCAACGATGCCCTTCAGAAGTACTTGCCATATTAACTGTGTCATTGTCCATGAATGAGGTACAATCAATCAGGAAGACTTATGAATTACCATTTAATTTTTTGTACCACTTTAACTGTAATATTTATGTTAAAATGTCTACATTGAGTCTTAGTAAGTCTTCTTTGAGTAACCCGTATGCAGGGAGTTCATGTTGTCTTCATTGTTTCAGAGCTTTATCTGTTTTTTCCCCTCAGAGTTTCTGGACTTTGTCCATTAGGGCTTTACCTGTTCTCCGATGGCAGTGTTGAGATTCTCCTCCCATTAGACCTGCACTGTTTACACAGGTCAGTACTCTAAAGCGCAAGTTAATCAATGTCACATGCTAATATAGAAAACGACATGATTATTGGCTGCCCCTCTATTATATACAAAGATCCTCTTCTGCATTATCTCTCCAGAACCATTTGAACAAGCAGTCAAGTCTGTCAACCATTAACATATGGCTAAATTAAAGTCACGACGCCAGCAACAAAGAGGCAGCAACATAATCATCACCCATGATTCAACAGGAAATGACATCATTGTATTCTCAGTATTCCACCGATACCTCTAATCTCATTCATATTCTGACAGTTTAGATCAATTATTGAAACGAGCTGGTTTTCAATTGGTGTGAGACATACGCCTTCAGTGTACTGCTCCCTGTCCACGGGAACAGTCACCCAATGCTTCCATACAAACCACATTCTTAAAATTCTCCACACCCTGCCAATGGAATCTTCCCATAAATTAGACATTTGAAATGGTCTATAATACGAATTCAACATGGTCATGCCATACTAAAATACGGTTGAATTTGTTATAGTGTTATCTACACAGTGACATGATACATTTCTGCATGACACATTTTAAAAGAAACTACTATTTGGAACATATTATGAATCTTGTTAGTATTTTTGGTGCCCTTGAGATGTTCATGCACCTATGCATGCTAAAGGTCTGTGCTCATTTTACTTTTTCTTTCTGTTTCAGTACTTTTTCCTGTGAACAGATGCATTAATAAATTATTGCAGAAATATCAGCTACACTTACTTCCCTGGGAGACTGTTTTGGCTACCCCTCTTGAATCAGCTTTCACAATAATTGCAGGTCTTGAACTAGCTTTGTGAGAGAAGCCAAGAACTGTCAGAACTGACAGATTGCTACGTGAACTCAGATCCACCAGATCAACTACATAATTTAATCCAAACTACAGTATGAATGAAAATGAGGGCATTTAAACAGAAGAATTGTCAATAAAAGATGGTCGATAAATAAAATGTTTGTTGTGCTGTTTCTGAATTTGAAATATACAGTTTGTTATTCACTAAAAAGTGATATACTATTCTAAATTATCTAATATGATAATATACAGTATGTTGGTTAGTATGCTACACAAAGTCTGACATTTATGATATGCTATTATATATTATGCTATTCTACATCTTATAACTACAATAGTCAGGCAATGTGTGTAGTTAGTTGCTCAATAGGGCAGCATAACTATTTTAATTCAAAACTTTTCTGTTAAATGTATTTGCTAGATATTTCATAAATGTAGAAAAGGGTACATAAGCAGAATAAAATGTAATGCTCAATGTCACATTTAAGTTTTTCTAAAGATTTGTACCAATACAGAAAAAACATGCACTTTAGAGTGAAAGATAAAATCTGATGCTTTGTTGCAATCCAGGTCAAATTGCCAGGACAAGTATTGTGCATTTGTTCTGTTTGGAACACACAGGCGTGGGGGGGTTGGCCCTAGTAGCGGAGGTGTGAGGCTATAGCAGTGGCTATTGAGCCAGAATGCCCCCCTTTACATGAAACCAGCTCATATTTTCATCTTCTCTCCAGCAAGAAATACCACCACTATGTGAGAGTAACATTCACTGCTGTATAGCTGATAGAGATCAAATGTGATTTCTCTTTGTCTCTGTCTTCACTGTAAGATACATAACCGACGGAATTTAATTTATTGGAGCCATTATCAAACGTTGGATTTGATACCGAAATGAATCAGCGGCTGAATAAAGAAGCAAATCCCAACCAAGATCTCTGGCCTTAAGTGCACTGTGGATGGCATAGAGAGTCTGGTGAGGTAACGTGATGAGAAAAAATAAAGAACCGGATATTTTGGGGTTATTCACATGTGAAAGGAAGAAAATTCTGAATAAACCAATGAGAACTGCAAAGCATAATTAAGCCTAACAGACGGCTTTAAGTTCTGTATCCACAATCCTCTTTGCTCAAAGTACAATTGTTATTAGTATGTATTTAAACTAAATAAATAAATAGAAGAGGGTCTGATTATATGGCTATCATCAACATTCTGCTTTTAAATAGCCCTTTTTGATACAACAACAACAATAATAATAATTTTAATAATTGTTTGTTGCTTGTTATGCAATCTTATTTTTGGGGATTCGGAGTTTACCTCTCTGTCTTATTATGTAAAAATGCAAATTATATCTTTCAAGAGGATGGCATGCAGAATTCTCTGTTCGTACTGAAATGATAAATACAAATTTATTAAATGTAAAAAAGTGGGTGGTTTTTCCAGTGAGACTTGCGTTGTTTTATTACATATTTATATGTGCATATCTGTATGTTTATATAACAGCCTGATGGTTCATGTGATTGAAAAATAAAGGTCCACAGATGACATACTAAGAAGGAATCGGTGAGGGAAGGTTCTTACGCGGTTCCTCCATGTCACACGCCTTCCCCGAAAAGGTTCCGAGTGGCTCTCCTATTGTTCTGCGAGTCTCGGCTGTAATCAGCACCCAGAAAAGCCTTGAGAACTGATGCCAGGAGGCCTTTGTCACGGCTCCTAATGACCTCCTGTCCGGACGTGACATAAATCACGCTGACTTTCACCGGCAAGCTGACAACAGATCCTTGAAGTATTCTGCAGGCACCTGCACCCTACAGTCTCCCCTGAGCTCCTGACAGTGTTCCCTCAGCTTCACTTGGGAAGCATCCCTTCAGTCCTGTTCTTAACATTAGGGGGTAGCGTACACAACCAAAGAGAATTGGTAGTAATATTCTATAAGGCATTATTATATTGTGCATGATGACCTCGTATTATAAATCATCTCCTCTCCATCAAAGCCGACCAATGGGCAAGAGCCCATATTGAAAAACATACATATTATTTTTATGTTGAAATGTGTACTGACTACGTATTGGACCATGCAAACTGTTCATCAAAAATGAAATTCCACTTGCACATCTCCTATTAAAAACCAGTCATTTTGAATTCAAGCACCTGTTGTCTCAGCACAGTTTAATTGTTAATAGCAATAATATAATAATAGCTGAATGGACTATATAACCAATATGTAAATTTAATCTGCTGTGAGTGATTGATAAAGGACCAATGACAGTCCAAGCTCTCCCTGCCTGCTAAACCATTCATTCATACTCATTCCACCGATTTTAAGTTAATTCTAGAATTTTGCACTAGAAAGTTCTAATGTTATTGTAATTTGTGATGTCTCTTTAGAAACAAATGTGCAAATATATTTTCTGTGGTTTAAAAATGTGACAAATGAAGTTCAACTCCTCTATATTTATCAAGACTACTAGCTTTGTTTACAATTTGAAACATATGTTTTCTGTAGATATACGGGCACATGTTCTGCAAACATTTACTATTTAAATTTGTAACTATATTATATAACTGCTATAAAAATGGATAATGTGTGTATATAGTAAAAACAGTAAAACAAACAATGTGACACATACATATGTAGTGATACAATGTAACAACGTAAAAAGTCAGTGAATTGCCTACAGTACTACATAGACTCACGGCACAGGGGAGAAACTCCTCTTATCCGCAGAGTAAAATTGCTGAATGTCCTTCTCGTATAAATAACTGTTTTTTGAAAAGACTTTTTCGCCTTTTGTTTTTAAACTGATTGCGCTGGGAAATACAAGATGACCCTTGACACTGAGTAAAGGCTGCTCTCCCTTCTCACGTGGCTTATATTTCCGAAGCCGTGTTAAGGGGATATACGTATGTAATGTTCTTCTTACAGAAAGAGAGGGCCCCTAACTTTCCCTGAATTACTGCCATTTCCTTAGCCTTGAAAAGAACAATATTCTTCACCTTAGTTCAAGGAGTCTCCTACAAAATTTTTCTTTAATGTTGAATTCTTACAATGTTGCATAGGCCTTAAACATATATTCCATCCATAGCCCTCAACCCTCTGCATTCCTTCCACAATGGTTTCATCTAAAAGGAAATTTTCCCTGAGTAATTACACTTGTGACATTTTCGTATATCTTTCACTCGTTTCGCTCTTCCCTGCCAACACAGAGCTTCTCTTTTACCAGCACTCCCAGATACCCTTTCATTTCCAGCTGTGTCTTGGCAGGTATTAAAGAATACAAAATAACTTGGAATGACCCCAACAATAGCTGGGATCTAATTAAAACAACTCCTCAATATGCTATTTTTTAGAGGACACAGAATGTTTTTGAACATAATTATATTGTTTTACAAACAGTAACAGTTGTTTGCATTCCTTACCTAAGGTTACTTGGACAGACTATGAAGGAAAGAAAAAAATACACGCCATGACCTAAAATCTTGGGGTTGGTAATGTTTTGGAATAGTTTTTTGCACGGAATTACATACATTGATTTGACAGAATCATTGGGTGAGGAATTTAAAAACAAATATCTACCTGGTCACACCTGCAAATGGCATTAGGAATCATAAGCTTTACATTTTATTTGCTACTATTGTTGCCAGTGTCTTGAAATAAACTACGGCCTGTTCTTATTTAAGCGAAGTTGAGTTCACTGTATAATGAAATAAAATAAGTGACATTCTTTTGTCGTCACAGCACTTAACATACACCTAGGGTTAAAAGCAGTTCTACTGGGTATTTAGTATTTTTAGATGCTGAGATCTGTAATTATTTTATCTTTGTTGTTTTAACATGCTTGTGTTAAAATTTAACGATAATTATGGCCAAACAAAATGCTGAATTCAATTAATTTTTATGCGGTATTCTTCCCAGCATATTTGGCTCAAAGTGCTAAACAATAGTTTAACGAGAAAAACATTGCAGACAGCCAAAACAACACTTACTTCCTGTAGAAAAAAATCTTGCAAAAAAAAAAAAAACTCCTACCCAATCCCCCAGCAGACCCACTTTGGAGGAGTCAGAGGTTTCGGTATTAGTTGTAGCTAGAAGCTAAAGCTAATGATGGTAGCTAGTGATGTACAGCAGGTCAGCCAGTGGCACTACACAGACAGTGTGTGTCAAGACCCCAGATCTTCTGACTTATTCTCAACTGACGCTAGCCTTGGTTACAGACAGCATCATGATTTGTATTTTATTTATTTATGAGACACATTTGTTCTTTGAGCAGGGTCAGCCAGTGGAGCAATTGGGATTAAGGGCCTTGCTCAAGGGCCCAACAGTGAAATCATTCTGTCAGCCATGGGATCTGAACCTTATGATCACAGAAATCCTAACCTGGAGCTCCACACTGCCCCCTAGCTTAGGGTATAGATAATAATATTGGGAATATTGGGTCATTAATTATAATGATAAAAAAATAAACCTGTGAAAAGACACACGTGACATGACAGCACACAAACTGATCTGGCATGGTAAATATAAGGTCATACCAAATTTCTTCTGGAATTTTTTGTATATATTTAGTAATTTTTTAGTATAGCATTAGTCTGATAGTTTAGCGTATTTTCATATTCATAGAAGCTTGCCCTCACAATACTCAGGGTATGTTTAACTGCTCAAACCGGGCCTCTAATAAGCCAAATAATAGACTCACATGGATCGAAATCATAATGAATAACTTGAGAGCTCTGAGAGAGATTTCCTGCTGTTTGCAAAATGCATCTCCAGCTCTTCGAATGACTTTACTCTCTTTATATGCAGGGTACACTGTGCACACCTCCATGCTTTCTGTTTGTTTTCTGTGTGCACAGGCTTTTGAAGAGGATTAAATGTAATAAAGATCAGGAGAGGTGAAAACAATGTTTTGACTACCACAAATAAATGCCCTTAGAATTTTATTACTTTTAATCGATTAAAAAGTTTTATTTCATGCCCTATCAGTGGTGGCATGGTGGTCCAGGGGTACAGCCTCAGATCTCAGTGGCTTTGAGCTCAGGTCCTCCCCTTAGGTCTCTGTGTGTAGAGTTTTCACATACTCAGTATGCTCGCCTGGGTTTATGGTATGTTTTGCTGTATCTGTACGTATGACGAAAGAGGCCGAGCTGGAATTAAGCCCAAAACTGTTCTTTATGGTGCAAAACTGCTGACTCACCATGTACAGTGTATTTGACTCTACTGTATAAGGTTGGACCTACTAATATTTTATGACACAAAATTTATTGCAATTTGCAAGTAATAGGTTTCTCTGAATTGCCTATTGTGAGGGTGCCCTGTGACCGATTCGCCTCATTCACCTTATTCACCATCTCATTCACCTCATTCACCATCTCTTCTCATCTTCAGTATATTTGGACAAACAATGAGACAGATGTGGAGGGGTCCTGATTCTGATGGATATACAGCGATGCTGGTGCCTCAGATCCAGCCGGCGATAGTACTTCAGTCGAACCGTGTGTGTGTGTGTTCTGCTCCACTCTGCGGGGAATCGAAAGGACACCTTACCGAGGGCGAGATCCACAGAGTCACGCGTCTTCTTCGCACACGGTGTCTGATGTCCCAGCGGGGCTGTGATGGCGGACGTCTCGGCTAAGTGGTACAGTGGACATGGAACAGCGATGCTCCGCTGATCGTACTGCGGCTGCCACCCTCTATCAGCGCTCCTCTAAAAATGCCTTCTGTCAACTGCAACCGTGGGTTGCTGCTGGCATGGATTTCGGCAAACCCTGGAAGGAAGAAGAGCTTCTCCTGCACTGTTGCAGCTGGTTAAATTTGCTGTGGATTTAAGATGGATCATATAGTTGATTACATCATTTAATGACAATGCAATACAAAGTCATAATAATATAATAACTAAAAATGTTTTCATCTCATTTTGACAAGAAAAAATATATTCTACTCCTAATATATAAAATACATCTAAGCTTAAAAAGGAGATTACCGTTTCATCGATACTATGTTTTAATCTAAGGATATTTTTCATTTCCCGTATTGGCTTAAAGCTGTCTCCTTAATAGCTTCTTTACTTAGTTTGAAATGGGGAAAGCGTCAAATGTGCAACCCGCCTATCTAACGGAAACAGCCAGAGGCAAAGTAATTGACGGTTCCTGGATTATTGTTTGGCAATCGGGATTTTGTTTTTCTGTCGTTTGGTGGGTGTGTGGTTCTTTTTGTTGTTTGTGTTGCAGCTTAGCAATGTGTAGGAAGAAAGAAACAGTGTCCAGGGAGAACACTGGTTAACTTCTGTGCAACTTTTTGACTGTATTTCATGCTGAAACTAATGTCAAATCCTCTTCTCCCATTCAGTCGTGTGAGGAGTCTTGTGAGGACTGCGTGATGTTTGCTCACTTTGACCCCTTTTAATTCCTCTCCATTTCAATTCAGGCTGTTTCTCCCGTTGAAGGATTTTTTCCTGCAGTTTGGTTAGTTACACTGCAGGTGTTAGAGTGTGTAGGATGTTCACAATGTGTGCTATAACCTCTGCAGTGCTAGTGTTGAGTATTCGAAAGGGAATTGCCTTTCTGTGTGTGGGCTTTGCTCCGCATAATATTTATGCCTAAATTTACTTAACTTTACTGCTGCAGCTTAGCCGATGGAGAAAAACAAACATGTTATGATTGTAGAGCAAATTAGGAATTATATATCCCTGCCAATGAAAACATTTCTGCAGTTAATTTACAGTACTGTTTTTTAGGCCATTTGTAGTAATAATTCTTGAATTTAAGAATATCACCATAATGTAGTTTACTTGACTTCGCTAAACTTTTCATCTAATATAACACACACATACACACACATAGACAGTAATTGTGAGAAACATTTTTCACTTTTATTTTTATTTTTTAATCCATAGCATTTCGGTACATATACATTATAATAATTATAGAGTACTTTTCAAAGGTGTACAGTACTGAGGTATGAACTGAATATTTTTTAATAAAAAAATTACCATAAGAATATTTTCATATTTATTTTACCCAAAATGAAAAAGTCCGAGCAGAAAATAATGTTTATTAATGTTATAAGTGAAATGCATTTATAAATGTTGTGTTATGAAGTGAAATGTGAAGTCGTGCTAGGAATTAAATTATTCTGAATGTGTTCAGCTGACATGCAATAACTTTTTATTAAGTTCTGCTTTTACATATTCATGTTTGAGGGAGTTCCAGCCCTAACCTGTCAGTCACTTCCCTTACCTATGAAACCCATAAGGGGTTCAGGTATCTAACTGGCATTGTTTGCTGTTGCAGCAATATGCAACTGCCTGTTGCCATGGATATTGAATAATGTTGCAACGGGAAACATTGTCAAGGTATAAAATAATCCGTTACTCCAACTGGAGGAGCTGTGAGTTTAATTATATATGTTATCTAGGTATTCTACCCAGAATCGATGCATTTCATGTATTTTTATATACAATAAACTGATTTACACGCAGATGCCAGGAAATTGTATCTGGTATCCATTGTTTCCAGGGGCTCCCTGTGACCCTGTACAGGACAAGCGGTATAGAAAATCAGTCTATAAAGTTAAGGAAATGAAGGCAGACCTCGTTCTAAGACAGGGACGGGGAACCTGTTCCATAGAGGGCCGGTGTGGGTGTGGGTTTTTGGAATGTCCTCTCAATCAGCCATTAACAGTGCATCCCCAGGACTGGAGTTGAGAACCACTGTTTTATTATTGGCTGATAGAGAGGTCATCCCAAAAACCCGCATCAACACTGGCCCTCTATGGAACCGGTTCCCCACCGATGTTCTAAGATAAAAATAAATGAATTAATAGTGAAGATGAAGGTATCAGGTATTATTCCAGCCCAATGTAGCACCCTTGCCTTCTGCTCGACACATGGGTTTATTTCTAACTTGCAAACAGTTAACTTTTGGTTACATACTGAAACAATTTATTTATTTTTTTCCCTCTAGTTGCTAAAAAAAACCCAACCTACTTGATCTTAAGTTTCAAATATAAACCATTCACGGTTCCCCTGTGTTTTAAAGCATACAGTGTTTTATGGGCAATTAAATTTTTGGTATATTTATAAATAAAATAAATTTACAGCAGAAAAAAGTGGCTTTGATTTAACTAGAGTTTAGAGAAATTTAGAGTGTAGAAATGAATTACCCCAGTTTTTTATTAATTTGTCTGTATCATAAAAGTGTGATTTTTCTACTATATAAAATTATGCCCTGTTGATTTGATTAGGAGTAAAGCATCCTTTATAAAACATACTGAAAGGCAAACTTGTGAATGTTTCTAGGTGGAAATACTGGTGATACAGTATTCAAGATAGTTAAAAATGTATATTTTATGTCATTTTGTTTTATTTTCGGTGGTGGTTAGTTCTATCGCCCCATACCTTGGGGACCTGGGTTCCATGTGTGTGGAGTTTGATGTTCTCACCATGTTATGGTGGGGTTTCCTCTGGGTACTCTGGTTTCCCCCCACAGTCCAAAAACATGTTGCGGCTAGTTGGAGTAACCAAATTGTCCATAGATGTGCATGTGTGAGTGCGTCCGGGGTTGGGTTGGTGACCTGTCCTGAGTTGTTCCCTGCCTTGCGCCTGTAGTTTTTGGGATAGGATCCGGACCCCCTGTGACCCTGTATAGGACAAGTGGGTACAGAAAATGGATGGATGGATGTTTTGTTCCCTTCCTCATATAGGCTTTGGATACCCATGACCCTACATAGGACAAGTAGGTATTGAAAATGGATGGATGGATGTTTTGTTCCCTTCCTCATATAGGCTTTGGATACTCATGACCCTACATAGGACAAGTAGGTATAGAAAATGGATGGATGGATGGATGGATGTTTTGTTCTACAATAAAAAACACAAACCTCTATCCATTTGCTTCCTAGAGCAAATATTTAAGGAAAGTTAAAGAAAACATGTCTCAACAAATATACAGACCTTCTGACAAATACAGCATGGCCATGACCACGCTATAGTGCTGTGACTCATTGCGTAAGAGCAAAAGTAAGAGAATGAAATTAAAATTTCATTTGATGTGTATATAAAGGAGATGAAGTTGGCATCCAATGGTCCTGGTTCACAGTGGTTCTCACCACTACTTCCTTGCTGGTGTTTGTATTTGCTGTTTTGCTTTTTATTTCTGACAGAAACCCTGAACCACAGCCCAGCTCCTCAGAGACGCATCTCTGCCAATGGCATCCTGTGTGTTTATATTTGTTTACTTTCCTCTGCATCCCCCCCCAAAAAAACCAACAACAGTGGTCCTTTGGCAAAGACGTAGACCTTTTCTTCAGGACAGCCTAGTTTCTCGTATGCCTCTGGGAAAGGAAAGCCTTGAGTATACCCTGACCTCCGCTATCTGTGTCTCCAATCTAATATCCTCCCAGTTCCCATTCTTTCCCGGAATTACATAATTTTTCATCATTAATGAAAATAAATAAATCACTCATGCATGTAAGTCACACCTGTTCAGTATCTGCATATATATGTGCTTTTGTTTTTCACTTCCATTGTTGACAGAAGAAAAATGCTTGCAGACTCATACTACTCAAATGATGGACTTCATAGCAGACATCCCACCTGTGCGGAAAGTTCCGGGAGTCTCCTGCAAATTGACAGCAGCTCCCTGACACCCGCAAATGATGTGCAATGTCCCGGAAATCTGTCGTTGCACTATTCAGCGGTGGTGAAATTAGCCGGCAAGAAGTTTTAGCGCTGCGACCTTGCCCCAAATTTTACCACCACTCTCTGGTCCCAGTCAGCAAATTTTGCCCCCTTCCACCTGCCCCCACCCCAGTCACATATATATATATCCTCCTGAGACCCAAGGAAAAAAGTGTCCTTCAATTGTAGGTTATTTGTCTTTGGAGGAAATAAGACATCTTACAATTTAGATTTTTTCAAATTAATTTTTATTTTTAATTTCACAAACATATTTATAAATATGGAATATGTTTCCTAACGTTAGTGAAAAGATAAATGCAAAAATAAAATGTCCACTACAATGGACATAAATGAATGGGTGGGGTCACACACATGCATACACTCACACACATGCATTACTGTAATACCAGCCAAGCACCCCCGCCCTCCCGGATGCCCCTCATCTGACTCCCTGAAATTAATATCCCTAAGATGGGATGTCTGTCACAGTGCAATTATTTTAATAATTATATCTATGTTATTTGAAAATAAATGATGCTTTATTTGCTTGCTATATAAGTTCAAGAACACAGGACTTCTTTAGCTTTCGCATATCCTGTTTTGCTCCTGACAGAAACACACATACAGGTAAGAAGGAAGCCTGAGTCGGAGCACAGGATCGGCCATTTGCAATCTTGTCTTTTATACGTATTTTAACCAAACGTCTGAAATATATGTGTGTTCAAGAATTGCTACATTTTACATTCTCTGCTTTTTTTTCTTCAGTTAGGCGCTTAAGCATTTTTTTCCCACTTAATAAATAAATTATAAAGTTTGTGGATAACACCTCCACACTATGGAGCAAGCTGGGAAAAGATATCTAAACAAAGAAAGTCAAGTCACACATAGTCTGGCTGTATCTCCACAAATTTTGCTTTGAATTAAAGTTGGACAATTAGCCTTAGAAAAGTAAAACACTGAGATGTGGGAGAGAAGATTATTTTCTTAGTTTAATGCTACATAACATAAGCCATTTGAGCTATTAAACTGTTATACAACAGCTACAGTTCTGACACTGATTATATGTCAGCTACATTTCACCTCATTGTAAAAGGGAGTAATGGAAGTTTCAAATTTCTCTGAATATTGGTGCTTTTGGGTGTCTTCCGGAATTTCTTTTCTTGTTCTTCCTTGGTCTCCTTATCCTTAAGTCAATCGGGACACATTACGAACCACTACCCCGTCTGCCTACATTTTATGGGAAGCTTTTTCTCATTTACTTGACTAAACTTTGTTTTGGTTAGTTTGTGTTTCAGCAGACAGGCGTTCTCAGTGACATTCCAGCTATTATGTCCAAGCCACATGTCAAAACAGTGTGCAAACAAGCTCCGGTGGCAGCGGAGAACCTTGGGTGGGCAAATAGATCACCATTTAGCTCCCTGAGATCTGCAAATACACCGGCTAATCACAGCCAGAGTTAGTGGGTCCATACTAATGCACAAAGTCTAATGCTTAAAAACTATGCTGTTTAAATATTCCTTCATTTAATTTTCTAAATTCGGGGGGATCTGACTTTTACACTGGATTTAAGTTACTTTATATTCATAAACTCCACAAAATGTCATATCATCCAGGTTCCTGCTTTGATTTTATCTGGTTATCTACAGATTTTGAGGAAGGTAATTTACTTTATTAGTATTCTGGGAAGTAAAGGAAAGCACTCTGACTGAAAAAAAAACAACACAAAAATCACACTTCCAATGGAATCTATATAAAGAACAATTGATCAAACTCTGACGAGTGCCAACAAAGTTGTTTTCATGTACCAACTGTATAATGTATTCTAATGTATTATAATGTAAGTAATTTCCCTGCAGGGGCCTAATAAAGTACCGTACCATAACATTGTTTTGGTGCCTAAAATGTTCCTAATACTACAAAGGGAAAAATATATTTTGCCAATGCCTGCTTCTGCTATAATACTAAAAGCTGTATTATGTATACTTGACACATCTGAGATGGGGGTGGACATTACTGATGTGGTTAGTTAGAAACTCGCTTCACGCTGAGATATACGGGCCCGAATAGCAATCTGAATCGTCACCATCTCATTTGTGATTGGGAGGCCCTGGTAATGGGAGCCAATCGTGATTCAGGTGAGAGGGCACTCTGCTGCCCGCTACTTGCTGCTCCTCCACATCTGTCAGGTGCCTGGTGAGCTGAGGCTCTCCTGGGATGTGAGTCGCGTAGCTCCTGGGATGTGAGCTGCATAGCTCTTCCTATTACAGCACAGCCCTCCTAACAAGTGCCAGTTAAGTCACTGGGCGAAAGGAGAGGACATAAAACATAGACCAGCTAAATCAGACCTCCTTTTCCTTCCGGCAAACTCTGAGCCACGAGGCATCTGTGAAATACAGAAATAAAAAAGAAAAGTCAAGCATATAATGTTTTTCAATTATAATTCATATCTAAAAATAATCTTTGTCTCCCCTTTTTGGCTCAAGTTTTCTCCCTACATTACAAGAAATAAAACTTTTTAAAATCAATAGCTTATAAGAAACAAACATTAAATACTTGATAAGTTTTATTTGTTATTTTAATAATTTTGGATGTTGAATGTTAATTTAACTTCAATGAGCAGACACTTTTGTATAAACTGACATATAAATACTAACAGTATTAACATATATCAACATATATTAACACGTGTAACTAGTTCTATAGCTATTCAACAAGTCAAGCCAAAATTGATTGCATATGACCCAGTAGTATTTACACAGCTAGTTACATAAATACATGCACTGATTATCTAGCTATGTTTGTAATCTAACTAGCTAAATAATATATTTTTACAAATATGTAATCCAACTGAAGGTATATTCTTTATTTTACTCTTCTGTAAAGGTGAAAATAAACTGAGCAACATAATATACAGGAGACACAGTTTTCAATAAAAAATAAGATCGTAGCTGTTTCCAAATACTCAGAGAAATGTTAAGTTGTTACCTGATCCTGGGTAAGTTAATGTAACAGTTACAGACCCCAATATACCCAGATGCCAGAGGTGAGGTGGTGACAGCCAGGCATTCCTTAAACAAAGGAGATAAATATCTTATAAACCTAAAAATCCAGTTCATGTAAGACTAGTCTTACTGAGTTTCTTCAAAATGTGTTCAGACGCCTGCCATTTACATTTCTATGCATTATGCAGTAATGTCACCCTCATTTTGGTGATATATTAAACGCATTTCATAAGGCTACATTTCTGAAATTTCTTCCAAACGGCGGGCTCTGTAGTTAATGAGACATCCTTGAAAGCGGAAACATTCTCACTACACCCCCCTAACCCCCCC
>JAODJU010000033.1:7534386-7545696 GCA_026776725.1 Gnathonemus echidnorhynchus
AGCTACAGGGGAACAAAAGAAGCAATTGAATATACAGGAAGTCATTTGGTCCATCAAGACTTGCTCTCCTGCACACAACTGAATTGATGCCAGATCTGCTTACAGGCAACTTTGGCAGTGAATCACTGTAACAAAACACTCCATACAACTGTATTATTGTTCAGCCATTTTTTCCCCTTTACTGATATTATCCAGTACAAAAAAAACTTAATTATTGACCACCCGAGAAAATGTATTTTTTCAGTTTTTTTTTTTTTGGTTTAATGAACAAAAGAAGGCAGTAAACCAGTCAGATAAAAGTCTGCTTAACGTAAAAGAGACCAGAACAGATATATAATACCAATCTTGAGTTCATTTCCATACCTTTAATATATATTTATAAAAAATACTTTAAAATTATAGTCAGATCTTTTCGGAGAATAATGATGTTATTTCAGCAATGGTGTTGTTGCTACAGTATAGAGGTATTGGTATTGGATATTCCTGGCTACCTAAAGTTACTCATTTCCAAGGAAGATACATGTCAAAAATAAAAATACATTTGAAAAAATCTAAATTGTAAGATGACTTATTTCCTCCAAAGACAAATAACCTACAATTGAAAGACACTTTTTCCCTTGGGTCTCAGGAGGTTAAACTTAAGAAAGTCTGTATTACAATATTTCATCTATACTATGGGTAAACCTTTTTCACTTTCAGTACATTATTCAGTACAAATTACATGAGATATTCAACATTTTATTATAAAATAGGCTTTATTTTAATGATTTTGCCCAACTGTAGGCTAATGTTAAAGGCTAGGCTAGGACATGATGTTTGTTAGGTTATATGTACTTTATTAAAATGCATTTTCACAGTACGATATTTCCGCCATATGATAGGTTTATCGGAAAGTAACCCCATCGTAACCTGGAGAGAGTCTGTATATTCCGTAGTTATCAGGATTTGATCTATCAGGCTTTCAGTTTAATTGGCTGTCCTGATTTTTTCTTCTGATCAGTGAAATGTTTTAAAAACAGCTATTTGCCTTCAGCTGTTCCAGCTGTACAGCCCTTGACACAAATAAGAACTGCAGCCCTTGTGTGCAGTCAGCAGCCACTGCTCTCAAACTAAAAAGTTGATATACTGCTATAACCTTAAAAAAAGAAATGTTGATAGTCAAATGAATGCATTGCTCAGTATGCACGTTGCCAGTGAAATGCTTCCTTATCATAATTCTCTTAGAAACTGGAATATATTACTCATTGCAATTGCTAGTTTTTAAAGCAGAGATAGACACCCACACATAGCATCTTATACTGTGATGTGAAGAATCCGTGGCTGGATAATCTGTCTTGTACATTTGGCTTGGTTATTGGCCATGTTTAAAAAAAACAAATGAACAATGTTTAAGGCATTCATTCTGCTCCATTAATGTAACATTACTCACTTATTAAAAGCCAGATACCCCATGCTCTCAAAATTTCACCAGTATAAGTTACAATCTGGGAATTTTCAATAACAAAGTCAGCTGGCTACTTTTAATATTCAGCTGACTTAAAACAATAAATTATATGAGAAACATTTCTGTTTTAACAAGATTATAAGACTTAAGAGGTGAGTAGGATTACCCTGTATTGTCCTTCAAGATTTTCCAGAACCTCAGCCCATCCTTATGCAAAATTCGGACCAATCACTACATGCTACATGCATATATTAAATCTCAGATTCGGTATGTAATTTCATATAATCAAATCAAAGGGGTGGCGCCTTGAATCCCGAACCTGCTATGTGTTTGTTGAGTTTATATGTTCTCTCCATGTTGAGTGGATTCCTCCTTCAGTCCAAATTCATGCAGTTAGGTGAACTGGGGTCTAATTAGCCTGGATGGACTGGCATTCCATTCGCGCTGTTTCCCTGATTCCTGGCCTATGCTGCTTGGAAGAGGCTCTAAGCCCTCACAGCCATAACCAGGGTAAGTGGGTGGATAAAAGATGCAAAATAAATTAATACCATTTTCTCATAACTATTATTCACAAGTTTGGGATTTTGGCATCAGTCATTTCCTTCAAGATATCTGACTGCCTGTCTAATATTAATTATTGAAAAACAAGACATTACAAAGTAAAAAATATCACCAATTTACAAACAACACATTACGAGGCGCATGTCCCATATGCTTTATATACGTGGACTTACTTCATGCTCCCAAAGGAAGCGCGTTTCTGCAGCATCTCAGAGAAGCGGCAGTGTCGTCCCTGTAACACCAGCCACTGAGTGTAAACTTCAGTAAACTTTGCAGCTCTATAGCTTTACATACGTTTAGCAGAAATCCGTTAAAAATGGGGCGAGGAACACAAGGCAAGACCTTGTGTCTCACACAAAGAATAATGCTCTTCGGGGGGTGGGGGGGGGCACACCTGAGTCTGTTGATAAGATTTTTCACTTCCTTCAAATGCATGAAACAGTTTTTCCAAATTTCTCTTCAACAGTGATTCGTTGCCAGGGCTTAGAGCAGTTTTCCATTAAAGTAAATAAAAAATAAGCTAAATTTCCTGACGGAGTTTAAGTCCCTCACATTAAACAGAAACACAGCAGACAGCAAATAAAACGTCAAAGGTTGCTTTAGCAGCTAATTTATACATTTATACATTATTTATGTGAGGCCTGTCTGAGCACTTATCATAACCTAGATTCACAGATATAACTAGCTGGGTTCAAATGTACATATCTATCACCCAAAACTAGTGCCAGTTGTTGTATTTCTATGGCTCAGATCAATCTCTACTTAGTTAAATCTGTACTTAGCCTGTTCACTGTTATTTCTTCGGCATTAGTCTCTGCATGTTGCTTCAGCTTGGCCTGTGCCTGAACTTCAGTTTTCTGATACCCAATTACTAAAACATGCATGTGAAACTTCTTTAATTTTTCATTATTTTTATAGTGTGTAACCAGCTTCACTCATACACTAATGTATAATTCAAACAGAATTCAACACAAACCTCCGTGTCACAGAGTTTCATAGAAGTGTTTTTAGAATAAGACTGAAGAGCTGGTCAGTATGCCCCAGATATCTACATAAATAATTAATATTGCATTGAAACCTTGAATTCACTAATGTAGGTTAGGAATAGGGAATCCAAAGTTTTGAGCTTAAATAAGCTAATAGCATTGGCCTAAAATATTTTGTTATTAAAGACTATAATGGAAATATTTCTGGATACTTTGATACAAATTTTTAACTTTACAATTTTTTACCTTGCTTTATTTTTTCAAATACCCTTCCTGGAAATAGGTACATATAGTAAGTTGGTTGGTGTATAAAATAATGAGGACCCCTCTGAAGATTCTTAATGCTGTTGACTGGTGACGGTCTGAACAAGGTCCCCCATCACAATTCTAAAGGGGGTGGGGGGAGGGAGTCAGATGGGAAAGTTTCCGGTGAGTGATGGGACAGTGGAAACGTTTTGAATTTTGATTATAAATCCAGCCATTCACTTCCTCTCCATCCATTTAGCTCTCGGCCTGAGTAGGCACTGCCTCACTTAATATCCATTGTACTCAGGTACAGAGAACTGAGCTTGACGACCCCATTGCCTGTCATGTCACATGGTTTCCATTCAGGGCCCTTTAAAGCCATCAAGTAGTATTTCTGTAAACCTCTGATTCATTCCAGAGGCCGAAAAAGGTTGCATACTTAATTTTTTTCCTACTTCCTGGAATAATCTTTCATTGCGCACATGTACATCAAAAAGGCATATTAAAGGTCATCTTTCTAACCATTACTCCTAATTGAGCATGAAAGAATGAAAAAGAGGACTGAAATAAAACCCAGTATGAAAGAGCGATGATAATGAGTAGTGCTACTTTTGCTCACCAAGTTCACTAAATACAGTAAGAATATACGGCTTTAGGAAACAAGAAAAAAATGGCTTCCTCTCATAATACACATATTTCATACAAGAAAATAATAAATGGCATGACTGATCAATCCTTAAAATCAATATCTAATTGTAAATGTAATATATAATCAATATGAATAATTAACAGATTGTGGAGTTATTGTGAAACTCACTTGATAGTGATTCAATGTTCTAACAGACATTAACTATTTTTGAGAAAATGCAGTGGTATGTATGACCTGATACATCACTGCCACCCAGAAATCAGTCATATATCCCCGCAATGTGATAAATATCTTTTTTTTTTTTGACATAGTGGGGACCATGTTTTTGGTCCCCTCAAGGAGAAACTCAATTTTATAAAAATGAATGACTGCAATCAAAAAACTAAAAATGTCAAGAGTCTCACACTTTCTTTGGTTACTTATGGTTAAGCTAACCTACATAACCTGACATTTTTAGTTTTAGCTGGGTGGGGTTAAGGTCGTCATGTCATAGAGTTTTCCCCATAGAAATGAATGGAGAGTCCCCACAAAGATATGAGTGTGCGTGTGTGTGTATGTGAAAAGTTTGCCTGTTCTCCTGTTCTTTGCAGGTTTCCTTCTGCAGTCCAAAGATATGCAGATATGCTGCCTGGCATCTCAGTATTATTGTGCCCATAATATACATGCCAGGTGTTGGCATCCGATCCAGGGTGCTCCACTGCCTTTTGCCCTATTCTGCCTGGCACTGAAATAATCCCATGATACTGACCAGAATAAACAGTTGGAAGCTGAACTGATTTAAAAACCAGCCAACATAAATTATTGCCAAATAGAAAAATTTAATTCAGCCACTTAAAGTCATCTGGCTCTTAAAAGCAGGTGAACAATCCCCAGCATAGTGACATTCTCCTACACCGTCAGCTTCTGCAAGCACACTGTCTGTGTCTCTTTTGATATAGATCAGTGTATCTCAACCCGGTCCTTGGGGACCAACAGACGGTCCAGGTTTTTGCTCCCTCCCATCTCCCTGCCAGACAGACCTCATAAATGCTCCTAGGAGCAGGGAGGGAGCAAAAACATGGACCGTCTGTGGGTCCCCAAGGACTGGATTCAGAAACACTAATATATATATATATGATTTGTATATAATATGTGCAACATAGAAATCACATTTTCACAGTTGTGCCAGTATCTAACAATTTATCCGTCCATCATCCAACCAGTAGCAATTCACTGGTTGGGGGGCTGGAGGGGGGGGGATGAATGTTTTTTCAGCCAGCATAAGGCACAAGGCAGGACAACACCCCCACAGCACGGGGGCTACGCCACAGCTAACGAACTCCATCAATTACAAGAAATACATTTTCTCCTACAATCATTCTACAGCAAAGCAAGTTGGCTCAGTATCCATCCCCGCATCCTGGTTCTTCTGTGGCTTTTCAGCTGTGGGCTTTAAATTGGAATTCAGAGCCTCAGCTTGCACTGCCGCTGCTTGAGGACAGTCTGAAAAAAGCAGCAGGATGATTGGTACAGAATAATTACCGTGAGCCCCTGTGAAAATCACACACATGGCCAATTCTAAGGGGAATAAAATAACTGACACAATTTTTAGACTTTAATAAAAGACTCCCAATTTTAAACAACATAAGTGATACAAACTAGACACACTTGCAGCATCTTTTAAGCCAAGGGGGCAAAGAAACATTATTATTATGAGGTTATTTGTATATAATTATTGTAAGGTAGCATAGCTTGCAGCTTTACCCATTTATTTTCATAGATTTTAATTAAATTGAGCAAAACAAAAAGCTGAGAAGCTTCTCTCAGGGTTTTAGTTCCTCAGTCACTTTATCCTTGTTCACTATGTTGCTACACAGGGTCTCAATAGCAGGCTTATAGCTAGATAGGTTTAAGTATAGGATGTTTGCATAAGGATCATATGAACAGGCTCTAGCATTTATGCTTCTCGTTTCATTTCTTTTTCAGATTTCTAAATCACTGCCATTGTGGGAATGTGGAATTTAACATGACCAGCGTTTCATTCTTTGAGAAACACAAATCGGAAAATAATTCGACTGTAAAAATTTGTTTGAGCTAGACTTTATAACACAAAGACAGGGAAGAAATACACGTTCCTCACTAAGTTGAATCAGAAACTTTGTCATCTGTAACAAGAAATTCCCATGTCTGTGACTACTAAACATTAGGAAAACGGCAGCGGGTCATTATCCATCCATCTATCCATCCATCCATCCATCCATCAGACAAGGATCTGTAGCTTATTGCAGGCATCGTTAAGCCCGAGACAGCGTGATACACCATTGTTACATTGTTGGATAGTCAGCTACTCCAGCTTCATCACCGATATAACTTGTGAAATTTTACTGTGATTAGCTAAAGCCCAAGCTTACTTTGCAACAAAATACCAACAAAAAAAGGTTATAACTTTTCATTTGTCATGCTGTCTGCACAATATAACAGCATTTATTTTAACATTTTTTTTTTTTCGGAAATAGCGTGATGTAGTACGTAGATGAGAACAGCTCATTAAAATCTGTGAATTCTACCTGGATAAAGATATAATGAAAACATTAAGCAGACTCTGGACCCCACATGACCCTGCTCTGGATTAGTGGTTAGAAGATGGATAGATGGATGGATTTTATCCCCTAATATTGACCAGGCATTGATATATTTTTATTTTAGCAATGTTTTAGTTGTGATGGACATAGCCTTTAGAGGATATCAAAGCTATGTGTCTCTCCAGAATTCACTTTGTCCCACAAATCACTTTGAACTAGAGTTACCCTCAGTCCCACATAAATACCGGCATTTTTATGTTACTATTGAAAGGACTGCTACAGTGAAGGAATGAGATTATTCTCAATTATCCCCTCAACATGAACCTTTCAAGAAACAAGCAGAGGAAATACCAGCCTTCAGTAATTCACATTCAGTGCTTAGACCAATTTTTATTTCCTCATTTCTGTTGATGTCCTGGGGCATTACGTCTTCTCTTTTTGGCTAAACACGTTCAGATGCACAGATAAATAATAACGTGCTGCTTGGTTTCCGAGAACATTGTCTTACTTATCTTATTATTTCAGTATGTTTTATTCCTTTGGGCGATAATTGCAAATTGTACTCCTGGAGGCCCCTAAACGATTTTTCTGTTTTTCTTCTGCACGTTTTTCGGTGAAAATGAGTTAGCCAGCTGTTTGGAGTCTCACTAAACATTACATACAGTGAGAATCTTTTGCCGCGCTTGTTTTGGATGCATTTCTATCAGGATATACAGTAAATCTTAGCTATACTGAAGGCAGACATTGCTACAGTCATTTATACTTTATGAGTATGGAGCAGTACATTGATAAAGTTCATTGAGTTAAAGTAAAAACAAAATTATTAAGACTTTTAAGTGTAAAGATCTAACACTATATGAACAATGTAAAAAATGTGCCATATGAAGAATATTAATGAGGGGGAGGGTTATTGGTAACAATACAGATTAATGTAACTTTCCTTGCAGTTCTGCCTGATTCCCCTGTTTATATATAATAATGTTATATATAGTGGCGACTGCACAGACATATAGAGCAGGAGTGGGAAGATTTATTTGGGGAATTTCTGTACATAAATATGGGTTGTGGTGACAACGGGTCTGTGGGCGCCAATTCTGGGGGAAGCGCCTGGTTCCCCCCAAAAACAGGTGGGCTTGTTTCCGGGAGCACGGCCGGGATGATCAGGGGCCTACGGACCTCTGGGGGCCGTCGTTCTCCAGCCTGTCTAGTTTTGCCAGCGGAGGAAGCATAAGCAACTTGCTAATCCTTTTCAGTCCTCTGAAGTTTCTCCACAGCACCGGCTTTAAGCTGCGCTAGTGAAAGCAGCTCCTGCCCTGTGGTTGGGGCAATTAGCAGCTGCCAGCAGCGTCCTGTTGGCACTCCTCATGGCCAGCTGTGAGAAACCACGACTGCGGTCGGCTTGCGTGGTGCTGATCGCCCCCTGCTGGTGTGCGGCGGACCCTCCGTGGACAGTTGCATCACAACAGATATATTTGTAAGGCCCGAAAGACGCTTAGAAGTCCTTCCCATCCTCACAGAAAGTATCTTTTTGATTTGTTTAGGCAATTATTTCACCATCCATTGTGTATCCTAGTGTCCCCTTCTTCTCTCTGTCTGAAGAGCACAAAAGCTTCATCGCATTTTCCAAATTCTTCTTGTCACATGGTTCTGTCCTCAAGCTGCACTCGCTCTCCCACGTACTTATTTCTTACTTGTAAATATATCAATTGCCAGGTTACGTGGCTTAATAAGAGAGAGGTACAAGATATTTTTATAAGCAACAATTCATTATGCTTTTATCACTTCTGTTAAACAAAACATAAAAGATAATGAGCTTTAAGAATGAACTGATCCTTCATTAGCCAAAGCACATCGGAAGGCTTCTTTGTTCACGTCCCATCCTGATCTCTATTTGAGACAGAGCGACACAGACATATGAAAACAGAGCTTGGGGTCTGAGTAGAAGGTCAGGCCATTTATCCAGCACTCCTGGGGAATCTTGAGAGTGAAGGGCCTTTGCGCATGGACTCAACAAACATGCGACTATTTTTGACACGGGTGGGACTCAAACCAACAACCATCCGATCATAAGCATAGAGGCTTAGCCTGCTGAGCTGCACATAAAGCATGACATTGCAACTTTTACTGAAAACACATGCGTTTTCAGCAGGGCCATTTTTTAGGTCTTTTCGATTGTAAATGTACTTCTTGAAAGCTGGTATATGTTCCATACTGAGTTATTTAAACTCAAAATTAGTTAGGCAACAGCAACTCAAAATACATTACCAAATAGATTATCTAGATGTAACTTAAACAAATAGACAGTGTTTCCTACTACTTTGGCCAAGCAGATTGCGGGACATGAGTAGCTAATAGAAACACAAGACAGCTATATTTCTCAGGGTCCTCGGCCACAGGGACGCAAAGTCAACAAACAGGAATGGAGTAAAGTAACAAGGTCTAAGGTCAGTGAGGAGTGGAAAGGCCACGGCTTGCTGAACATGCGGGACCTAAGCCAAATAGCATACAAGAGAAGAAAGAAAATGTTTTTGCAAATTGTTTGTTTAAATGTGAAGTGTAAGTGCAAAAGGTGGCAGACCTGCAGACTGAATTCCAAAGGATAACTGAAAATATTTCCTTCCTAAGGAAAATATGCTGCTTACCAGGATTTAAATGTGTCCCATATTACCACCTTTGCATCTATTAACCAGTGCCAGTTAACATTGAATGCACATATTTCATGATATGCATTGAAATACCAGGAACTGCAGGTAGCATACCACAACTACAATTTCCTTTACAATTTACACATTACAATCTTCATATCAGCAGAGGTGGCAAGTTCAGGTCCAGAATGTACAAATCCAGACCAGGTTTCAACCAACCAATTGAGTACTCTGTGAATGTGACTCTTTATGCTCAACTGTTTGGTTGAAACAAAATCCTGGTTTGGATTTTTACTTTCTGGACCTGAACTTTCCACCTCTGCATATCAGCAAGACCATATCGCAACGCCAAAACAGTGCACGGAGTCACACACACACACAAAAAAAAACGTGAATTTATATTGTGTATTAGCAAACGCTATATGGTCAATTGAGCATGTTATGTTGAAGCTCATTGCAGGTTTGTAGCCGCAGATACTTCCATCAGAACGGGGGTGTGGAGCTGAAAGGTTGACCTTAAAGCCAGTTGGAGGTTGAAACATTTCTTCTGTTTGAATTTCCATGTTACAGTATAATAAGGCACTTAACCTCAATTGCTTCTGTAAAAGTTAAAATGAGCTAGGTTTTTGAGCATAGATAATACGCTAGACTGCGGTTACTTTTGATTAATTTAAAGAGGCTGCACTGGGGGGGGGGGGGGAAAGACCCTTAAACAACAAAGGACTGAAATGAGGCTGGGGTCCTATTTCGGAGGCCCGCACAGCGAGTCGGCCTCACGTGGCTGTTCGTTATCACTCCGCCGTCTGTCTGATGTGGTACTGGGACAGAGCGTGTATTTCTGGCTTGAGCAGCCTATCCATCACAACCACCGTAATCCAACATAAAACTAGCACCTGCTCCACAGAGCAGCTGCCCATCGGCACAGCTGTCGAGTGCTAAAGAGAAAGCCTCTATAGAAAGGTCAGAAAGCTTATGGAGACAATTACCTTACTGGTTATGATATATATATTTTAAAAGGGGCCCCTACATAACTGATCTTGTAAGGGCACAGCCTAAGGATACTGTACTTAAATAAATGAACAGCTCAACCAGAAATTATTAAAGCCGACCAATTCAGTAGGAAGCAACAATACCAATATAGAAGTGAGTAGCGAGGTCCCAACTGTCAGGCATTCGTATAAAAAATCTTGGCTAAATATTTGTTAAACAGGTGATACCAACTGTGTGTCTTTGAACGCAAGGCAGATTGGGATTCGAACCCCCCCCCCAAAACCAGCCACCATCAATAGAGGGCACTGTTTGGAAGATGAGCGATACTAGGATACATTTAAGAAACTTCGACATGCTGCAAAGCTACTTCGCAGCAGCTTACTACAGTATTTTACGATGAGCAGAATTAGCAAAGTAATAAAACAAAATTATGAATGCAATTTGACCAGGATATATGGGTGAATGAATAGAAAAATGAATTAAAAGGTCTTTATGCCTTTAAAAATGCAAGGTGACAGTTTCTGAAAAGGCTTTCAGTTCCAACCACTATTAAATTGCTGTTCAAACATATTCAGTTTTCACATTTGCCTTTTTCATCCCTGCTTGTTTTTCCATTTAATTAAAATTTTGATTTTGAGTTCAATTTTCAAAACATGAGATGGCACGACGAAGATAGCGTCAGAGCAGTTGTTTATTAAGTCACCATAACTATCATAATTGAATAATTGAGGAAGCCCCCCCCCTTCCCTCAGAACTATGGGCCAGCTGGCATACTGGGAACTGGGCTGATTGCTTCGGCATCTCGAAAGAAATTGAAAGGAAAATGTAATAACCCACAATGAGGACTGTTAAGAAGAGCCTTTAAATTGCAAAGTAAGTGATACTGAAGTGATTACATAGCAAATGATTACACATCAGTGAAAGCCTCACGATTGTAATCCCAGCCGTCACATTTGTTTCTCCTGATTCATTCTAGTCAACATCTCTACCACCTTAGAGGTTTAGTTTTGTTTTATTTTCAAAGCCTCACAATGATGGATTGAATTGACCCTCGAAATCACAAGTAAATGTGAAAGGACCTGTTCACACCGGCTGGCATTTGTGAGTAACTAATGAATCATTTGATTCACCCCAGACACTCCCATTTCCTTTTGATTCTATCTATCTATCTATCTATCTATCTATCTATCTATCTATCTATCTATCTATCTATCTATCTATCTATCTA
>JAODJU010000033.1:7551552-7562153 GCA_026776725.1 Gnathonemus echidnorhynchus
CCCCTTGTTATTCCCTACCAGGTGCCGGTACTCCCCTTGTTATTCCCTACCAGGTGCCGGTACTCCCCTTGTTATTCAGTACCAGGTGCCGGTACTCCCGTTGTTATTCGACTCCCCTTGTTATTCAGTACCAGGTGCCGGTACTCCCCTTGTTATTCAGTACCAGGTGCCGGTATTCCCCTTGTTATTCCCTACCAGGTGCCGGTACTCCCCTTGTTATTCCTGTTGTTGTACCTACTGTAAAAGCTAAACAATGTTAAGTCTGAAGAAACAATATCTTTGCCAGAAATATTTGGATGTATCAAGTGACGATGGTACAATGAAAATCATGCTTTTCATACCCCTCAAAGGATGAAGGAACAATGGAAAAACATAGCCTACTGTTACACCTTTTACAAGAAATTGTAATAAATACAATAAATGATGCAATAAATACAATTGCACCATGTGTAATGAAAAAAAATGTTTAAAAATATAAAATGATAAAATACGATGTTACTATCTTGATAACGCACCCTTAAAATAAAATACTGTGCCATTGACTTTAGACAAGGTTGGTCAAAAGTACAATCACTTTCTGCTGCCTTAAAATGCCAGTATGCCAGCAATGCACGTGACTCCGCCTCATTTTAAGA
Source organism: Gnathonemus echidnorhynchus (assembly GCA_026776725.1). Classification (NCBI taxonomy): domain Eukaryota; kingdom Metazoa; phylum Chordata; class Actinopteri; order Osteoglossiformes; family Mormyridae; genus Gnathonemus; species Gnathonemus echidnorhynchus. The sequence goes on from JAODJU010000033.1 coordinate 7,552,188, forward strand.
CCGACACGCCCACAGGTGCTGACATGGGCACGAGTACATTTGCTATTTGAACAACGTGGGCTCTGGATGGGAAAATGACAGCTGCATTGGGCTCATGCTAGCAGAGATACTCGCGTTGTGTCTGGTTCCAGTTTACACCAGGTGTAAAACTGGGCATTATATGTTTTATTGTTGGAAATACTTATGTTTGTAAATATTTATCCTTGTCTCATCAATACAACAATTTTGTTCAGGTTTGTTCAGGAAAACAATTTGACTTCTGCCAGCATTATGTTTTGACATTTAGGCTTTAAACTTTATCCTGTCTGTATCTCCCCTGTTAATCTGATATTTCCAAAGACCATTGAATTCATAAACTGTACAGCATACAGCTACGTAGTTTTTAAATTCATCCGAAATTTTCCTAAATATGTCTCATCTATCCCAGGAATCAGTACCTAATACTCTCTCCATGCGATTCAGCTGGAGAATTTGTGGCATTCCAAGATATATATCCAAGCTTGCCTATTGCAATCATATACATTCACAGATTTATTTGCCCAATGAACTTTTCACCCCATGTGCACATGGAAAACCCACACTAAAATGTGTGCAGAGGTTAGAGAAAGACAGAGCATTTTCTTTCCTTGAGCCCAATGGTGACAAGCTATACTTTTCAATGTTTCACTACATCGCTGCAGCTTATATTCTGTTTTTGATGGCAGATCAAAGCCTGACAATACCCTTTCCCTCTTCCCCAGAGCCAAACTTAACTAATCTGTAAGACAGTGGTCTCTGATTTTGTTGCATTATTATCTACTTTTCATACCGCTTGCTGCGCCCAGACAGTTGTGACTCACAGCAGATCTAAACCAGATTTCTGCTGCCCATAAAAGTCAACCCACTCGGCCCGTTTTAACCGGGCTTCTTGCTGCCGCTACTTTTAATAGGCGCGACGGAACTTCGCAAGGTATTTCAAAGGACAGTTACCATCATTAAGACACAATGACAGAGTACCGAAGGGGCGTGCTGCGTGTGGAAGGGGAAGGGGGGGGGGCGGGAGGGAGAGTGCGACCCATCTCCGCCGCAGACCGCTCCGCCGCAACCTGAAAGCTACAATCTTGGCCTTCGTTGATGAAAGGACAGCGGAAAGTCAGGGGGATTTTCTGCATTCACGCTGCTTTAAAAGACATGGGCATGAGTCAGCTAGAAGTCTACGGGTTCCTGGGGTCGCCTCCAGTAATGCATTTTAATTGAAAGCCATGCATACGCATCTCAGCTGGCGGCTGCACTCAACCAATATTTAAACACAGCCTAAACAAGGTATGTCCTGTCATTATAATGGCAGGAGCCCCCCCTTTGCTACCCCGTACACCTCTGCTCCTCTCTTCTTTGAGGAGATCTGGGCCAGCTCCAACTCACGGTATCCCCATGAAGAAAAAAAAAAAAAAAACTTGCTTAATTAACAAAGGAAGCCATCTGAACACATCTCTGCCATTTATTGGGAAATCAAAGAGTCGGAATCTGGGACAAGCGGAGTAATGTCAGGTCTGTTTCGGTGACAAGAGACATAGATGGACCCAGAAAGGACGAGGAGGCCCTGGGTTTTTTCATTCTGAAAACTCGTAAAATAATGACATGGTTGCTGACATCTGTTTTCAGTTGCCATTGTTTGCTGAAGTTACAGGTGTGGAGCATTAAGGTTCCCCCCCCCCCCCGCTATTTTGGCTCGTTGCGTGTCTCTTGGAAATTTTGTGACCACTCAGTGACTCTCTTAATACAAGGTTTGAAAATGTCACAGGCTGAACAGACCAACGTCAGAGCATTTCTCCTGTGTTCGGTTTTGAATTCCTTCCACTGTTTTGCATCAATTTTTGCATCCCCTTATGCATAATATGATGTGCACTTCCATGGTGGTGCGGTGGTTGGCATAGTCACTTCACCCCACTGTAGACCAGGGTTCGAGTGACCGCTCTGGCTCTACATGTGTGCTGTTCACTTGTTCACCCTGTCATTGTGAGGATTCCTATGGGTTCTCCAGTTTCCCCCCACAGTCCAAAACCCATGCTACGATGAATTGGAAATGCATGGACATATGGGTATGGAAAATGGATGGTAACTTTGAGTGTCCTGCAATTTCCAGCCTTGTGCCCATTGCTTCTGAGATAGGACCTGTGACCCTACATAAGACAACTCTATGAATGGATGGGTTTCAATTACCAAAATGGTTGTAAATGTGTTTTTTTTACTTGCTATTTTGAAGGTCTTGCTAAAATTGTTTGATTATTGCAGTGAACATATATCTGCCCAAATCCAAGAAGTATTATGCGAAACTAGTTTAAACACTTATTTATTGGTGACATAGAAGGTCTTGGGGGACATTTCAGTGTGCCTGTAAATGAGACTCAAATGCCCTTTGCTAGTCAACCTCAAACATTTTCCACTTTAAGTCATGCAGCTAGACGTGATATGTGATGACAGTTTCATTACTGATGAGACCAGCAACTGGTTTAGTGTCATAATCAGGCTTAGATTTCTGTATTTTAAAGGGTGATGAATCCATCTACAATCCTACCACTATGTTCAAGAAAAAAAAGTAACCGCACAAACAAACTGAATTTCAGCAAATTTTCCACCAATGAGACAAACAGAATCAACCTGCCTCCCTATTTTGATTTCCACTTAAATTGTCTTTCATTCATCCTTAAAATTGTTAGTGTCTTTGCACTCCTGTTTCAGTGCTGGAATGGCTGTTTTATTGCAATTATATTTTGCTTATTTTATATGTTTTGACTTTCATACTAGCTACTACTAGCATTCATAATGCATTACAAATCATCCATAACGCATGATAATGCTCAATATAGGAATTAATAAAGCATTATAGCATCTTCTGTTAACAGTCATAAGGCATTATAGTGTTGATTATAATACTATATGCTCCATCATCATAAATGCTAATAACCATTCTACCAATTCTTCATAAAACATTATAAAACTTTATACAGTACCTTACTTGTTTTGTTATCAAAAAGGTTATACTGCGACAAAATGCATTCATAACAGTTCATTGTCTGTTTCAAGTAAAATAAGGATGCATTCATATCTATAATGATGGTATCTATAATGATGGTATCTATAATGATGGTATCTATAATGCATTGCAGATGACAGCTTCATAGAAAGTGTAACCTTTTATTCATATACAGTGTATGAATGGACGTATTGGGACACGCCTCTTAATCATTGAATTCAGACCCATTGCCACAGGTGTATAAAATCAAGCCTCTAGCCATACAGTCAGGTTTACAAACATTTGTGACTGAATGGGTCATTCTGAAGAGCTCAGTGAATTCAAGCATGGTACCGTCATAGGATGCCACCTTTGCCAGTTTGTCTGTTTGTGAAATTTCTCCCCTGCTAGAAATTCCACAGTCAGTTCTAAGTGGTATTATTGCAAAGTGGAAACATTTAGGAACAACAGAAACTCAGCCACGAAGTGGCAGACCGTGTAAAGTAGCGGAGCGGAGTCACCAAGCGCTGAGGTGCATAGCGTGTAAAAGTCACCAGTGTTCTGTTGACTCCATAACTGCAGTTCCAAACTTCCTCTGGCATTAGCCCCAGCACACTAACTGTATGCCAGTACGTATGGAATGGGCTTCCATGGCCGAGCAGCTGCACGCAAGCCTCACATCACCAAGTGCAGTGCCAAGCATCAGATGGAGTGGCGTAAAGAATGCCACCACTGGACTCTGGGGCAGTGGAAACATGTTCTTTGGAGTGCCGAATCACGCTTCTCTGCTTGGCAGTCCGATGGATGAGTCTGGGCCTGTCAGATGCCAGGAGAACGTTACCTGCCTGACTGCACTGTGCCAACTGTAAAGTTTGGTGGAGGAGGGATAATGGCATGGGGTTGTTTTTCAGGGGTTAGGCTAGACCCCGTAGTTCCAGTGAAGGGAACTCTGCTTCAGCATACCAAGACATTCTGCCCAATTCTATGCTTCCGACTTTGTAGGAACAGTTTGAGGAAGGCCCTTTTCTGTTCCAGCATGAATGTGCCCCAGTGCATAATGCGAGGTCCATAAAGACATGTTTGGGTGAGTTTGGTGTAAAAGAAATTCACCGGCTCACACAGAGCGCTGACCTCAACCCCACCCGACACCTTTGGGATGAACTAAAATGGAGATTGCGAGCCAATCCATCACATCCAACATCAGTGCCTGACCTCACGAATGCTCTTCTGGATAAACGGGCAAAAATTCCCATAGACACACTCCAAAATCTGGTGGAAAACCTTCTCAGAAGAATGACAGCTGTTATAGCTGCAAAGGGGGCACCAGCTTTGTCATAAAAGTTCCTGTAAGTGAAATGGCCAGGTGTCCCAATTCTTTTGTCCATATAGTGTGTGTGTGTGTGTGTATATATATATATATATATCCTAGTCTTGGAAAAAACAAAGAAGAAATTCTGTATTTCTAGAAGAATTTTAGAAGGTCAAAGACAATAAAGCAGGTTGTCATTCCTACTTGTACAAAGAGTATTTATCAATGACCCTGACCAGGGTAAACACCTAGATGAAAGATATGCTCCAGAATTCTGTGGGGGATGTGTAGCAGTACCTTATATGGTGTTTATGGTGTTTTAAAAAAATCATATTGTTTCCCTGACCTTTTATCGTAATTTTTTTTTATTTTCCTAGTCACTTCCCACCCGAGTGACCAGTGTAAACAGTGCTGGTATCCAATGCACTCCCATCTCTCAGCAGGGGAGCAGATTCATTTAGCTGCCTGGCTCTTGAGCATGATTGGTTCGAGTATTAAAATCTTGCTCCAACATCTAAAATGCATTCAAAATACTGGTGGCTGGCTTCCCCTTGTGTTGATTCATGCTGTGCCCCTTCAGAAGAAATGAGAAAAAAACTGTATGGTATAATAGTAAATGTCAGCCTCTCTCCATGTGTACAGATGGCAAGTTGTAACCTTCTGCTATTGGAAACAGCTTAATATTCTTAATTGTTGTGTAATTATACTACACTGAAGGCTACATTTAACCGCAAGAAAAAACATTTGAGACACTTTTTGAAGCATGCCATACTGTTTAAATTTACTGCTTCGATCACTTTATAAAAGTCATTTTCAATGTCTACTGAAAATCTGATATGATAAATGACGACTGAAATAAATCTGCTTTATTTTGACATTACTTCATAAATTTAAAGCAGATACCCTGATTGACTTCATACAGGAAATCTGCGCTAACTTGACAAGTGTGGAGTTGTGAACATTGAGTTTGAATCCTTAGCTTAGATGTATGTAAAGAGTTGTAGCACATTGTGTATTGCCTCCAGTGTTCCTGCAGTGTCTAATATGGGTGCAGAATATGTGGTACTGGAAGATGTAGAAAATCCAGCTTTGTTCCTAGAGTCTGACTACGCCACTTCCTGCTATGGGGCAGTAGGGACCCCAAGGACTCCCTCAACCAGAGTCGTCAACTTGGTCGCCCTTAAGCAGTGATGATCCGGCAATGAGGCAGGAATTATGACAAGTGAGCGGAATTTTTTTTTTGCTATACAAAATACATAATGATGCGCCACAGGATGACATTTCAGTCAATGGCGGATCGCATATACAACGGTGGTCCCATAAGATTATGACGGAGCTGAAAAATTCCTGTTGCCTAGTGACATCGCTGTGATGTCATAGGCCAAAGAATTAGTCATGTGTTTGTGGTGATGCTGGTATAAACAAAGCAGAGGAAAGCAATATTACATGCATACAAGTTGATCAAACATTTCAAAAAAATTTAAAATACAAATCACCAATTCCTGCAGGAAAGAACAAAGAGGTGAGCTCAGCGCCCATACAGTATGACTCAACCATAGCAAACGTAACAATGAAAATGCGTCATAGTCAAATAAACCATAAGAAGTAGTGGCTGGCCTGGTTCGTTTCGAGTGTGCAATTCCCAGACTGCGGGGATACAGCTCAGAGAGTTTCTCAATGCGTTTATGTTGCAACACTGCAGCACACCGGTTGTTGTAGTGGACCAATGGAAAGCTTACTTTGTTTCTCCCTGCAGAGGGTGGAAATTACATCCCAAATCACCCTGTGTGAAAGCGGGAACAGGGACACACAGCAACGCATGCAGCCGCCTCTGAAGCAATCGCTGATTGCCAACTTCAGTGACCTCCGTATGACCGCCTGCTGATGTCACTGCCTCAACACGCCTCATTTCATCTACCCCTCATCACCAATCACCTTCTTGTACCAAGATCCCCACATATTTATGGCCAAAACAATGGCATGGTATCATGAGTACAGCTCAGAGCTGGTAGCTGCATATTCGGGTCACAAATCCTGTGCTGCAATGCTCATACTGTAAGTCCCACATACCGTGATCTGTTGTCCACAAAAATGGCCGGTCCGACTCCTCACTTCTGCCCAGTTCTATCTTTTCTAATGTGAACACTATCCAGTGCAACCGGCTCCCAGCCAAGTGTCCATAAATAACAAGTTTTATTCAGTCACATTTATGGTAAGATTTACGTTTAAGTTTCAACACAATTTTAATATGTTGCCCTAATCTGCTGGGCAAAGAAGCCAAAATACCGCCAATCAATTTAATTGTCCTAGAATGAGGATTTTATGTATTCAGCTCAAGCTTTGGGACACATTTTTTCCTAGTCCATTAGTGTAATGCAGTCAAACTGTCTAGATTTTGTTATGACAGTGACTGATCTTGTGGAAAGTCTGCTGCGATTGGATGCACACATTCCACATTTTTTTACTTTCAGCCACTTTTCACGATTGTTTACTTTCAGTTACCACCAGATCCATTTAAAACATTGTTATCTCAATTTTACACTCAATTAAGGCTATAGTGCATGTCGAAGACTCAAAGCCATTATTTATTACACACATGTATGAGACTATAATTTATGAATTATGATCATCATAATATACAAGAATAAAGCAGTTATTATAAAATATATGTGTTCCCATGGTGTATACATTTATTTATTTATTTTTTTGTTGGTTTTGTGGGAAAATATCAGATTCCACGGATTACTTTTCCTTCCTATATATTATAATTGTTTTTGTGAAAAACTGATATATACATATCTCCCTTCTTCGACTGAATATGGTGTTTGTCTTATGAAAATGTTTTTTTCTGAAAATTTGATTTTTCTACAATTACGACCAAAAAAAAAAACACATTTTGTAAAAGCACATCAACACAGAGTTCTTTACAAAAATGCCACAAATGATTATTCACTTGTTTATTTGATCTAGGAATATCAAACTGCCTTCTCCGTTCTCAAGCATTTCAGTACCTGTGCCAGGTTTATGGCCAAGCAGGGAAGTACAGTGAGTGTCGAATTAAATATGCAGCAGCTCTCAGTCAGAATGAAAGTGTCTGTAACTGTACGTATTCCTCCAGCTCAGGGCATCATTCAGTTTAATGGGATAAATGATTTAAAATGCACCCAAAGCTGTTCCTTGGGACCTAGCTATAAATCTGCTTGCTTACTCTAATCAGGAATGTGAACAGTGACGGACATGGGGGGGGGGGGAGGAGCGCTAGGTAATTCCCATCAATTTTCTTACATCTATACATCCATTGATTCTGGCTCAATAACTTAGGAGGCACAAGGCACAGTTTGAATGTATATACAGCCGCAGAAAAAATTAAGAGTCCACTCTATATTTTTAAACAAATCTGCATTTTTAAATCCTGGCTTAATCCTGGTTCTGCTGGCAGAAGGTTATGCTGAACAGCAGGCTGCTTCCAGGCTCAAAGTTTCTAAGACAGCGGTAAACAAGAAAAAGGTGAAGCAGGAGACACTGGGAACGACCAGAAACCAGCCAGGTAAAGGGCGGAAGCGGCTTTCTAATGCCAGGGACGACCGTCAACTTATCCGACAGGTTCTCATGAATCGGAGGATGACATCAAGTGACCTTCAAAAGAAAAGGTGTGAAGCGCAGGTGTGAAGTGCACTGCTAGGTCAAGGAAAAGCCAGACTGGAATTTGCAAAAAATATATATTATTGACAGATGCACAGCTCTAAATTGAGAAATGAGTGAAACAAAAAATTGCATTGTGGCCGCTTAATATTTTCTGTGTGTGTGTGTGTGTGTGTGTGTGTGTGTATATATATATATATATATATATATGTGTGTGTGTGTGTTTCCCTATTTCATGTCACATGTACAGCAAATGTGAAGACAGCCAGCTGTTTATTTGTCATCTTGCAATGAATCCCTGTTGCATTTTGCACTACAAAATGAAAGGATCCTGTTTGGATCCAACATTTTCATTTCTGTGTCACTTTGCCCATTTTCCAATCTGGAACGGGTGATTTTATTTTATTTTTTTCTAATTCTCGCGGCAGCTGGGGGTGGGGGACTTGTACACGCTCCCCCCGACATGCTCGCTGCCAGCCAGCAAACCTCCCGCTTATCAGTCCATAAGCTACAGGCCTCACAGGACAGTGTAAGAGATTGCGATTCACTCAGTTCCACCTACAGCTCTGTATGTACCCAGCGGCAGACATCACTGCCAAGCAATGATAGGGACCCAGCTGTCTAACCCACTCAACAGAACGCGGGCCAGTTTTCCGTTCACTGGGTCTCTTCACCGCTGACAGCTAACACGGTACAGCGAACCTGTAAATGCACTAAAGAACATACATCTATTGACTGCTGTCTTACTGTAGAGGAAGCATACCTCTATTTTATTTAATTTTATTGTCTAACCAGCTTAATGCACATTTCAAGCCGAAAAATCTGGTCTCCACAGATGCTGTGGAAAGGCAGAGCAAAACAGGGACGGTTTTCTCTCAGACAGAGGTAACATACAGAGCGTAACTCAAAGTACGCAAAAAGGAAGCAGTATCTCTCTTGTGGAATATCATTGGCTTGTACTGTTAAACAAAATATTGAAATCCATGATAAGACTTATAGTAATAATAGGCCTTAACTAATCTCTGATGGAAAGATATGAAGTTCGTTTTGTAGGTATCATTTAAAATGTGCATTATTTGGACTACTGGTATTCTAGTAATGAACTCTTTTCTGACAAAATGCACCCAACCGTGATCAATAGTCATTTTTGTTTATTATCATTCCGTTGCTGCCATAGTATTTAATTTTTCATGCAATTCATTTTTCTTCCACAGAACCACTTATAAAAACAGAGTAAGTTTTGTAAATATTTAGGTGCCACTAACACAGGAAACATGGACATTTGTTTGTTGACAGAGTGATGAGAATGAAATTTCAGCAGCCCTGATCACTTCGTGTCCGTTTCACTGCCCTGAAGCCGTCTTAGTGGAGGAACACTGACACAGAAGGGGGAAATCAGACATAATAGATTATCAATTGCCCTCTGCTGTGGCTTTGTCGTTTATTTTCAAAGAAGGTCAGGAATGACCTCACTCGCATGCTTTTCCTCCTGGTCTTTAGACTTTATTAAGCTCTTCCATCCGCATGCACTTCTGTAGGTTAACTTTGGAGATTTCTGACCCACGAATTCGCTGCAGGGATTTGATGTGGCTAATTAGTATTGGCACGCCTCTTTTCCTTTGTTAGAAGGAAATGATGAGTGGAAACTAAAGTGGGGGTTATGGAAAGGGGCTTTGAAAAGACCCTCATTTTTCCTTCCCACACGGAACTAAGTTAGGCAACCTGCCATTGGCTTAATCTCCAGTCCCCTAAGCCCCCACACAAGGGGGGGACAGAGGAAACGGGCGGCTGCACATCCACACTGAACTCCATCGCCGCAGTGCATTTGTTGCACTCAACGGCAATGCTAATAATAACAAGATAGGCGAAAACGAAAAGGAAACTCTATGGACGCTTTGGGGAGTTTGAGAAACGGGAAACGGTGCGGAAAATCATATAAGTGAGAATCCCAGACAGCTATAGCTTATGGGATAGCGATGAGACCACGTACATTTGTTCCAGCTTGCCTCGATTTTCCTGTTCA
>JAODJU010000033.1:7562253-7574570 GCA_026776725.1 Gnathonemus echidnorhynchus
ACCCATCCATCTATCCATCCATCCATCCATCCATCCATCCATCCATCCATCCATCCATCCATCAATTTTATATTTTCTATTCAGGGTCACGGGGGGGTCCAGAGCCTATCCTGGAGGTTACAGGCACAAAGCAGGGAACAACCCAGGGTGGGGCTCCAACCCATCACCGGGGACACTCACACATGAGTAGTGAGAATACCGAATGATACTTGATATATATAGGGACTGTATGGGGGGGGTGGGGGGGGGTGGTATAGAATTGTTAAAATGAATATAAATGCTGTTATCTGAAAAACCAGTCTGGCTATATGACTCATCACCTTGCAGTATTCAGCATATTTATTTTGCATATTTAGCTTCACTCAGTGTATACAGTTTTCAAACCAATAAAAATATTGCTTTAGATTTTGACAAGCATCACATTATTTACTGTACTTGTTTGAAATCTTTGACCACAACAAGTCTACTGTGCGGCGGAAGTTAAATTTATTACCACTTCTGCGAGGTTGGAAAGATGGTCAGGAAAAATAAAACAAATTCAAAGGAAAGGAACCTGCCATCCTTGAACCTGAATGTAAATGAAAGTTTGAAACTGAAGACAGCAAAGACAGTGAAAAGGAGGAAGTGCAGAGAATGCAAAAAAATCTGTCTGCCCTTTGAAATCTAGAGTATATATTGTGATATGCATGAAATGTTTTGTTGGTATTCCCTGTAGACATGCTGTCAGTATAAGCGATTCATTCTGGCCTGCACTCTCTTAACGTTCTCATATTAGTTCATTTAAAGAGAAGGAAGCAGAATTATGATTTTTTTTAAATCAAAGAAAAAAGTAAATAATATCACCAAGAATATTAAAAGTAATAACAATAATCATTATCAGAATTTAATTATATTTTTCTTGTCTAATCTATCTATCTATCTATCTATCTATCTATCTATCTATCTATCTATCTATCTATCTATCTATCTACAGGGTTGCCAACCTTGGTCAGCTGGCTGGAGAGAGATTTTCAGTTCAACACAATCTATCTATCTACCGATTGCTTTATCATTTTGCAAATTTGCAAGAGGGGTGCCAATGTAAACAGGCATATTCTGATATGTTGCAGCTGCAAACATTTATTTAAAATTCCTTATTTATATTGTTTATTTGCTTGGTATAAAAATAGACTATTTCCTGAAAAAAAATCAGTGGATAACATGGTGTATGGGGGAATAAAAGCCTAAATTTGTCATTCAGGGTCCCACACAGACTTTGCGAGCTGTGGGTATTTGGAGAGCCTTAGGAATTAGGAACACCTGCATTAAATCAGGCCATATAGGATTCCACTCAGTTCAGCATCCAAATACCTACATTTCATAATATAAACCAACTCAAATTAATTACTGGCCCTCTGATGGATACCAACAGTGAGTCAATGACATCAGTCAATCAGCGCATAAAACATAAATCAATTGTAATGCAGGAACAAAGGGTCCAAACTGAAATCTAAAACTTATCTAGTTGGCTCAGACACTGTTCTTGCATTTCACAGTAGTTACAAAATCTGTACTGGCCAGAACATCCAAAAACAAATAACATTCATGCAAATGTATCTATTTGAGTTTACAATAACATTGTAATTCTCCCCCCCCCCCCCCCCCCCCCCATAAAAATCACTGAAATGCTTCCCTTGTTAAATAGGCCATGGGTGGGGAAGGGGGAGAAGAGCTGACATCTCACACCTCCAGGTATGGGGGTTCAAATATCTCCCCCTGCTCTGTGTGTGTAGAGTTTGCATCTTCTCCCAAAATCAAGATTCAAATCCTCAGGCTGGCAGAATAAATGTTGCGCCCTAAGAATTCTTCACCCCAAAGACTGTGCCAGAGCTGCAGGATAAATGCCTGACTCTTCACTCAGATCAAGCTTTGCTCTCACTTGTGTTTCATGGAGAGCAAGAAGGGACACATGAAAACCAAAACAGAAGCATAATTAGTCATACTGTGCAGGCAATTCAGAGGCACCGAGTGGCCTTTGGGAGGAGAATCGTGTGATGCGGGCCGAACATGCAGACTCCACGGACACTGAGCAGTCATGGTACTCAAACCCCGAAAGCGGGAGAAGTGAGGCAACAGTGCTCTCCACTGAGCCATCTCACAGCCTGAAAAATATGCCATATTTATTAAAAATTGATTCATTGAGTGTTCATGTTGCAGGAATGTCAAGGCTTCTGGCAGTAACATTCAAGATATCATAGCTCACTTTGAAGGAACTGGAACATTACATATTGTTTTTTTTATCTACTTTACCGGTTATACTGACTTGATATTGAGATAAAATATCTAAATTCAAGAAGTTTGCTGGTAAATGGGATGCTTCATTTCTTGATAATACACTGACAGCCTAAAACCAAATGCCAACACTGTAAAAATACTTTTCTTGATGGGTAAGATAATAAAACAGGCACCTTCCTGGGATTTTTAGAAACTACCGTGTCTAGAGTTTATAAAGGATAGTGCAATGAATAAAACACACATGGTCAGCTGTATTTCTCTTGCTGACAAGACCTTGTTAATGAGAGAATAGCTGTACTTGTTAAAGTTAACAGGAAGACCACACGTGCAAAAATCAGCTCAGTACAACAGTGGTGAATGGCTTCTTTGAATGTGCAGCTTGTCTATCCTTGAGCTGGTGCTACCTGGTACTGGCTGGGTGTAACTAATAAATTGGCTACTGAGGTGATGCATTTTCTTCTAAAACTACTGCATTCATAAATATTTAGCATGTTAGCGTAGCATAGGTATACCAACAGGTAAAACGTGACTTCAGAAGTCCTAAGGCGATGATACTCAGGGCAACTTTGTGAGCAATGTTGCCAGACAACCACCAAGGGGTTGTTCCCACATAGCAAGATTTCTCAGTTAGCTGAGTTATCTTAAGCTAAAAGTCATGATTGTCCAATAGGAGTACTCCTTACTTAAACTGTACACACATTTTTCCTCTTACAATTATGTTAGCTATTATCAATAAAGTGCTACTTATACTATGGATCTGTCAACATATAAATAATGGACTTTTTTCTGTGTGTGACTGTGTAACTACTTTATTGTTTCATTATTAACAGAGATAAACTTACATTGAATAATTTCTTTGTTTCGTTTTTAAAGTTTACCATTTGCAGTTGCTTACAGTTCATGCATACAAGGACAGATTTAGTATCAGATAGGGAATGTAATGCTGAAACGTAATAAGAATAAAACTTTCTAGAGTAAGATCCTATTTATTTATTCCAATCTGGAAGAGTGTGATTTTTTTATTTGGTCTTGTTTTGGGTCTTCCGCCAGAAATTCAACAAGATGAAAATCAAACATGGCAGGTAATTTTTTGTCTTCTGAAAAATAAAGGTGAGCATTAATTGGGTTTTATTTGCTTAGCTGGAAGCATTTATTCCAAGAGAACAAAAAGAAAAACTGACACGGATACCCAGCTCTCATCTTTCTGCAAAGCAGAGCCCCACTTGTCCTGGCCCAGTGATAGAGTGTCGCTATTGCAGAGGTTAGGGATCTGGTTTATTTTAGCGTATTTTTTTCGACATGAAACAACGAAACAAAGGAAGCAAAAAGCTGAAAGACAAACTATGAGGCAAACCCAGAGGAAAGTGATTAATAACAATAATGCTTAATTTCCCTGCTTTGTCCTTGTGGCATAAGGCAGGCTGAAGACAGAAACCATCGGATTACTTAAGGGGGTGTTGACGTGTGAGAAGGACACCGTGCAAAACGAGGTCTCCAGTACTCCATCATACATGGAGAAGGTCCAAGAGGAGAAACTGCTAGTGTTAAATGCCTCACACAAGATCGCAATAGCAGACACGCAAACACACACTCACGTTCCCTCTAAAGCTGCTTTGTAAATGCTTTGATTTTTTAACACAAATGTACATGAATGTCTGATGCACTATCAAGACCTAATTTATGTTTTTGCAGCTACATATAATTAAAAAGTAATTAGGGTAAACTTTGCATAACCTGGGGTTGTACTTAATACTTAAGCTCACATTACAAACTGAGACATGTCCAGCGTCAAAGTCAGCCAGCCTAAGAAACATGAGTGGCCATTACTTCAGTACTATTGTACTCACACACACTCACACGCACACACAGGTTTGTAATTATATCTTTGTGGGGACTCTCCATTCATTTCTATACAGAAAACTTTAATCCCAGAATGACGACCTTACCCCCTACCCAGCCCTCACCTTAACCATAAGTAACCAAACAAAATACAAGACTCATGGCATTTTTCTTTTTTTCATTGCAGTCACAGATCTTTGTGGGGACCCAGAGAGTGTCCTGTGTCCTGGAGAGAGGACATTCTGCATCATTATTTTTCCTCCTGTTATCTTGAGATCATGACTTATTTTTCTTGCAGTCTCAAGATAATGAAGTTGATATCTTGAGATCTTAAGAAATTTAACTCGTTATCATGGGATAACAAAAGTTGGTATCTTGAGATTACGACTTACTTCTCCCCTTAATCTTACAACAAGTTTAATAGCTTAGTTGGTTATACGTTATCATGGACCAACGCATTACATTTCACTTTGATCGGGGACTGTCACAAGCAGAAATAGCAGTATGTCTGTCAGTGTTAGACAATTATCATATTAGTGTTCTTCACTTGACAAAAAGAGAACAACTAAAACACAACTTTGAAATTATTTTGCAATGAAAGGGACCATTACAATGAGAGAACGTTGGGCTGTTAAAGCATTCTAACTTTTGATCCATAATCGAGAGGACATAATTACAGACTGCTAGGTAATGATCACTACTCACAAGACAGTTAATGGAAGTAATGGACAGAAATAATATATTTGGAGCAACACTGATTATTAACCTTCTTTATAGGGTTCAAATAGGCAGTTAATTTGACAGCATGACTGTATGCTGATGCTGTGGTGTGCACACTGAAGCAGGCAATCACAGCAGTCATCTACAGCACGCCATCACATCGGGAAAACAAAAAGATCTCAAGATCACGAGAGAAAAATGTCATGATCGTGAAACAAAAAAACAAGTCCTCTCTGGACTTCCATAAAATTTAGATTTCATTTATTAAATAAATTGATTATTATTATCATTGTTATCATCATCATTGTTATTATAATTATTATTATTATTATTAATAATAATCATTATTATTATTATTGTTAATAATAATAATAATAATAATAATAATAATAATGATGATGATAATAATAATAGTGATTATGATCAAGGCTTTACTAACATATGTGACGTTTGTCTTCTTGGTGACACTATTTAAATCCTGGCTGAAAATCTATTACTTTAACCCAGCCAACCGTAAAGAGAGTTGCTATGATGCTGCTCTATATCTTACTGTTTGGTCTTAGGTTCAGTCGCTTACCTATCAGCATCAGTAGTGACCCAAAGTGTCACCGTCCCCTTCACACTCCGGCCAGATGTGCGGTTCCCACAGTGACCGCTAACGGATTTCATGTCAGGGAAACAGCAGCCTGCAGGCAAAGCGAATGGGCAGCAGCCGACTGAAGAATAGATTTCTGAAAAGAGTGCTGACCTATTGGCTTTCAAATTATGAAGTTTTGTTTTCCCTCCTTTGTTGTCTTCAGGCTTTTTAAAAGCTATTTATTTACACCATTGTTACGGTAAATTGTGGTAAGTCAGCAAACGACACATTTATTTGATATATATATTTTTTTGCACTCTGGGGTCATGCTGGTAAACTCACTGTATAAGTGTTGACTGAAGTGAATGGCCAGTCTCTGGTGACAGGAAAGGGGGTGATTTGTACATAATATATAACATTACGACACTGACTATTCTATGAATAAATGCTGGATGGCACCAAATGGCACCCAGTCACACATCCATCCATCCATCCATCCATCCATCCATCAATTATAAACTACAGAGTGACATTTTTATTCCCAAAATTAGGCCTGAGCAATTAATCAGATTTCAATTTCAATTACGATTTTGGCTTCCAACAATTATTAAAACAAAATAATTGAAATAGAATGATTCTAGTGCTACATTTATATATTTATATAATATATTTATAATATGCTTCCCTATATAAATATATTATGTTCAGAGTTCAAGGAAATCCAGTTTTTTTTTAAGTCGACGAGTAATCGCATTAAATAATCACGATGTCAATAATCGTGATTATGATTTTTACCGTGATCGATCATCCTTACTCTAAATTGCTCATATTGTCTGATTATTGTGTGTGTGACCGGCTTCCTGTTGTGACCCCTTTATCATTACACAAGTCCCAGACTCACCAGGACTTTACTATATACTTTGCATAAAGATAATATAACCTTAATGTAACCTATAAAACAAAGCTGGATAAGTGGATACAGGACGTCTACATCTTGGCCTCAGAATTCTTACATTTAATATTGGTTTATTTTGGACTTATGAGACATTACAAAAAAACATTTTAAAAACTATATAGAGAGGAAGCACCTGGGGTGCATTTAAAACAGACATTATTATGTTTGCGTAATCCTTTATTGAGAAAAAGTAGTGATAGTTGTCCAGATTTAAGGGTCAAAGACAAGACTTTATATATCCCGGGCCAAGAGTCAACCCTGACATAGACCAGATGTACAATGAAGTAAGGTGAAATTATAAACTGATTAAAGAAAAAAATAAAGAAATATAGGACCCAAAAAAAACTGACATGAAAGTTTAATAAAGACTTTGCTAACTGATGAAGGAAGAAAATGTTAAAAAAAAATCTTATAAGATGATTAGTGTTAGTAGTGGTTTTCCAGTAAGAGTGTTTTAACGCTTATGATATCAAACTCATCAGCGAGATGAGGGGGTCAACAACGAAGGGAAGCCAACAGATTAATCCAGCGAGGAAGGCCCATCTTTCTCTAGATAAGCTCATCCTCACAGTCTGCCATTCTACAACACGAAGACACACTGACTCTTCAGCTCATTTCCTTCAGGCGTATCCTAAGCAGGGCTTTTCAACTATGAATGTATCTGTTGGAAAACTTATCTGGTGGAAACTTCCTGAAGTCTCCCTTTTGCCAATAAACAGTTATGTAGTTCGGCCTGAATTTTTGCCTAGTGACTCATTTGGAGAACTACTCCGGCCCTCGCTTTACCTTCAATTTCTGTGTGTTTCATTTACTCATTCACTGATATATTCTGTAATATTGCATGTCTGTGTGGTTAATACATTTCATTACAGCACAATCAACTTGCGTTCCAAAGAAAACAACGCTGCATTTGAGACAGAAACCCCTTACACCACGTTGCATATAAGAAAAATCCATTCATTTTACATCATAGTAAAAAATTACTGCATTAAAAATAAAATGGACTATCAAGCATATATTGTATTAAGTGTAATTTGACTTTTCTGATCTATGTGTGTCGATCTGAATGCCATGACAATGAATTACTTTAAAGCAAGAAATAACAAAACAGATAAAACGGTCTCTGCTTATCCAGTGCTGGGTTCTAGTTCATTATTCATATATCTATTGATTTTGATCATGTACAGATCCGACGTGGGACTGCATTATTCAATGCAGAATTATTGTTGTTGTTATTATTATTATTATTATTATAATTATTGCTGACTGGCAGTCACACCTGAGTATTTTTGGGAGGTGTAAATTCAGTTTGAGCACGTTAAGAGCATAGCCAATCAGCAGCCTTGCACTGACCCCACTGTGGCTCTGTTACCAGGTGATCACGGCATATCTGTGTTGTTGCAGCTGTCCTCCGTGTCTGCACTCACGGATTACTGGTCACACCTCGTAAGCCTTTTGCAAACTAATCCCAGGTTTTTTTTTCCACGCACTTACTGGGAATCGATTAGCAGCGAGGGGTGTTAGGGAGACATAAACGCGACCCCCTCCCCCCATGACTCTGCAGCCGTATCACGGCAGGTGAAAAAATGGTTGGCCGATGTTCGTTCTGTGAAGCAATGAGATGTACACAGGAGTCTCTCACCTTTAAGCAGCGTTTGGGAACACGTATATACACCCTGTTGTTCTAATGTTGACCAAAATTACATGTCTCAAAGAGTTTTGAAATCAAGAATAATCATATATTCACAAAGGTGTCAGGTGTCACTCTAATACTGCTTGAAATAGATACTTAGCAGTAACAAGTTGATTTGTTTGAGGGTTTCAGGTTCTTTAACTTTGTCTAAACTTAATTTGTTCCCACTTCTTTGGTTCTATTGTAAGTTTCTATTGTAAGTTCCATGTTTCAATTTTAAGTTGCCAAGAAATACTCTATTATGTAGATACAGTACAATCAAAAAATTTAAAGAACTCCATTGGCTGACATACAGTACTGTATGATGGAAATATCTATCAATGTCTCTCACTCTCATTTCTCCCACAGTAGATCCTGCTATTAGATTAATAACATATTTAATAGTACAACGTTGTACTATGCTGAATTCTGTGGCTAAAATGTTCAAAATCAGGACAAATTGGTAAATTCTGCATCTCCAAGCTCCCTCCAGGCTCTCGGACTGTATCGATTTATTATATTTTCTTCTCTACTGAGACACCTAAACAAAGGAACTTGGTGTTCATGTGGCACAGTGGCATTTGGTGTAACTGTAACTACCCTCCACCAGGGCTCTGGGTTCGAATGCTGCCCCTGTGTATCCATGCTTTGTTTGTGTGGGATTCCTCCAGCAGGCCAGGAAGATGTGGTTGGCTAAATTAGTGTCTGCCCATAGTGTGTGTGTCCTGTGATTGGCTGGAATCCTGTTCAGGTTGTCCTGTGCTTCCTGTATACCAGATAAGCAGTTACACAAAGCTGATACAGTAATGACACTGGTTTTGCCTGTACAAACAAATCAAATGATAGGGGTGCTGGCCAATCCTTGAGAAGCATCTAGTTAAATTCAGTTATTGTTTTGCTGGTATCCACAGAGTGAAGTTTGAAGTATGTAGGCTTAGGAACGACGGGATCAAAGTTCTTTTGTCCAACACATGAAAAAAGACCCTTATCATTTTGCCTTTCAGCTTATGATAAGAGTAGTTATGACTTCCAGATGCTCCCTACCCCCCACCCCGAGCCGGATGATTCCGAGAAGGGAGTAACTCTAATAAATCGAGTCAGCACGAGTGAGCTCGAAGATGCGGAATAATATTAGCACGTCTTCCTAATTCTGAGGCCAGGCAGGATCCAAGTAGCCCTGTTGTAATCCACCCCAGGCTTCTCTGTCAAATAGAATTACTGGGGGGCAAAAAGCACCGACTGCAGACCACCCTCCCAGACCCACCCTCCCAGACCCCGTGAGCTTATTTTACTTTCCTTTTGAGGGAAAGGTGACACCATACTTATGTGTCTGTTTTATAGGTATAGATTCAAGACAAAAAGTAATATCACTACGCTTTCATTTAGGTATAAAAAATTTTAAAAAGTCCACAATGTCTTTTTAATGGCTTTTCAATATGTTTTTTTTTTTTTTAAAAAAAAAACTTAGCAATTATATTAGCAGTCAGCAGCTAATAAACAAGAGCTTCTAATCTATTCGATTCTGAGACTAGACCTTAACTGCTATTATTGTTATTATTGCATTTTTTCCCCTGAGTAATTTTGTTGGCAGTTGCGCTTCAGTACAGCAGTCTGTGCTCGACATCGAGGCATCTACTGCTGGGAGGGCCATAAGGAGTTGAGTTCAAAGGCAGTTCCTGACTGAGCTCTGGAAACAAAGGAAACAGGGAAACATCTGTTTCGCATGCTTTTTGCATTATCTACTTAACATTAGGTGTTTGCATTAAGGGTACGTTACCTGTATAGTACATATGTAAGTGGGTAATACTCTCACTTACACATCAAAGGTTACATATGGAACCTATTAGCTGCAGTTTTCATTTGTTCAGAGTGCTTGTATGTAACTTACACTGGTGTTCAGCTGTGGGGGTCTTGGATGTTCTTACATATTGACTCTGAATATATGTATGCTGGAATTATCAATGTGATATCTGAATAGGGGTGGCGTGGCGGATCAGCGGTTAGCACTTAGCAGTTTTTCACCTTGCGCTTTCAGGTTTGCAGCATGAAATCCAGTCGAGTATGTATATCCAGTGCTGGTGTGGGTTTCCTTTACGTGCCTCAGTGTCCCCTCACAGTTCGCTGGTATGGTTTTCTGGAGAATTGATGCCTCTAAAACCATTAGCATGTGTTTGTGAACAAACGTGCATGTGCTTCACATGGTATGGGTTAGGTTAGCATGTATTTGTGGTCTATTCTCCCCCAGACAGGCTTTGGAGTGCAGTGAATCTAATGGGATAAACAGTTACTAAAAATAGATGTGTACACACTGGAGCAATACAATATTCCCCCAAAATTCCTCACATGTTTCTTTTTAAAAAGTCGGGTCAAAATGCCATCAAGCTGTCAAATGATCTGTTGAACCTTATTTCTCATTCTAAAGAACTGAGCACGGTTTCAGACCAGAAACTCGCACAAAAAAAGATGTGAAGGAGTTTAGTATAAAAGGTAGTTAGACTCGTTTTTTGTGAGTGACTTAAATATTTCAATGTTGTATTTAATCCATTTTCCACATCCACTACAGATTTAGTTTTGTGCATTAATTTCTCTGCTGCTGTGAGTGTTGTTTGGCTGGGTTAGGGGGCGCCGTTCTGTTGGAGGTGATAATGAACCTTCAGTACCATTTGTTGGAGGGTGGTATGAAGACTTACATGTGAATGTATATATATATATATATATATATATATATCACACATACACATGGACTCAAAACATTAAAATCTCATACATATTTATATTCTATTTGCCCAATTAATTTTATGACCAATGAGGAATGATATTTCATCTCATTCACTGACTCATCCACCACAGAACTGAGACAACAGTAAAGTTACTTTGACTTTTGACTTGACATACAGTGACAGTCAAAGGTTTGGACACACCTATCCATATAAAGAGTTATTTGTACTATTCTCTAAATTTAAGAATAAAGGCCCTTAACCCAGATTGCTCCAGGGACTAACTGACCCTACTGTCTCCTCCACACCAGTTTCAGGAGGTGGCCTCCTGGGATGCTTTTCCAGCTGTGAAGGAGGTCCCACATATATGCTGAACACTCATTGGTCGCTTTTCCTTCACTCTCTGGTCAATCTCTTCCGTACTGTGTTTAAGTCAGGTGTCCAGGTCATTCTTTAGGGGGCTTGATGTGTCCAAACTTTTGCCTGGTACTGTCCACATACGCAGAATTAAAAAACCTGTAAAAATGAACTTCTTCAGTTACCTCTCTCTCTCTCCTTCTCTCTCTACCTCTCTCTCTCCCTCTTTCCAATTTCCGCCTTCAGAGATGTTCTCAACTCCCACAGCCGCTGTCCGCTTTCTGCCACAGTTTCTATGCCTCCAATAACCCATCCACACTCCCTCACCTTCTCCGGATGAAAAAGAACTTCTGTGGTAACACTTTTATTGGCTGTCTGAAGGGGAAAAACACAGACCTGCACATAAGGGGTCATATTAACAGGAGAAATATATATACTGTCAATACTGTTTATGTAATCTATTTTCTCTTTTTATTACACAGATTTATCAAGAGGAAAAGATGCCGAATGGGCAAGGATTGTAAAATGAAACCTGGATTTTGTTTTTTAAAACAACCTAAGCAGGATCATGAGCAGATAAGAAAGCCAAATAACCGCTGAAGTGATTCATCATTTATAGTAACCTGCTGCGATTTGGGTTGAGTCGCATTCAGCCTGGGGTTGATTGGGTCTTACAGTGGTTCTCTGAAATGTATGGCTAGCCTGTAATTTATTGGCAATATGTGGATTCCACTGGGGTGAGGAACATCACTACATCAGCAGTGCAACCCAAGATTGCAAATGTAAAAAGTCTTAGGCGTGTGTGTCTACTGCAAATGGCTGCATCCTGCTTCACCAGAATAAACATTTTCAACATTTTAGAAACAACTGAATGAGTGGTATCTATCTATCTATCTATCTATCTATCTATCTATCTATCTATCTATCTATCTCTGTTTATTTCTTCATTTTGCTTGACTTAGGCAGTAATTGTTCATACTCTGAAAGGGCAAAGCTTATCTTCAGAAAAATGCACATCTGAGCATTTAATTGAGGTCATACTTAATGAGTTGTAATATTTCTATGCCCCAATATAACATTATGAATTGTATTATTCCCATTTCAAAAATGAAGTGTCAAGGCACATGCTTGTGTGTGTGTGTGTGTGTGTGCGAGCGGGTTTACCTATCCTTATGGGGACACAATGTCCCCATAACGTGATAAATA
>JAODJU010000033.1:7593841-7607572 GCA_026776725.1 Gnathonemus echidnorhynchus
CCCCCATCAGTGACGAACATGGTTTCTCCAGCACCTTACCAAAATGGTTAAATACTATGCTGGCCCACTATTGATGGACACTGAAACAAGATGCACCAGACACTCACAACACAAACAAATAAAACAAACAAAAATCAAAAGCATCATATGAAATGAATCAAATTAAATCAAAGTCAAAACCCCTTTTAGCCCTGTTGAACTTGTATCTGAAACATTGTTAATCTTAATCTGTTACTCAATAAAAATGTCATGTTTCTCGAAATTCCCACATCATACAGCGAAACTGCAATTATATTTGTGTTCCCTTTGAAGGGGTGTATCACAAAAAAAATTAGGCATTTGTTTTCCAGTGTTATTGGAGACCTCATAAATGCAAAAAAATTCAAAATGTCATTGTTTTAGAGTCCTGTGTTTTAAAACACACACATTCCTGCGTCAATCGGTTCTTATTCAGCTGTGAAGTTGTTGCTTACATGAAAAGGTGCTTTTTGTGGAGAAATCAATCAGATTGTTCAATCAAAAAAAGTGCTAGATTAGTGCCCCTTTAGAAATGTGCTAGATAACTCCCACAGACCATCCACCAGGATATAATCCCGATATATATTAGCAGTATACTTTTTGTGGGTATATGTACTCTTATAAATCTCTTAATTGTTCAAGATCAGAAGACATTGACCTCAAGTAAACTAATTAGCTTAAGAGTTATCGTGTGCTCTGGTCTGTGCACTTTCAAATGCAGATACATATCGGTTGCTGTTATTTTATGCTGTTTAAAATGTACAGAGACAAGGTGATCCATACGTGTTCCCGGTGGCGATTTCTTTTGTCGCATGTCACTTTGCAAAAATATATTCTCCATTATGTGTGAGGCAGAGAGTTATCAGTGACGTCCCCATTACCCCCCCTGCTGCTCGTCTCTGTGATTATCGATCCCCCAGTGATGACATTTTTCACAAATCTATTAAAAGAGTAGAGTCGCCCACATTGGATAGGTCTTAATTAGCTCCCACTGCAGTTTGAAGCTCATTAATGCCTCATCCGTGTCTGGGAGAAGTGTGAACTATTGATTCTCAGAGAGGGATGGTGATGGAACCCTGGGTTCTGCATTTTCCATTGTTTTGCTCATTTAATGAGAATTTAGCAGTGCCTGTTCTGCTGACTCTGTGGCCCTTGAGATGAGAAGCGATATCATTTGCCAATTTCCCATTTCATTGCCCAGTACACTTCAAATACTTTGTCAGAGACTTTTTTTATAACACCCATACAATCATCGACAAAGTGAGTAAAGTGATGTTTAATTAGTGAAATGAATTCTCAGTATACATCTTTTAGGGGCACTAAACCAAATAGACTACATTAAGATATATATATACTACAAAAGGGACATTTTCATCTTGAATGCAGGTACAGGGTGATCTTTAAATACAATTTGAACCTGATTTCTGTTAGCAGCAGATTTTGTAAATTATGACAAGAGCATGTTGTCTACTTTAATGGATGTGGGGAGATTTCAGAAAAAGATCTGTCTTTTAATCTGGGCAAGGTTCTCTTTGAGGGAAAAGCTCTCCTCACTGAATACGTTTCAACCCAAGGTTCAGGGAAAGTGATCAGCATCTTTTTTAGCACTTCTCTGCCTTATTTATTGATTCCTCCAAGATAAGGTCTCCTGAGATGTGAGACATCTGCTGCCTGCACTTTGAAGATGTACTTCTAAGCTCAATTATTAACGAGGCAGAGATCTCATTTGCATTTGGTGGCATGGAAAGCGCATCACTCGCAGGTGGCGGAAAAGACACGCACATGGACTGTTTGATAAATAATATATTTTAAGACAATCCTGCACAAAAAAGGAGCAATCTAACGTTTGGTAAATTAACAGCCAGTGTTCATAGTTTATGGAAAAGCCGGAATTCACACACATACTGTTACCTCCACATAGGCAACAAAAATCAGCAGATATAGAACTGAACAGTGAGACTGAGGTTATGATTGCCTTTAGTAGGGTCTCTGTATAAACTAACCGGCAGGGCAGGGGTCTAAAAATCAAGCAGGAAAGGGGTTAACAACTGTGATTATGCATTTACAGGTTCACATCCCCAGAGCCCAGGCACTTAACCTAACATGCACTTCTGTAAGTTACCCTGTGCAAGTTCCCCTTGTACCATTTGACTAAGTTCATCATTTTTAGGTGGATTTATTAATTCCCAGCATCAGCAAACCACATAAGCCTACACATTAGACATCAGGTTTGCCGTAATTGTGTTTCTTTGAGTGTATTAAGATTTAGCACAAATGAACAATGCTAACAGATGCAGAGTTGGGATTAATACATTATGGGCTGCATGACAAACTGGAATTTCAGTTTAATAGTTATTGCTGATTCAGTGACAGATCTTTCACTCCCATTTCATTAGTGTTTTTTGTTATTGTTTGTTTTTTTTTCCACTTAGGTGCCCATTCACATGCCTTTTTACTTCCCTTGACATCCAAGCCATGGGGCTGAAACTCGACCCTTTTCGATTCGTGTCCAAGGCCCAGTCACACTCAAAGTTTCACTCACTGCCATATGTTTTTTTTTTTTTTTGTTTTTTCTTTTCCTAACAGCCGGAGAACACTCCCCCACCCCCCCAATTTTTAAAACCTGACAAAGTAGCAGGACCCTTTATGTTTGTGATAAATATATATGGCAAAATGGGTGTTGAACGGCTTCTTTCATATGAATAATTCATCCTGTATCAAGTTTAATTCTGTTAATATCTGCAGTTTAAAGTACTCTATGTATAAGCTCTGTGCAGTGAATGAACGGGATTTAAGTTGCCAGGAATGATGGATGAGCACTTGTGTGTCACTGAAGTGAGATGTGACATTCCTCAGTTCTGTTTTCTTTCGCTTTGAGTCGAGACGAAGATGAAGGAGGTCTCCAGTCTTCCATCTCTTTCATCCTCTATAACACCATACATTTTCACTTGTCAAGGACCAATCTATTAGCTCTGTTTTGTCACAGTTAAAGGACAAAAGCCCTTGTCATTTGCTCCTCTAGCCTCTGTGGCTCCACATTTGCTTTCAAAACAGATTAAGACTTCAAGACACAACCAAGACACAGATAAAAAGAGACGGTAACATTCTTTTTTATTGCCTGTATATTTATTTCCTGACCATTTTCCAGGTGAATTAGGTATATTATTTTACAGTATTAAGGAAGGCCTGAACACAATGCAAGAGTGACTGAAGAACAACTCAACATTGCAGTAACATCTTCATTACTTAATTTTTAAATATTTTTAAGACATACATTTCATTTTGAATTGCAGCGACAGTTACAGTACATCAAGTAGGGCAATTAATCAAATTTTAATTTCAATTATGATTTTGGCTTCCAGTGATTATCAAAACAAAATAATTGAGATGAAATGATTATTCTGCCACATTTCGTTTTGCAGTGATGCCCCCGTTTTGTCCTGTGTTATAAATCCAGCACACCCCTTTCCAGTCCCGTTTTATTTGGTTTCTCAGTTGAATTATATTCAAGTAAAGTAATTACAAGTAAATCCACTGTTTAAAAGTCAAGTTTTTTAAAAAGTTCAATCAATGGGTGATTCCCAAAGTCAATCATAATCGTAATTGAACGATAATCATGTTGAATAACCAATATCCAAATATTGAGCAAAATAGTTATGATTTTTGCTGTAATCGAACAGCTGTATCATCAAGTGAATATTTGGATTGGTCAAAATTCTAACCTTTTCTTTAGTTATGTACTTATGTTTCAGTTATTGCGTCTTTATCAAACAGTAAAACAATGATTAGACCTTCTCACTTCTACATGAAAAACGGAAAAAGCATATCATTTTAGTATGGCTACATATGATTTAACTACAAAATAATAAACATCAGGGAACCACTGATTTTTGAGGAGTAAGTCACTGCTCAGTGTGGACAGATATAGCCAGTGTCATATGTGACAATCGCGCCTTTCCATTGAATGTCTAGTAACAGATCTCATTGTTCTTTATGTGAATGATAACCTGGTTATGTACTTGTCAAAACATGCAAAGGAGAGCAATATCAAGATTTATCAGCCTTTACACTTACCACATTACCATGAAATGGTCCTTAAGGGTCAATGTTATTATCTATGAAGTAATTTAAATCATAATTTTTAAATAGCTTAATCATATACAATAGGACGTAATGTCATGAGGAATAGTGCCTTAGTGAATGATAAAATGCTGATTGTAAAAACTACCTCATTGGCCAAGAATTCAAGCATGAAAGGAAGAGGATAAAATTCCATTCCTGTTTTTATTCATTGAGAGACAAGCGCAAATGGTATTATTTTCACAGCATTATTCCCAGTGTATTTTCATCATTCTCCCACATTTAAAGTTACTGGAGGAGATCACCCTCCTTTTACTTTGAATATAATTGCTAAAGGGTATATAGTCTGTGCAAGAAAATATGAATGTTACAGAGGCCTGAAACGGATTACAATGCAGGGACACAATTTTTTGCACACTGGGAATAATTTCAAGCTAGTTAGTCACAATAGTTATTAAGATAACTAGAATAACAAAAATGCTCGTAAAAAAAGTCAGTTTGAGGACTGGAATTAACAACAGCATCCTGACTACATTTCCAATCTTATACACACACACATTTTTGTATGTGCCTGTTATGTTAGCACTTGATTTCTTTGCAGAAATTCTAATTAAAGTTTGCCGAAAAATATTCATGATTCCAAGTTATTTTCTATATTTCCGGTGAAAGACGATTGTATGTTAATTGGACAGGAATATGTGACCCTCTGATGATTTTTCCTTATAGTCGATTTGAGATGCTTGCAAGTCAACTGTGTGGCTTTGAACAGAATGACTTAATAATTTCAAATTCTATACTCAAAGAAACAGCTTTATTTAATTTTCACGAGGGCCTGGGCTAATTTATGAAATTTAAATTGAGGTCTGTCCACATGCCCTCCTGGCTTGTTCACTATGAACTACTTCTAATCAATTCTAATAAAAGTATTACCATAGGAAACTGCAAATGACTCAACATGGAATAAATCAACAGAACATCGCTGTGGTCTCATTAATCTAGTCAGTAAGTGACGTTGGATGAAGGGCTAGTGTTTTATTAATGTGTACATCTCCTCTCAGTTGAATAAAAACATAATTGGAAAAGGGAAAGGTGATACAGTAATTCATGACAGCAGGAGGTAATATGGTGGATAAGGGCCTGGACCTGCAAATGATGGAGTGACATATAAAACTAAGCTATGTTAGCTATGTTCCAGATAAATGAATGTCTGGGGTAAACTTAGATGAAGGACAACAAATCACTGAGACAAAAATTCAAGATAATCTATAAATAATGTATAGACACACACACACACACACACACACACACAGTGTATTAAAGGTAAAAGCCAAAAACTGGAAATAATTTGACTTTATTTAACACTGAAGTTTTTAACTTTTCAGATTGGTATTTTTCCCAGTTTAGCAGCTGTAGTACTATCCAACATTATATCTGGTACTTATTGCCTTTAACGACATCTAGTTGGTGCAATGCCTGCTTAAACCTTGTGAACCAATAGCACAAGGCATGCAATTAATTCTGATAAAGAAAGAATGCTGATGGAGTGTAGATTGTTCTGCTATTTTCACAACAGTCTCTCTGGTGCTTTAAGAACATGCTAATGTTAATGAGGAGCGTCGGCTAAATATGGGGCCCATTTCCCCATATAGTTAGACTTTACTCACTAGATAAGACATTTAAAAACTAGGATCCTTTGGCAATGCCATTTTTTTTTACCAATTTCCTAAATAAATGTGGACATTTTCACAATGTCGAAAAAGTCACGTCTATGTAACAGAGAAGGAGAAATTTAGATTAATACCAGAATACATGTTGGAATTCCCAGCAACCATTACATGTACCTGTAACAGTTTTGGTGGTATAAGTGTTTGCCATAATCCTGGTACGTTTAGCGGTACGGACGCGGTAAAACTGGCGTTTTCTCCCAGGCACTGTTGTTTTAGTGAGGAATGCGCCCACTGAACCACCTTGTTGAACTTTTGAACTTTTCTCGTAGGACGCCTTGCACAAAAGACTCGTCTGCAAACGTGCTTGTAATAGAGGTCAGTGAGCAGGTGCTAACTGCCATTTCAGACTGTGACAGAATGCTGATGCACAGCTCTTAAAGTCTAATTCTCATCCTGTCAACCGATTGTTTTATACTTTGATGCCGACTTTATCATGCTTATACAAATACTTCCTGCATGAAAATATTATTGAAAATGTACAATTTCTCCACCTGCAATTAAGATGCAAATTTAGCAAGTTTTCCACAATAAATGAAACATATGAAATATTGTCCTTTTTAAAAATTGAAACACTGCCGTGCATCTCACGCTAAATGTTGGCTATTCCGTGATGGCAATGTACGTGTGGGGTGAAGCGACTGGGTGCCCATTTTATACCCAGTTAAATTACTTTGAAGCCTCACTTTACACAACATGTTGCAGGAGGTACTGCAGTGAAACTCTAAAAGAATAAGCTAAAAAAAACAATCATCCCCTCTGTAATTTCCTTTGTACAAATTAAAAAAGAGGGATGATGTGATAATATATTTATGAACTATATTTATGAAAGAACCATCCAGTTCTCAACTTTCACATCTATTTGCAATGAACTAAAAACTTGCCTTGGGATTTTCTTCGCCCGTTCTTAACAATAAAGCAAAACAGACTATCTCAGAATATCTTTGACTGTCAACATGCAGACTTGTGTCAGAAAAGATGGGACAAATGCAAAAGCAGAGTGTTTGATGTATTTTTACAAAATATCCAGGGGGCATGACATCAGCGCATGATTGAAACAGTGTCGGCCTTGCTCGTATAGGTCTGTGAGCCTCCGATGACGGACTTGGGAGGATGATGAATAAAGATATATGGCTGCAGATAGACCATCAGATTAGTGGTAAGACTATCTGATGCAACTGTGTAATCAATCCCATCTTTGTCCCCCCAGGCAGACCCACACTCTTTACTGAGGCTTTCAGAGAAGGGATTCTACTAGAACAGAAAGCTGGTTTTTAATAATTTTCTTTTTTTCTGCTTGATAAAGCAGTGAACCCATAATGGTAATGCAATACAGCATAAAATTGTAGGCAGGACCACTGGGCATCTTTTGTGGATTAGTATACTTCATCTCAAGGCTCTGACAGAAATCAACAAGATGGGAAAGTTCTCTGAAGTTTTTCCAGCAGCGTATAATTCCATGTTCGAGGGGAGGGCCGGACCGCGGAGGAAGCAAGGGAGTTAAGTGAAAAAGGCGCGTCCCGATTGAACTCGGTCCCACATAAGACACATGATCTGATATCAGAAATAACAGCACTACAGGTAGCAAGTGGAGGAATCCAAGATAACCACAAGCACTTTTCACAGCGATTTAACGTTAAATTGATGCCCAGAAGTCACTGTGAAGAAAAAAAAATGCTTTGATTCTGTGAGTGTGAAAGTAATGCTCAGACCGTATGACGTACTTTTAATACTAGAATGCAATGTAGTTTGGTAACATAACTTCAGATGTATTTGCTGCTTTTACCACTGATTTTGAGCAATCAGATTTGAGTTTAAAGCATTGCGAGATGAGAGCTGGTTAGATATAATACATATTTAGACATGAATGCAAAACCTTTGGGGAACAGTCAAGTCCAGGGTCAGTATCTATATATGCTCGATGTTTTGACCTGATATTTTCCCTTTACTAATACATGTTTTTAAATATTCAAAAAAGAATGGCTGCTTTTGTCATGTCTCATAAAGAGACCCAATTCAGTTTCATTCAAATGTATTTGTAAGTTCTATTCATAATAAAATACACTTTCTAAATTTAAATTTAAAACGGCAGACAAAAATTGTTTATATGATATATTAGTGATTAGATTAGAGTCTCATTTCAGCTAGTAACTCAGTGAGTTGTTCAGCTACTACTATTGTTGTCTGCTTCAAAACATGATGTGCTTTGTACTGGGCATGAGGAGACAGAGACTGAGTGAGAACAAACAAACAAACAAACAAACGAACCCACCTCAAACAACACCCTGCCTAAAGAGCATTGCTATATCTCATCAGACTGTATCTAAAAGCTGCCCATCCCATAGCACTTCATTCAGTTATTAGGTAGAACGACCATGGAGATTCTTGCTGGACCTCCACCTGGAAGCAGCCCGGCTTACATTTCACTGGTGGGGCAAGTGAGGGTGGAGAATCTATGCCTTAATCAATGCTAATGGGAAAAATTGCCGTCCAAATACGTGCTGCCAAACTTTTGCCTTGTTTAAATAGATCTCTAAAAAATAACAGCGGTGTGCATGGATGTGTGTATATAATACAATATATGCAGACAACCATATGGATATATAAATGGCTGTTCAGCTGGAAGCAATACCATGAGCAACTTCGTGCAGTATTGAGGTAAACAACTACAAATCAATTGTGGCGGGATGGGGGATTAATTACTTCACCCAAATCCGAAGAGACCTGCCCTATCAAACCAGTGGAAGCTGATGAAGAAATAGGAGCCAATAATGAGAAAAAATACTTGGAAACCTGTGGAAATATATGAAGTAAGCACTTTTTGTTTATCAATTACACACAGGGCTGATTTTTTTTAAGCTGATTACATTTAAAACTTTTTGAAACGCTTTTAGGGAAATTTCCGCCAATGATTCTTACATTAATTTTAAGTGCACAGTGTCTCCCTACAGAAATGCTGAGTACTTTCAAAGGGACCAATAGAATTGAGCACTATTACTGATGATAATTTCAGATTTATTTTTATCTCGTATTTGAACTCCATACATTTGGCTTATTTCGCATCTGCTGCACTATTTTTATTGTGAGAGATTAACAGCTCCTGAAATTCCCAAAATGACACATTTTGTTTGTAGGGCATTCTACATCTGTTAGATTTCTAAATATTCTTTCAATGAGCAAAATAGCACAGAAACTTAATAATAAAACAAATGATGTTGTTGTTGCATTTCAAGCATATGAGCACTTTATTTAAGGTGAAATAATAATTAATGCATGACTTAACTAATACCTCAAGGAACAGATGAATGATATTCCTTTGAAAACAAGGAACTGCTTCACTATAAAGCAACCTTTTTTAATATTTAATATAACTAAGAAAGATCAGCAAATCGAATGGCTGTTAAATAGATTTTTTTGCGTATTCTTTTACGGATAAAAAGTATGTTATTTCATTGTTAGAGCCTTGTACACCAAGAATGCTGCTTTCAGATAATACCAATTTTATCCAATTTCTCAAAGTTGCTTTATGACAGGGTACTTTTCCCAACTCTCCAAACTGCAAGATGAAATAACAGACGCCGTTTCAAGTATACCATGTTTCGGAAAGTAGTGAGCATGAGATAAAAAAAAATAATAATAATAAATACATTTTAAAAATAAAAAAAGTAATAAGCATGTGGGTTACATTCAATATAAACACAATCAAAAGTTAAATAAGATGATACTTCGATGCCAGTGTTATGAAGTTATTATACATTTTTTAAACATTTATATGCTCATCTCACAATGTTTTCTGAAATAGATTTTTTTTCTAAGTAATACTCTGATGCACAACTACAAAACAAATAAAATACAGAACTATGTTTGTTAAAAATGTTCTGAAATCTCCAAGAATTTTCAGCTAGGCTGATTGCGGTTTTACAGTCCAGCTCATGCTTCAGAAATTTTAATTGTTGACCCCCATGGCACCGAGGAAAACACAATTAAATCGGTTCTTAAACTCCAGCCAGAGATGAAAAAAGAAATTTGTAGCCTGGCAGCATACAGACATGGTATTTTCCAGCGATACACAAGCACTGTCATTAATTGGCTGCACAAGTGAAGCTTGAAAGCAGAGAAGAAGGCCTCGATGTCTGTACAAGGAGCAAGCTAATATAGCCTGTGGGACCGAATTGTGATCAGGGTACTTGATAGGGTGAAGGACATGTAATTCTGGAATGGTAATGCACTGTAATAAGATGAGAGATACCAATGACGTTGACGGAGTGAACCTTCCCAACTTTGCCACCCTTAAACCTTTCATTTAGTCATGTAGTAAACCTTTAGCGGACCTATGATAGTCTTTTAACGTGACATGTGGAGGATGAAAACTGTTTTAATACATGATAGAGAGAGATGTTGAGGACCTGTCTACCAAGATGGCTGAATTGTTTCTAAAGGGCTTGGCAATAGGATTCTGAGAACAGAAATCATCAAGAAAACATCAAGCATTTTACAAATTATGCCAAACACGGTGAATAAAGCAAAAACATATGTGGATACAATCTATATTTTTTTCCCAATTTTCACCCTAATTTGGTTATTTCCATTTCTATATCAGACTCAGCTGTTTGCAATACCTCCCACGTCTCCTCAGAGGCGTAGAAACGCACAGTTTCACTGCCTCAGGACATTCCCTGCCAAGGTCCCTCTCCTTCCTAACTTCCTATGTCACACGGCACTCTGAAGATAGTGGAGGCACGGGCGTCGCTGCCATTAAATCTGAGGGGGAAGTGTCCCCCTCACATTTCATAATTATTCGTTCGGACCCCCCCACCTTTAACATAAAATATTAGTTCACCCAGCGCTGTTTCTATTGCTTTGCGAAATAATCCATTCCACTTGATGGATATGAGAATACACATAGCACTGAAAGTCCACTCCGGGTTTTCCGGGTTACCTACAACAAGTCACCACACGCAAGTGAAGTGAATCGTCAGTGCAGGCCATAGACAGTAAAGGTGCAGACTGCTCCATACTGGAGGAGGTAACGTCAGCCCCACTGCCATCTGACAATGTCCAACTTTTGCCAAAACCTTAATCTTTTATTATATACCCTCAAAATTAACCCTAGGCCACATTAAATTAATGTTCAACTAAACAATGAAATATTAGGAATAGCCAAAGCTTTGACTTATTTGCTTTACGTTCTTGGTTGATGATCAGTTGTTTGCAATATTTGCTCCCTTCCCAGACACATTGAATTATGTGACTTTTGTAGGTAAAATTAGGTGTTTAACAACCTGTTAAAAATACACCAGAATGCAGGAAATAGCATCTAATTCATAAAAAAAATTCTGGGGGAGGGTCCCCAGACCCCTCGCCAGTGTGTCCCCCCCACACACAACATGCTTCTGATGCCCCTGGGTGGAGGGAGGGTATTTTAAGGGAGTGGTATTCCGCTACCAGCAGGAGATACGTAAACTGATTTGAGGTATCTTCTATTATGTTTATCGCTACAAAATACATAAAAATAAACAGCCAATTAAGTCTCTTTATATCAGTATATTTATGCCGCATCAATCCCACAAGCACTGTTTCTCCTGACTATTATTTTTATCAAGATATTAATATCTTTGATGGGGATAAATTGAAGAAAATGTAGCATTTTTCTGTTAATAAGGATTTATTTAAAGAAATTTAGCAAAGACTTGCATGGACGATACATGTAAAGGGGTAACTTTGACATTCCCTATTGCATGATTGCTGCTAATAGGAGATGTGATAAAAGTACACTGCTTAACATGAATTAATATGGCCCTAAACCCACTGTTTTGGAGAAGACTGGGACAGGTGTGGTGAAGTGTATCTATTGCTGTGTATCCTTCTGGTGTTGGAGTAACCCCAACAAACCTTCACCTCCATTGATTAGGGAACCTAGTGTCAACAGTCCTGGTAAAGGGTTAAATGGAACTGTACACCATGTCTGATGAATCCCAGGACATAAATACACTTCACCTAGAGTTATAAACACAGGACTTTGGGAATTTCTATCGAAGGTTCAAACAGCTTCCGGCCTAAAGTGATGTTGTATTTCATGAAAGAATTTTGCAATAAAGAACCATTCAAGAATCCCTCTTGGATTGCTCAATGTCAGCTGGAAGATACAAGTTCGGAAAGTGTGGAGCATAATGTAAGTTTGCCAAATGGAAAAACACCGGATATGAATGTCTGACCCGAAATTAAACAATGCAGTTAAAGTAGTTTGGCAATCGTTTGGAATGGGGCTAAATTAAAATGTCATAATGCATTGAACATCCAGATTCACATGCCCAATAACAGATTTATGTAACATAGAATAACATAGAGTTATTTGACAGTAGACCCAGGATAATTTTTCTAGTCATGTTTGGGTTAGATGTTTGTCAATACTGTAGCTTGGGCATGTACTATACTATAAGCATATAGGCTTTCAAAAATATTTACTTCATTAAATTAAATGACATTTAAACAATACAGTAAATTTCAGAGAATGTATGGTTCATTTTACAAAAAAGTTTACAAAACCCATGAATATTTCATTTTGTTCTTTCAATAAAACTCAAATAAAACTAGAATTATTTAGCTTAGTCCTCATCAATCGTTAAATTTTACATTATGTAAACGATATACTAAAAAGAAGCTCACCACTAAAACTGTCAATATTTTTGTATAAATATATTATTTAAGGCCAAGATAATAAGTTCATATTTAGTTTTGGTTAGCAAAACAGGGATTATGGGTGATGAAGTCCTCTATAATACCATGCATGACCTCAGACTGTGGAAATGACAATGGGGTTAAACTGCAAGTTAAACTGCAAACCCTGGGTGGATTCAGTAGTTGGGTTATTGATGAACATTGTTGAAGTCTTAGTATGCCCATCGTTTTTGGTAACACTTTCAATGAAAGCATTATAAACATGCCTATAAATATTTATAGAAAGGCATAACACATTATAGCCATGTTTACTATGCCTTATGAATGCTTTATGATGCTCTCATCAGTAAAGCACTATAGATACCTTCATAATGCAGTACAAAGCATCCATAACTCCTATGCCAAACATTATAATGTATAATGAATGTGTCTATAATGCATTATTGATGAGAACATCATTGGAGCTTATGAAGTATTATAATCAACCCTATAATGCCTTATGACTGTCAATAGAAGATGCTGTAATGCTTTATTAATTCTTATGTCAAATATTACAATGCATTATGAAATTATCTATAATGTATTATGGATGATAGCTTCAAGTAAAGGGTTACTTTTTTTTGTAAATATCATCATAAAAATTATTGTGCTTTCATTTCATCCATCTGTGTGAGCGTCACTGACCAAAAACAAGCTCCAAAAAATTCTCAAGGCTGCATTCCTAGGAATCATGCTAGTCATGCATAGTATCCTGAAGAAATGTAGCTTTTACTTTTGAGTATTTCATCTACTTTTTATGTAAGTCTGCTCTTTTACCTTTAACAATGCACAACAACGACCTTCTAAATGAACTGCTTAATCTGCCATTGAAAATAAAGACAAACAGCATTAATTCGCAATAATACAATAAATTTTTTCCTCCTATCATCAATCATCTATTATAAGGTATATTTTCAGGTGACCTGGTTATGCTCTCTCTGTACCCATAAAACGTTCCCTGCTGGCTTTTAAATGCTCACACGAAACGAGCACCTGCTGCATTCTTCTGACTGCTGTGGCTGACTTTGTTTTGCTGGACTACTGAGAGACTGAATGGATGTAGTATAGAAGCACGGCTATGTAGAGATGTCCTCATCACTCATTTGGTATTATAAACAATGTAAATGTTTGATAGCACTGACACCGCCCCCCCCCGGTTGTACCCCAGCCTTGTGTCTGGAGTAGGCTTCAC